>QEWY01000823.1:902056-1057351 GCA_006503575.1 Baylisascaris schroederi
ATATATATATATATATATATCTGAGAGCACTTTTCGTTAGTACAGATTATCTCAGAAAGAGGTATCACACATCACGATCAATGTACTAAAATTGTTCCCCGATAACTACAAACTTAGTGTCCGCTCCATTTCATATAGCAACAACCCAGATCAGTTAACTATGGGACTACCTGCTGGTGCAGTGTCCCATGAGGATGATAATTGATGGGGGTAACTGGACTGAAAACTCTTGTGGTTCGGGGAGAAGAATTAGTGTTGCGTTAGGAAATCGGTCTCAATGATGATTGTTGCCAATTTTATAGATCAACACATTGTTTTGATCAGCAATGTTGTGGATTTGTCGTGCTGAGTTGCTGTTTGGAAGTTTGTTCCTTTGTTTTTTACATGAGCTAAATGCAGTAGTCACTCTCTTTTTTCTCACAGCATGCTTTCAAAAATTTCTGCGAGTGCCTATGGAAGATGCATGTGATGTGAGCTTCGAGAAACAAGTAGTAACGAAGTCGTTATTTTCTCATTGACCTTTTTTGAATCTCGCTTTTAAGAGGATTGAGGGTTTACATATATCGCAACTATTTGACAGTCGAGATAGGAGAGCTGAGCCCAAATAGAAGTTCAGGTGGAAAGGGGGAGGGTTGTGCCATCTTAAGCGACCTCAATAGTCAGATTTGTCATTACATTTCGAAGCATATAAGTTCTCGTTTGTAATTATTGAAGCATACAACGACTGCATCCATCCGATGGCATACTGCTGACTTACACTTTTTCTTCAGTATGATCGTCGCAGATTTTTGCCTTAAAGAGTATCGTGAGAGGCGGAGGGAAGGGGAGTGGGAATTGCGGCTTAAAATGTTTTCTTAAGTTGTAGCCTCTCTGTGGGCGGTGTCATGGTCAATCGCAGACCAGTCGGATTTAAGCAGTCACTATGATCGGATTTTTGACTTTCAACGATTTAAGCCATGACCATAAACCATGACTGGTCGTGTAACGATTTCGATCGTAGGGCAGCTCGATTTTGATTGTAGAACAGCCCAACCGTGACGATAGAGCAGTTTGACTGTGATCATAGAACAGTGTGCATTATGAGATGCTCCTGCAAGTATCGCTCTGATACTATGAGTAGGTATATAAGGACTGTTATTACCCACTCTGATTTAGTGTTTATTCGTTCGCTGGCTGGAGATATTTGTTGTTTCGTCGTTCTTTTCATGCGATGTTCTTGGGCCCAGGTGGGCCGTGGTCTACTAATAATCGTGTTTGGTTTTATCGCGGTGCTCATGGAGGAACGAAGAGGTGGCCGGATAAGGATATCGGGTCGTTACAAGTCGATCGAAGCGTGTAACGATCCGATATTCTTATCGGGCCACTGGTTGGAGGTTTTGTCAAACTGTGAGTGTGGAAGCAACTGCAAATGGCTACGATCTTATCTGAGTCAGTGAAAATAACTCAGCCTATCGGTGACGCACTTTGCTAGAACATTAAGGAATTGTGTAATTGTATAATGATGATCGCTTTTGTTATTACATACAACGCATGTAACGCAAGCGTGCTTAAAGGTGGTTTAGTATTTTGATAGGGTAGTAGAGGCGCTGAAAGTGATCGGACTGAATTAGTGGAATGAAGGTTGTTTTTGAATTAAAAACTTTTTCCGTATTGAAGTGTGGCCAACTTTTAGGCTCATTAAGGCCTCTTGCCTGTATCCATCCGATCCTAATCCTTGTCCCTTTCCTTCATTACTTCGCAGCCGTGATTCTCAAGCCAGTTTTGCGGTTCCTTAAATATTTAAATAGGTTTTCTTGTTATGCCATTAATTGCCTTGAACACTGAACGCTGTTGCTCCGATCATAACCGCGCACTATCAAACCCTTTCTGCACTCTACCTTATTTACATAGTATGATGTTCTGCCTCATTTACACTAGTAAGGAATTAAAATACGATGTATGGTTCCACCTCCAACAATGGATCGAGCAGTGTTATGTATTTTAATTTCGCACAGTGTGGTGCGTTATGATTTCGTAAGGTTTGGGAGGTGTTGGTGCTATAAAATGGCTTTATCCAACTGGTGTGCCATTTTGAGTTGCTGTATTAGTTGCGATCGAGCGAGATGTGGTGCTTGAGGAGGGGTCAAACTTGACCAACGGGCCAAAGGAATTAAAATAAGATTAATGATGGCAAAAAGTGGAGTGTGGCATTGGTATATGACGGTGAAAATGAGTGAGGCGATGGATGATGGTGGTAAATGATAAAGTAAAACAATGGTCAATGGTGGCAATACATGAGGTTTAAATGAGGCGTCCAAGGATATGTGAGGATGAACCGATTAATGCCGGTATTAATATGTTTCGGCTTATTGTGCTGTGTATATCTGCTCACTTTTAATAATAACGGTGAGCGAACCTTGAAAGTTTAATTTTTTATGGGAACAAATGTAAAAGACTTGGGCTACAGATTTGGGGTCTGTGCTGTTCAGTGATTTGATTTCTATATTGGAAGTTTGCGGTTTTTGTTCAAGTAAAATCTTGTAATAGTTTGACTTTTAATGCTTGACTTTGGACTAAGCTAAAAATAGTAATGTTTGGGATTTTCTTGAAGTTATAAACTCCTGATACCTTTGAGTGTTCACATGTTACGTATCCCATTCTTTGCCTTACTTTTGCGAAATAGAAGTGGATCAGTAAGCAGTTCAGTGGTTAACGAACAGCAAAGTGCAGCGATAACGTTGTATCAATGCAGAATATTTGTGTGCAGGTGTAGTACGTGGCTATAAAACAAAACTCATGCAGTAAATATGACGTATTAAGAAACTGTATGAGTCACCGCAACTTTTTCTATGTTTGCAGTGTTTTCCTATTATCTCGCATGCTTCACTGCACTTCATCCTAAAAATAAGGAGATCACGAGAATTGAGGAATTACGTGGATATGCGACTGCGGAGGTAATAATTGAGTTAATTTGTAAAGCTGGCTAGGAAGCGGCAGGGGAAGCATATGTTGGCAGTTCGCGGCTGCTAGTTGATTTTTGTAGATGATTCCTGGAATCCTCGCGTGAGAGTGTTGCTTTCAGTGCATTGTTAAAGACAAAACCTCGTGATCGGAAACAATGGCCGAAATCATAGTGGGAGTGGTAATCTGAGTGCTGGAAAAATGAGCCTTTTGGCTTGCCTGCCCAAACGTCTCGATGACGATGTCCAGCACTCACTCCATAATTTTCATCATGGTATATTATACGCGTATTTAACTGTTTTTTCGTGAAACATACTAACTCGGCACCATTTTTATGCTCTGATGAATAATCCTAAACGTCTCTACATGCCAAGATGAGGCACCGAAGGAGGATTTTGCAGCGGACATGCCATGTATTCGGTTGAAATAGGACGGTTAAGCTTGACAATGGAGGCCATTCATACTTGAGAGGAGTCTTCTCATTTTCTAATCAAGAGCATATAAATTAGTAAGCGAGCAGCTTTAATCACCAATAAGCGTGCAAAATATTGCTAACTGCTGTACTCCCAATTTCCTCTCCTCAGGTTTACTAAATTATTGTTTATTTGCTGTTTATTCAATTTGACCAACCAAACAAAGTTTGGTGTCCAGATTTTTTGGTCCTTTTATTTTGTTGTTTAAGAACTTCCGCCCTCTCCAGTTCTACTTACATGTGTCCTTTCATTTTCACATATGGCTTATTTCCCTAATTGGCGTTCATATTCTTGCCTTTGCCATATTTTCGCGTGTTTTTTATGGGAGTTTACGTCATGATCATCGCAACATGTGTGTGCTACAGAATCTTGTCCTTTTTGTTGTAACAAGATCCAAAAATTTCACTATCTCCATTAGAGAAAAATCAATAGAGTGGATTATTCCAATCATCGCTCTTGCATGGGAGTGTTCGCAAAGTTAACTAAGATTGTGCCATCCTGTTGCAGTACAATAATCAAAGAGAACAGGTATTGCATTCTGGCGTTAATAAGTTCTTTTCGAATACCTATCAGTTTTGAAAAGTCGCGAATGCTGTGAACACCCCAATCCTCGCTTAACCCCCCACTCCACTCTCTCAAATCTCACCTCGAGTCGGTACGCAATGAAAGCATTGCGTGGCACAGTGACATGCTGATTTGGGAAGCTGTCAACAAATTTGATATGAAGGAGCATTTTAGAACTGCCGAATAAAGCTTTCCCCGAATACATGTCCTCTTCATTAAGCATTTTAAAGTGTTTGCCCTCTTCTAATCACATTTATCTTTTAGTATAAATTCTTCGAAAATGCGACGGCGCCATGAGCCATCTTCTCATCCTCGAATATGTCCATTCTAAAAAAAATGTGAATGCCATAAGCCTGGAATCTTACATTTAGGCGAAACAGTATTTTGTAGCACACTACGAAGCGGCGCTTTCTAAAGCAGTATTTTGATGGAGCCTTTGAAGAGCAAGAATTTCGTATGATTCGTAACAGGTGTACTGCCGTATTATTCGATCCTGATTTCCAGACATCGGGTGAAAATTAGGGGCAACTTCGTCATTTCGCAGCTTTATACGAAAATCTGTAGCCCTCTAACGTGTGATAGCGCTGCAGCAGAAGAATTTGCTTATTTTTAAATGTTGCCAATATAGAGGCAGCTTGCTTCGGACCGTTGTCTTGAAGTGGTGGGGTGCTGCAGATTTTGGTCAAATTTTTGGTATATTCCGCTAAGCTTTTAGAGCATTTTCTCGGCTGCTTTCACTCTCATTCCAATTTTTCTATGCTTTCGAGCTTTTTCTCATCGTTTTGCAACATCGTTCCACGTTTTTCTGTTTCTCCCTCCCTTACTCTCTTTCCTAGCGTTATTCATTCTTTACCACACCTTTTACTTTGTGCACTTTCCTTACTCTCGCCCCGATGAATCGCTGTCAGATGTTCTGAACCTGACAAATGGCTTAGAGCATCCGGTTTCAGTCCAAGGTTTACTGGCTGCATCAAAAATAGTTCGTGCGATGCACGGTGCAGGGGTTCAGCGATCCTGTATAGTTCGAAGTATTAATTTCCAAGCGATTGGGAAAGTAATTTAAGTATTCACTAATGGAACTTCGGTTTGTCGTTAAATTGAAAGGGTTGCCAAAACAGGATGTCGTTAATTCCTTTCGTTAGAACGAGGGATTTCGTAAATTGCCAACGTGTAAGTTGGGCAATAGTCTTCTCGGTTCTGAACTGATTGGATCACACAAGAGGTTCGAGTTTTCCGTCTTTTATGCTTAACCGTTTATTAAACGTCCTTGCACATGCAAGTTTTAGCCTCGCTTTCTAACTTCTTTCGAAACTGATGGACGTGTGTAGAAAATTAACCAGTGGTATATATTACACCTAACAAGTTTCATGAGTGCTGCTTAGATGACTTCAGCGTTGAAGCTGTCAGAATCATATGTACATATGCGCATAAACAAGACATGGTTGTGACGCATATTGCAAGTGGAAATTTTCAAAGATTGTGAAAAGCGGGTGAGAAATAGCGCAGACTGATGTGGAAATGGACATAAGTGAATGCACTATTGCCTTGAATTTCTTTAAAAGGCATTGGATTTCTTTGAATCGTTTTCCCAAAAACTGAATAGCTGAAAATTTCCTCTGCACGTTTTTGAAGAGGAAGATAGAAAGCTATCTTCCTTACGGCTTCACCGAACCACTAAGCAGCAGTGGATGTATTTTGTTTTGAATATGAAATAAGCGCAATGTATTGCGATTTTATGTTGCACAGTGGGTTGTTCTACGCTTAGATTGTTCCCTCAGTTCAGCGCAACTGACAAGAATAATGCAAGGGAATTGGAACAGCGATTTGGGAATGAGCTTCTAAGCTAGGGGAACGACATGTTCTAGAAGGGATTAGCAAGTATCGACGAAGTTGAGAGCGCCTCTCTCGAGTTTATATCGTCAATCCATTGCAAGTAATGAACACTGCGCTGAACCGCGAAGGTCGTGAAGCCGCCGTTTAATGAGTAAAAGGATTATGTGCTTACGCGTGTACTGAACGCCTCAAATGTTTGCGCACACTTTGCATTCGTTGGTCCAAAATGATTCACAGAAGCCGAACAACGAAGTCGGCATGCCGTCAAAATATTGCCTTTGAGGTGTTCGATGGGCTCCACGTGACATTTTTGCCGAATTGCATTGTTTGTTTCGATGGCTTGCCATCATTGGCACCTTCGTAAAGGTGTGTCGCCTGCATCATGCTGCTTTCTTTTCGATGCGCTTTATTAACTACTTCGTTAGGCAGCGTTTTGTATGGCTGAGTGGCACAATGCGCTCATGGTAGCGACTTGTTGCATCGTTGTTGTGAGCCGAATATTGCGAAATTTTAATAGCTGAAGAACTGGTGGTTAGGTAAGGTAATCTATGGCAGTGCTATGGGAGCTTGACAACTGCGATGTTTCGCAACCCCTTGCACAGTTGCACATGTGGGGTTCTGGCGAAAATTGATGCACGTAAGGAATGGCTGAGGGAGAAAGGCATATGCAAAGTTTGACGCTATGTCAGCGGAATTGTTTCTTCAACGTCTTAAGGGCTTACCCATATATCAAATAATATACGTCTGTGAAATCGACCGAGGTGCTAATTTTGTAATTTTGTTGGTGTTTTCCTGCCCTTGGGACGCAACGTAGAATTTGTGTATGCCCATATATATATATATATATATATATATATATATAATATATATATATATATATATATATATATATAAGTACACTTGTGCCAAAGCCCTGCATATTCCAGTCGATCCAGTTTTTCAAACGCTTTAGAAGTATATATTATAAAAACAATCTAACGTTTTTATGATGGTGTGCAAAAAGTGTTTGAAAAGCCAGGCCCTGCAATATTTTGAGGACAGTTAGGCGTTAGAAAAGAGGCTTGATTGTACCCCAAAGCGGTAAATTTCCTGGTGTTTAGATATTTTATTATGGCGCAAGCAACGATTTAGCAGTTTGCGCTATTTGGCAACTGCTGTATAGTGAAGATTCGCATTTAAAATGAATTTCAGGTGTAAAGTTGTTCTGGCTATTTCAGTATCGCGTATGTGTTTGGATGATGGTGGTGCCAGATCGGGCACGAAATTTACTCCTTGCTTTACACTGCTACTAAATTCCCGGCTCAGAACTGTTTTTCTCGTATTCATACTGCCAGAGCAACATCTGCTTGCCCGTCTGTGCAGTGACCATCGATTGGTCATTCTAGCTCTGCAGTGACCACAAATTACCAGCACCAGACAAATAATTAGGTTAAAGTGGAATGAAGAACAAGTGAAGAAAACCTCTGAGCAGATTGATTCGAGCGACGTCGAAGAATATGTGGAGATAAAACACTTGATATGAAGGAACTTGTTGAAGCGCGTTTTTGTTGTGAACGATTAGGTGACGATGATGATAATTTGCGCTCATGGAAAATTTTTACGTTGACTTTCCATTCTTATGCATATAACGATCCATACTCGATCAATGAATCGATCTCACATCACAAGATGTGTGTTTCTGTAGTGTGTCACATGAAAGTTCGAGTTTACTTTCAGACGTTTTTGAATGAGGGTAACTTTAACTGATAGTCTTCCACGCTTACAACTTCTTCGATGTCCGTATTTTGAAATTTTGCTGATCTCGAGTTTAATATGCAAGCTTCATTTGTAGCTGGTAGCTGTATGAAGACTTTCCATTAAATTCAGTGGTTATATGGAAATTTATATGCGCTTTGGTAATATTGAAGGCTGTAGCGGGACAATGACAATTGCTAGCCGCATCTCAGGACTTATGGGCGCAACGTTGGTGGACAACAAAGCGCCGCATTTAAGAGAACTGAAAGATGCAGTGCGATATGCGTTCTCCTTATGCATATGTAATTAACACGTGCCGTGTTGGCCGACAAGTTGAGAGGAGCAACTGATCGAACAAAGATGCACGCTCCACTGTAGCGTGAAAGAGCGAGTGACACAACGAACTGCTTGTAATGCCATACAGCCACCGCTCAGCTGCGTTGCGATCGCAGCCCCAACTTATCAAAGACCACTTAGTAAAGCTCCTTGTTGTTCTTATGCGTGCTTGCCATGTTGCGAGTGCACATTACCTGCTGCTGTTAACCTTAAAGAATTAACTCGAGTAGTTTACAAGTCTAAAAGCAAGAAATAAGTATGTTAGTGAGTGGTTAGAGTGTTTATTTCCGCACGCGTGGCTCCGTTGTTCTTCGCCATCAAGGCTGGGCAGGGCATGAATTATATGTGATTCGCAATGTAAAAGTAAGGTCATGACCTTCGTGTTAAGGCGTAGTAAACTATGAAACTATAAGTGGCCTAGACATGCCAGGCGTGGAACCTATCAGTTAGTATGTAAGCGATCCTGTAGATGTGAGTTGGAATTGGATGCGAATCCATTACGGTCCTTGGCAACTTCATTTCAAATCGAAAATTGTTCTAGGATTATGAAAGTGTTTGTCACTGACAAACTTTCATCTTTTATGATGAGAAAATTTCTACGGGTAAGTGTATAGTAGCTTATAAGTAATTATATTTTTGTGAGGGTTGAGTGGGCGAACGCGAATAAAGGTGTCCGGGTCGATCTATGATTTATTGAACTGGCGCAGACTTCGAATTTGCTAAACCGGTGACGAAACGCATTCATATTCCAGTATGCAATACTTCAATAATGTCATGCTTGTCTATCGGGACTCTACCGCATGATTGGTGCGCCCACTATCAGCCATGCACCTATAGAAAGATGGCTAGTGAAACTAGTCACTGGGCGGAGTGGTGGTTTATTGGCAGATAATTTAAGAAATAAAGTAAATCGAAATCATCGATCTGCTTTGTTTCTGTTGGTTAGCAACGAAATACATAGATAGAGTACTTGGTCTGTAAGAAATTGCAACATTCAAGAAGATTTATTGCAATAGCGCATTTACGGTAATTTACAGAGAGAGGAAGTTCTAGAGAAACACTTCCAATTGAAAAGAACGTCAGGCTGTTCTTAAATAGAAAACCCTTTTAAATGGGAAACCACCTGTGGAACGATGGGAAAAAAGAAGGCCGCCTTCGGATGTATAACCATTCTTTAATAAAGGACCTCTTTCTTAAAACTTAGGAAAACTATGTCACGGAAAGTCGAGGAAGACCGAAGATCGTTGTTGAATAGGAGACCATCATTCTGGCCCTTCAAAACTGTAGAGGAGGAGAACGTTCTATTCGAGGAAATACGCTGAACGCCTAATATCCATTCTAACGTGACACATTAAAGTCGGAGAAAAATGGAGTGAGTTGGCAGTTGTAACGGGTACAACAACACCACCTCATTCTTCAGTCAGATGAGGTGATGAGCATTGTTGTCTCATCAGCGAAGCGAAGAGTTTGCAAGCATCATTGAGCGATTATGAAGTCGCCGAAGTTGTTGCATTTATTTTGAAACTAACCTAAGTGTGTGTTATCGTTGCACATTGTGCTTTTTAGGCTTGGCAATTGCGCGGTTGCCCCCCTCCAAATCGTGTGCATTGCATTTGTGGAGCGCATTATGCATAATTAATCGTGCGTTCTTTGTGTCTACGGTAAGCGCATATCTTCGCTTCCCTATTTGCGAGCATCTATAAAATTTCTCGTTCGCTTTATCCATCGCTTCTCGAAAGTGGAATGGATGTTTCATTGACGTGTGCAACTATACTTCTTTCGATTTCAATTCTAGTGAAATTGCGCGAAATTGGCGTTTCGTTGGAAGCAATCGATCAACCGAGGGCTTGCAACCAGCAAAAAGGCGACCGCTTGTCGGGTATGCTTTTTAAATATCCTCACATAGCAGCCCATCACCGCGTTCATTCTAATTTCACTAGTAAGTGAGTAATGTTTGGTGATCAATCGATTGCTTTCTTGTCTTCATGATAAATTTCACTGAAGAACATTCAAATTTTCATTTGACTCGTCAACGTTGAAAAAATATTCACCTCTTGTTTGATATTCGACTTTTTTAAAAAGAATTTGCAAATTGTGCAGCTTGAAACACTGGAAAAGTTGGCTTGCTTAGCATTTTTATCAATAAGCCATGTCATTGACATGCGTTTTATCGTTGGTTAAAAGACTTTGAGACACAGGAAATGTGTTGCGCAGGTTGCATATGGACGATTCCAACCCTAACTCTCAAAATAACGTTTTGCAGTGCTGGGACAAGTTAACAGGTGGTCAGTTTCTGAGACATTAATAGAAGGGAAAAAAGAAACTTTACGAAACTGAAAGCTATCATATATTTAAACAACGATAACATCTAACTTTTTAGCCGTTTTATTTATAATTTTCAAAGGATGAGGCCGCAGTCTCACGAGGCGCTAAATGGCAGAGCTTGCAAGTTACCGAGAAAACAGCCTTTGAATGGTTCAAGTTTAGCTTCCCCGTTTTTATCAGCTCTTTTATTATCTCTAAGTTTTTGTCCATTTGATCCATTTCATCATTACCTATTTTTTCAATCCATTTGCTCATATAGTTGCAAATTTTTTCGCTATTCAATGAATAAACAGGAAATTAAAATCAAATACGCTCAGAGGAAGGAGATTAGAAAACTAAACAATTAAAACGAAGAAGAAGCATTCTTTCTTTTTACATGAGGAAAATAGCACATTCATTCAGCTGTCTCAAAATATAATGCTATTCAAATGATGGTGACACTGCATAATTTGGGACGATTGGATTATCAGACTCTTTGAGTGAAAAAATTCCGGCATTTATCCAAAATGATTTATGCTTGTTATCAAAAGAACTAAACAGACAATTATAGACAGTTGTTGAGGGGTGGCTCATTAGTATAATACTATTCAAATATGTTTCACATTTGTGCGAGTTATCGTCGATATTAATTCGGATAGACGTTTCGGAAGTTTTGCATTTGCAACGAGTATCATCTGTGGTGAGGTGAAGTCGGTGATTTAGAATGCTGTTCGAAGAGATATCCGAAAGATTTTATATAACCTCATTGCGTATTGATGAACGAATTTTATTTTATCGATGTGACTGATTACCTTTGTAGTTCACCCATTTTACAGCTGCTATCAACGAAGATGGGATGATCCGAGTACACCAATATTTCTGTCACTTGTAGAAGTGTCCAAGGAAGCAAATTATTCTTGAAATAAACTACGTATATGAAAAACTCTGCTTGCAATTTTCTAAACGCTTGTTCTAAATGGATCACAACGTGTCCGAATAAAAGCATGTAAATTGCGAATTGCAACTCCGGCAATAAAATAGTGTTGTCTAAGCGAAACTGAAGTAGCGTTTGCGGGAGAGCTCATAGATGGACCGATGTAGCGATGGAACGATGAGTGGAGAATTTTGAACGACTTCTGATGACAGGTGCCAGGAGGAGAAGCCAAAGAACTGTTTCTTTCATCGCAGTAGACAATTTGAATTGCTTCTGTGAATAGCGCTCAGGCAAAAAGCAAAGCAATATAGAAGTAAGCTTGGCAGAAGAACTCATGCATACAATGGTTATAACCGTGCTCATGCATTCTGCACGGCGGAGAAAAGATGTGAAATTCAATGGTTTGCACACTGTGGTTTTTTCTTGGCGTTGAGTTCGACTCCCATGCAATTCGAGGTTCAAAAGAGTAACAGTAACTGGAATTTTGTCACGTGGATGCACTCAGTGAATGGCACAGTTCCAGGCATTGTTATCAGATGCCTCTTTTTTGCGAGTCAATGGCGTACACATTTGTAAAGATACTTTTTAGCGCCTCAGAGAGACTAAAAGAGCGCAGCGTATCGCCATATCAATGGTTTTTTCGTTGAAATGCATATTTAATGCGCGTGATCGATTTTTGCGATTTTCAAAAGTGTTGTGACGTGCTTTTCGAAATACTTCAAACAAGTTGGATTTCTTATGGATGTAAGGGGTCAAGTAATAAAAATACTTCAAATGGGCTGAAAGAATAAACGCTCTGTAGTTAGAACTGCTTGTGAATGTCGAATATGAGTATATTAGCGGTTACTTTAAAAGTTTTTCTTTTTTTAGATATTGCGCATTTATTTCACCCACCAGTTTCTCTATCCTAGCATTTGCGTTTCTGTACTTGACGCTTATACATTTCATACGCTATACACTCGCTAAGAAACTCGAAAAATTATGAAAACTGAAATTAGTCATGAAACAGTAAAATCATGGTTATTATGGTTCGTTTTGACCCCGATAGGGAGAAACTTGGCTCTGGCGCAACTTCACCGACCCTGACGCAACATGCACACCGTCCACCTGCGTTCACATTGGTGAAGTTTTATGTTGGAAGTGCAAGAATATCGAAAAGAGAAAAGTGAAAGCCATGAAGTTTGTTGAATATTGGAAATAAATTTCAAAGTGACTATTGAGCATATGAAAAGACTTCTTTTGACCAAATTTATGGATCAGAGGAGTGAAGTTCACGCGGATAGGTCACTGACAAAATTCAAGGAATTTATTACGTGCCTGTCATCCGTGAAATTTTCCAATGTGTTGCTTCAACAGAAAATTGTAGGCATCCGCAACACTTTTGAAAAAATGTAATTAATCTTGACCAAATGTACTTCGATGCACAGATGACACTGTAAATTTGCTCGAATAACTACGGCGAAATGTTGTAAGCTATGCACACAACTGTCATTATTGGAGCAGGCTATTAGCTAGATGCTTTCCTTATCAGTTATTCAGCTTAGAACGATATAATGCATGCCGATTAAACATTTTCATGAATTGTTATGCGTAATCAATCATGGACTATTGAATTGAATATCTTCATTCTTCATTAACTAATTGGCGTAAGTTTATATGAGGACGAAAAATCACCGTCGATATGAGTGATTTTTTTTTTTTTTTTTGAAACTTTGCTTTGTACTTTTCCTACTATATAACGGATCAAGAGAATGAAAAGCATTGCTACAGGTGCGATATACTTGTAAGGAGGTGGGGGAGGGGGATTGGAGAGTTGAGAGGAGGGGATTCGAGTTAGTTTCGTTATTACGCAGATTGTTAGATGACCGAAGAACAGAGTTGTGAATCGAAAAGTGGTTTGGGCTTAGAATAGTTTGCATTTAAATTTTGTTAACGACAATTGCTACAACTGAATTGCGCGAAGTTGTAACACTAAAGATGGCTGCAAAGTGACTAACTCGCTAGATCGACCAATAGCGAAAGCGTTAGAAATTCATGCAACGTACTATCAAAAAAGAAGTGAATTGGAGAGGTGCATTTTAATCTCATAAAAAGTAGCGTTCACTCAGAGTCACTCATCCCAGCTGCATCATATCAAAAACATTACAGCGCTTATGAGGGCATTGATAAAAGCTGAACTGCACTACTTTTTCCGCATTTTATTATATAAGTAACACTAGCATTAATGCGTTACGTTGTTTGATGCAGCACTCCATCGCCTGGGTGCAGTTGCTTGTATATTATTTTTTTTTTTCTGTGATGGCCAGAATTGTGAAAAAGAGAGATTCGCGGAGAATTATAGCCACTTGCCTTGTCAAAAATTCACTGCATTTGCCTGTAGAACTGAATGGACTTCAATTGTTCTCTTCACTTGAGAGGTGTACTGCTTCAACATCTAGTGTATTGCTTATTTGTTTTCAGTCTTATATCTTGACACTTGAGGTGATAGGTTCCTAGTTCTAGGAAATATCTGCTGTTCACTTGCATAATATCAACTTCCCATTTGATTGTTATTGTCACTGATGTGTAAGTTGAGGATTCGTTTGTTTCGAATTAGCTGTTTTAACTTGTTTCTCAACATCCGCTCGATCCTTCAATTTTGTCTGCATCATTTCCTTTTTTCTACCTAAATCTCTCTCGCTTGCCTTTTACTTTACCTAATATGAACCTACTGTATATTCTAACCGAGTTTTACGTGATGGCTGAGTAAACATATCAAAGATTCTGAGCAGAATCATGTGTTGTTCCACTCTTTCCATTTTCGCCACTGAAATTTCGCCTTTTTAAAACATCTCTTTTCCAGATATTTTACGATTGAGAAAGGAGTCGCAAGTTTCAGCATAGAAAGTAGCACTATAATTTATTTCCAATCTATTGCGCTAAAGCGGTATATACGAAAATAATATGGCGAAGGCAACCGCAACTTTGTGTCTTATACGTGTTTATTTATGGAATTGTTTCCATGCTCTGTTTTCCTGGTGCACTAATTCAAATTTTCTAGTCACAACAGTTACGGCGATGAAAATTCTTTCCTATGTTGGACACGCTGACGCGCAATCCAGATTCTAATTTCAATCTTCTAGTCGACTGTGTGCCAATATTCTATAAAACAACTAAGAGTCATTATCATGCAGGGTTTGCCGCGATCGATGTATGTACTGCGCTTCATTAAACCTTAAAATTCGGCATGAGTTATGGATGAGGATTCATTTTTTCCTTAAAAAATTCCTGCAAATATGAAGGCATTTGATTATAAAGCTGCTTGACCATGTGCGCTTTTGAAACATAAAAACCACTAAACAATCTGAAAGGCAAGCATTACTTGGGAATATTACTTTCACTTTCCCGTTTGGGCATACTTCGTTTCGAATGAATGAAACGCATGTTGAACCTGGTTCCGTCCTTCTGGCTACTTTTTACCTATGGCTACTCAAAATGCAAAAGTCGACGAAGGATATTGCTGCATATGAATTCCTAAGACTTTCGCAGTGGTAATCTTCGGCTATTGTTCAAGTTTACAAATTTGCATTCATCATTGAAGTCGAAATGCCAACATATTCCCTACCTAACGCAATATCCCATACAGGTAATGATTCCCTAGGAGATTAATTGTCTTATGAGTGGGATTTGAAATTATCCATGTTCTTATGTCGAGGATTATATTAGCGAAAGAGGTGGACTTGATAGGAACTCAACTGGAAAATAGACATCTAAGCAAATATTTTATTAAACGATATTGGCACCTTCTAATTGATTACCTTCATTTCTATAAAAACTTTTTTGATTGTTATTTGTTTTTAAAAAGTGACATTTATTCCTCTTTTCGCCACCTGTGAAGTTTTCTTTCGAAAATATTTGTTTTCGGAGTGGAGCTTTCTAAAAATCGTACTTCTGCTTTACATTCTGATAGAATGCTAGCGTTTGGAGAGATTTTCTACAAACATTCATGATTTTTTTTACTAGACGATTGATCTCCGTTATGTTATTGCTCTATATTCTATTATTTATGAAAACAGAAAATTTGCCGAATGTGGGGAGGTTCTGAAATGTTTGAGAGCACTGAAACATCGACATAGTTCGTGTTCTAAAGGTGTTCTCGTTCTTTTATGTAGTTATTAATGATTGCTGCAATCACATAAATCAAGAAAATAACTCCCATCAATGGCATCTTTAGTTCACTTGTAATAAGTAGAAAAATTTCACAAAAAATCACATTTTATACAAAGGAAATGATTTTTGAACTTTCTTGCTGGAAAAAAGATGACCATGAAACAAATATCTCCAACGATACTCGCAAAGCTTGTAGGAAAAAGGAAATTCTATGCATTAAAAACGCTTGATACGAGTAACTATGGTAGAGTAAATCCATTTAGTGAATCTGCGGCAGTAAAAACACTTCGTGTCAAAGAATAACGTTTATATGGAATATCGACCATTAACGTCTATATATGGATTGCTGCGTTCGGTTGTGGATGCATCATTCGGTGTTCTTTTCGCGTCGCGCTACTTTGTTGTGCACCCCACCAGATGTGTCCTTACATAGATTTCCAGAGATGATGTGAGTGCTGTTGGGCTTTGTGAATGCGTTTCGCTAATTCGGTGCAGCCAAGCAGTCTTCAAAAGAAGCCATTGTTAGAGCGAGTGTCGATTAGGATAATAAAGGCAGTCATTTTCTTCAGCAAGTTTAAAACTTGAACAACGCTGAAATGCCCCGTTTGCATATTGTGTTTGTTGAAAAAAGCGAAAGCACACCAGCATTGACAGATTGTGCGCTATGGCTTCGAGTGGGCCAACATTAGCAGCTTGCTTGCGTCAATTCGATGGTGGGTCGCCTTGTCAGAGCGGCGACTGCGTGTAACGGACACCGCAGTTCGCGACGACGCATGGCAGGTGTGCAGCCTGTCGACGCTAACTAATGAGCGCCGTTTGCTCGACAGCCAAACAATTCCTTGTGCAACTTGCCGAGATTTCCTTTTTGCGATGATATGCCTCTTCTTACGCTGCACCGCAAGTGTGTTTGCCTCAAGAAAATGCCTCAAAAATTTTGTTCACTAAAATGCGAACGTTGGAAAAAGATCTCCGTGCTGGATATCCCTCTCTGCTGAGTTCATGATTTTCTCGCGGCGACAATAAATTAGAGGGGTAAGATATCAGAGAAGAGGTAACTGGTAAAACGGCACTCGAAAATTACAAAAACGTTACTATACTCTAAATGATCATGTCATATATTGGGCACCATCGGTGCCATGTAACAAAAGCATATTTATGGCCGACCAATCTCATAGTAGATCACCTGCGAATATTATCTGATCAGTCGAAACAGATTCGGACATAAAACTACGCTATATGCATATCCGCAGCGACCGGTTGAGGAATGATGATTTGAAGCGGTACTGTTGAGTTCATCATTGCAAGAGATCAAACCGATCATTTAATTAACGATTTTTCAAAATATGCGTCTAAGAAGCAAGCGCACCAGGAAATAGGATGACCAATTGGCGGAGCGCACCTTCCGGAAAAGTGTTTCGCATTGAAAAATCCCACTTTTAATTGATGTTGCTTTATAATTATTTGCTTAAATAAATAACAAATGGACAAGCGTGCTAGGGCTGCTGTTGGCGCAATATGCGTTTTGTGTCATCTTGCTCACCTTGTCAGCTACCTTCGTAATTTACTGAAAAAATTAAAATGTGCAAAGGATGGCCATCATATCTCAGTGGGCACAAATCTTCCGCTAAAGATTTGTTTTTGTGTGACCTTTTCGATGTGAAGTGAAAACCCGTTCAGCATAAGATCTGCCCAAATTCCTTCCACCTTTGAATGTCAACAACCTTGTTGTGTACTTCAAACAAATTAAATTTTGCAAACTTAGCTTCAATGGTTTTCTAGGCCAAAATAAGGGATAGAAGAACATGTACTACCTATGAACAGACAACGGCATCACCCTCATGCGTTTTTTGCGAAACAAGTTAGCGGAAGCGCATATATGAATTGCAAATTACAAATCACAACGATTTTTTATTCTGCTTCTATATCGCACGCATAATTTTCCCAGTCATCCCACTCCAGATACTGCAAAGTTTATGAATGTTATCACCATAAGGCTAATCAGAGCGAAATCACAGCAGTGATGAAATTCCATTAGCAAAGGATGATATGTACGGCGGAAAACAACGGGGATCGGATGCAGTGCTCGAAATTCTAGAGCTTGGAAGGGACATTTATTGTTTCTGCCTATCCTCGATCGCACCTAGCAACGGCAGAACGAAATAAATATTAAGTGGCTGCAGTGCCATAAGTCTTATGCTTACTTTATGTCGACACAATTCAACTAGATGAATATCGGATTTCGGGCAATTCCGAGAGGAAGTAGATTTCTGGCAACAGTATTGAACAGCACCGAAGAAATAGTTCAAGCAGCTTTCAGCTGGAATTGTTTACTAAGGTGAAATGTTGTTTGTTTTTATTCCAAAGAAGGCTATGAGTTGCGGTGAGAGATTATGGAGGTACAAGTATATTCACTGAGAAAACTATTCACTTTTTGTCATTAACTAACTCAGTCGTTTCTATGCACAAATATTTTTATATTTCTTGCACATGAAAACAAGAACGAGAGGGAAATGTGTTGTGGTGTCAAATAGAAGAGGTTTGTGTATATGAGCACGAGGGCAATATTGCGGTGAGATCGAATTTACGCATGCTTGCAACAATTATGCGTTATCTTCGTTCGATCTTAATGTAATCACGACTGTCGATGCGAGGCGCCATTGAAATTTGTTACTTGCTCGCTCGCATGGTCATGCTGTCTTCATAGCGTTCCCTCATTGCTCATTGCCAACGAGTGGACATCTCTTCCCCTGGTGAATGGATCATCGTTCGGTTCGATGAGTTAGGAATCATCAACGTCGTTATTAAGAGCAATATTTCGCTTATAACTTCTATATCATTTCTGCAACTGCTCTTTGCCTATTAAATTTCAAAAAAAGAGCAATTTAAATCTCCCTTTTACAAATTACCCATAGAACAAGTTGTACACAGGCCTAATACAAAATATTGTGCCGCAGAAAGAAGCATAATCAGTTGGTGCAGCTATAAGTTAAGAAATAATCATTCTTATAAAAACATGTTTAGCGGAAATTAGTAGAAGTGGGATCACAAGGAAAAGTGTAAATAAATGAGAAGTCACGAATGAAAAGAGAACACAAACATATGTTTTTTGTTTGTCTTGCTATGGATTTCCACACGCAGGCGTTGAATGGAAATATAAGCATCTGATCGACACTCTATGAGCCGCTCTTATTCATGAAATTTCATCGTTAGGTTACTCTCACATCAAAAGTGCGTCGACTGCCACTGCAGTTGCAGTGTTTGCATCGCTTTTTCCGCTCCGATACGAAAACGCTTTTAATGACAAAATATGATTGCCAAGATTGATATACAGCAAAACGGCGCCGTAGATCTTGATTGACGATGTAGAGCAGATTTAGAGAAACATGGAATAGTTGTTCATAAATGAGGGGTACTTTTGAGGAGTTGCGCACTCTATACATACAGTACCACCATCAACTTCAAGTATGAGCAGGTGTTGACGCGTTACGGTAGGCGCATTTCAAGTAAGTGGAGCCGCGAGAGTAGGTGAGAGAAAAAGGATTAGCCGCAGTTGTGTGCGGCATAAGGAGAAGAGGAAGTACGTAGCTCCGCCCTGCAGCTGTGCGTCGCCACGCCCATTCTTGTGTGAGAGACCATCTGCGTGAGTCACTTTGTTGTGTCAGTTGCTTTGCGCTTGTAGAGCGCAACTTTGTCGACCGTCGCGCTTCCAGTTGTAGCGTGCTGGTATAGCGCAACATTTAAAGTGCTAGAACCAAAACTTCACCATAATGGCAGCCACCTCTGATTTTTTGTTGGTTGCTTTAGCGAAGCTCGATCGTGCTTCCACAGTCGCAGCTGGGGACACTTCGTCACCCTTACAGCACGACAGCCCTTTGCCACGTTCACCGGAAGAAACGGCATCTAGCCCTCGCTCAGCAAGCATTCATTCGTCGTCGCCATGTGCTGAATCGCTTTCCGACATGCCAATTTCACTAGTCGTTTCGACAAACGTTGGCGACCACATCGATGTGCAAGACTCGCTGCCGAACGAGCAAGCGGTGAAGCGACGCCGTAAGCCAGATGGTCGGTTCATTTCGCGTTTGTTTCCCACTTCCTTTGACCTTCTCCTGCCATGTCTCATCCATGTTCTCCCGTTTATGTCAACTGCCCTTTCAAAACATCGCTTCCCACGTTCACCGCTCATAGTTTCTTATCTCTGAGAAACTGTGCACCTTCTTCATTGAACCTTTGATAGTGAGGTCGCAATTGTTGCCGAATTTGTATTAGTTTCGCGCTTGCACTTAGAAGAGAGCGAGTGAAACACCAAGAAATACCGAATTGTTTTGTTTACTGGTGAATAGCGTTACGCTTAGGAGAGGTGAAAGATTACTGGTTTACTGAAATGAAAATATTCGGCTAGTGAGAATTTGCACACTTTTTTGCCACTGAGATGACATTTCAGGATTAATATCGACTCCTTCGTTCTTTTAAAGCAGCACCTTCCTCGCGAAGTGTTGTTTCCCTATATTTATCGCTTGATCATCACTTGTTTAGTTTGCGCGTTATGCTGTTCTTATGCGATTTTTTGACATTGGCAGAAATTTTGCTTCCTTTCTTCATCATAAATATTTTATTCGATCATCGAAAACTTCAATATATTATATCCTAAAAGAGCGAGAGTTTTGGGATCTCTTCATTAACTTATATTAGTCATAACTGATGTTATACGAAAATCGTTGTTCTTCACTGCGAATTTTTTACACTGTCACTGCCTTCTGCTTTGCACATAATAGGCAGATCAGAGCAGCGAACTGATAAAGTCCGAAAAAAGATTCATTTCGAGGCCATCTCTTACTGTCAAAATCTCACTCAACCCTTCTTAGCTACAACTTCATGACCGAGTTATCACCAAGTTAAGCAAAGAGCGCAAGAATCTGGTATACCAACAATCCATTTTGCTCGAACTCGTGGTACATAATCTCTTTGTGGTGGTCTGTGAAGGTTCGGCTGAATTAGGCTTAAATTTTTTTACATCACTGTTGCGCCAAACAATCGATGCTTTGATCACTTCTTGGTTTTTGCTATTATGTTTTGCACTATAATTTCGAATGGAGAATAATATTTATTGGAAATTACATGTCATTGTCAATATTTTCCATATCTCCGTCAGTTTTAAAGAAACTGTCCTTTAGCACATTCAGTGAGGTGCTTTTCGATACGAAATATTTTTGCGGCCATAAAAGAATTTGGGAGAGTACCAAAAGTTTATCAGTTTTTAGGTTTGCTTGGCTGTGGACTTTCATCAGAGGCATTTTTCAGGTTTGCTTCTGCTAAGATTAGCGTACCTGAGAAGCAAGAAAAAATGCTATAATTAAGCATCGACAATAATTGAACGTCGTTTAATAGGAAAGCAATAAGGCGCTGAAAAGATTTTCATTGATAGCATAGAAGAGCGCTGAATTGGTGAAGTGAAAACTAGCATATTCCATTCATCTCTCTGGCAGTCAACAAATACTGCAATAAAAAAAAGCAAATCGGCTTGCTCTGAATAACGAAAATTAATTTTCTCACATAGCAACATTCGGTTTGCAACATCAATTCCATTCTGGCCAACAAAAGTGAGAGGGGAATCAGTGATTATCGGCATAAACGTTGCTGTAAGCAGTCTTTATCTGTTTAATGTTGTGATTATATCTACTGATTTAGGAAAGGCGGATAAATGACTACAATTTTGCGCAGAAACACTGATTATTTATCTTATTTTTTAATCTATTATCAAAAGAATAGGAAGCAGTTGAGCATTAAAAGGTGTCAACTTATCGGAACGCAAAGAAAAAGGGATTGATTGCAGACGATAAGTCCCGTCAGGGGATTTGGCACGTGTGTTACGATTTTAGCGGAAACACACATTGTGAGGTTTAATGAAATCGATCCTAGTTTTTGATCATTAAAAATAACCTTTAGTTGGCGTGCATTGCTTATCTCCTTGTCAACCTTAATGGCCAGTTTCTTGTTACTATATAGAAGCCATTTTCCTAGAACCATTTGCACTCCATATTTACGCTGAAATGTGACGCAACTAACATTATGGGCGAAGTGTTATATTTCTCATTCGTAATATACTTTTGGTCTACGAAGATATTTGATTTCGAAACGTTCACGAAACATGTGAATGCTTGTTGAATTTTTAACGGAATCATTTTGCTGTTTTTATTTACTTTTTAAGTTTTCATCTGGCGGAGCGATTAGAATTACGATTGCGATTAGAAAAATAACTGACGCACAAAGGTGACTAAAGTGCAATCAGTAGACACGTTATAAAGCTGGTGAACTTTGCAAAATGCATTCATTGCAGCAAAAAATATTGTGAGGGTCGTCGAGCAAGTCACCGACGAGCCGGATGAAGAATGTGATAGTGGTGGCACATGTGAGCAAAGTTTGCATGCATCTCCGTCGACCTCAGTGGCTCCATCAATCGTGCATCCTCTCCCGTTTAGTGCTGAGGCACTCGCTTCATCAGCCAATTTGCCATCGTTGGGTTTCTCCTGTCCTGAACGCTGTAAGACTGGTAGTAGCCAGCCGACACCACAGTCACCTATTTCAACTGAATCACCGCCACGTACACCGCATTCCAAGTCTCCTGCTCCGTCGCAAACGTCGATCAACTCGGGGGAGTTTCTCACACCAACGAAGTTACCAATCACTGTTCCGTTCTCGTCTGCTTCCAAGAACCGTAATGGTGAGTATCTTTTCCCAGTGCGCAGATGACTTTATAATCCTCTAAATTAATTTTCTCAAATAATTTGTTCATTGATGTAATCTGAAGTAAATAATAAACATCCATAACTATCTTTCATGAAAGATGCTAAATTTTGCAATCGTTTCTGCGTTTTCTGGTGTCGTACCCCTATGCTTATATTTTCAACTTATCTTGTGAGCGATTATGAGCGGAAGTTTAGAACTATGGCAAAACTGAACATATTTAGAAGGAGGGAAGTTGGCCTGTCCGACGCCTGGCTGTGACGGGTCCGGTCATCAAACAGGTCTTTACACTCATCACCGCAGCCTCTCCGGATGTCCTCGACGACCAGATAAATCCACAATACAAAGTAAGTTCCAGCAGCTGTCCTAAGCTGGCTTTCTTAAAATAACGACAGTTGTTTGGTATTCTCAAGCGCTGAGAACTTCAGCTTAGTGCTGCAGCCAAGAATGTTGCGTGAACTTAAAAAAAGAAAAAAGAAGTTATTTCCATCTGCATTCTTTAGTAGATGCATGCGATTTAATGAACATTGAATGAAGTATTTCGTCTGAGTGGTTTCTGCGGAAATCTAGCATCTATGTTCACAGTATGCTATCTGGACGCATTAGCAATTCTGAGTAGCTTTGAGCGGCGCAAAAAAAAATCGCTAATCTCCTTAGTGAACGCATTGGGTATGCATTTCCCGTTCAACCCAATAAATGGATTACAATGTGCTCGCTTTTGTGCAGTTGACAATCAATGCACATCTTGTGAAGTTGATTTCTCATTAAGTATCTTTGTGCTGTTTGTCGTTCGATACCGGAATGAGCACCAAGAAATCCGAATGCAGTAATGCCATTAGCACGTGTGCTATGAATCAGCCATATGTGTGCTGATCTTGGACGAGAATCTCAAATACGTTTCCGCTGAAATTCAGATGTGGATTATACACAACGGTGAATAAATACTTTTGGATAATATTGTCAACTTGGTGTAGAAAATCTTTTAATGCGGCAGACAGCATCGCTTTTGAAAAATTTTTTGAAATTGCAGTGGACATCCTTAGCTCTTCCGATGCAGATGGGTCGCAAATATGAGTCGAGAATGCTGGAATGACCAGCTGAGCAACTATCACCTGCTGCATGATGGGTTTTAAAATTTGTGAAGAGCTATCTGCTATGGTGGAATAGGGCCTAACATCATTTGTCTGCGTATGAGCAATAAATTCTTTGCATCAAATATCTTAAGGCTTCTGGAGCCGATCCTCATTGTGTTGCGATATTCCGATCGTTTTTTTTTTCGAAATGGAGCTTCATTTGAAAACCAAACGCGAATCCTTTTAAGGATATGAATGATGTAGTCTTTTTTGAGTTCGAAAGACGGAACGGATTTTAAATTGAAATTTTGGGAGATGTTGTAATTACATGAGGAAATCCGTTTAGAGCCAGCAAAATCTCATAGAATTTAGAACAATTATTGGCGTTTTGCTAAGCTCCTTGAATAGGCTTTGCTGATTTTTAGCTATCATCTAAGTTACACTCTCCTTATAGACAGTAATAATCCAGAGGATGCATATTTCAGTGCTGGCATTGCAACAGGATACTGTACTTCGTTGTACTACGCCAGGCTGTACAGGTAAGGGCCACGTGAACAGCAATCGAACATCACACAGGAGTTTGTCGGGTTGTCCCATCGCCTATCAGCAGAAGTTGGCTCGCAAGGGAATACGTCACGCGGTACAACTCGCATCCGCTTCCGCATCGTCGAGTCCAGATGTGATCCGCGTGCTGAGTGCATCCGATGAAACGCCACTTGATCTCACGCTCAAGACAAATGAGCAACCAGCCGATAAGAAGTTCGTCGTTGATTTTCCCTTCTTTTTCTTCATCAATTCTAACCCAGAATATTTTCTTTGTCCTTGTTTCATTGCATAAAATTTCTTACCTTAGCCCTCCTACCGATTTCGATTCATTTGAACTATAAGATCTTTTCCGCCAAGTTAAAACTACATGAAAAATACCTGGTCTTCATTTCCTGTGCTGTCTCCAAATAATTGCACTCCTTTCATGTGTCAGCCTGAATAATTCTGTGTTGCATAATTACTGCAAAGCCTATTTCTTTCTTAGGTGACTGAGAGCAGCAGTTTGTTTGACGTTAAGAACTAATCGTTAGTATAAAACTCATTTATTTCTTCCCATATCCTTTCATCGATGCAGCGCATTCGTTACTCAGCGATGGACTCGTTGCTTTGCAGTGTGGAATAATTTGAATGCACCAAAGTAGAGTGAGTGCTAAGTTGATGATGCACAAATTTGCTCACTCGTCTGTGATTGGTGAATGGTGAATGCGAACTAGAGAGCGAGCATTGGCCACTGCTTGCAGAGATAAGCGGCTAAGTTGCAATGTCCAAGAGGATCGGCTTAAATGCCGCATACGTCGAAACGTGAGCCGCACTTCACAATTTCACTAATCGAAAAGTTACTCACACAGCCAATTTAAGCATCGCTAATGCTCTAATAGATTTATGCTCTCGATGGGCATCGCTTTCACTCTGATTATTTGTTGACCTATCGCCCTCATCAATTTTTGTGAATGGCGCACGCAAAATCAATGCCTCTTTAATGGGTACGTTGGTGGCGACCTCAGCTTCACCCATGTTTTTCACTACGCTTATTTCTGGACACAGTCACTTGCCATCGAATCAGTAACTTTAAAATTGCGAACGGTTTACATCGCTTATGCACAAGACATCCATTATTGCATTCATTATTCTCGTGAAGAGTGATTTCCAGGTATAGTAACGTTATTTTGCTTCTGTGTCCCAAGTGCAGACGACCAAATATTCCTTTCCGAGAGACTTGAGCTCACAGTTGACACCGCAACGCCATCGATGTCGAAATCGCTTGAGGTTCGAGCCAAAGACCAGACCTTTTACTGTGGGGTTCTGTAGACATGGGTGGGGGAGCAGCGATTCTTACGAAATTCCTGCGTTTTTGATGTCTCTGAGTCTAAATTCGTTTCCAAGGCAACATCAACGTGCAGCAGTGTGTTTCGGAGGATCGGTGTTTAGAGCTCCTGCTTTTTTACTGATGGGGGGATGCCTTCCATCTCAAAGGTCGCCGAAGTCCACTGCCGTTGATTTTAAGTTTGGTGTCTTTTTGCTGCCTTCTGTTCGGGTCCGACGGCTTCACATCCGCGAATTAGCGGAGTATGCAAAGTTTTCTTCCTACATTGTTCTCACGAAGTTGCAATGAATGTGTGGAGGTTCCAAACAAAAGGAAATGAAATGCTTCCGATTTTGCTTATGCTATTCATCTTCGTGCTTTCAAGCAGCACGGCGTTTGTGTGTCTTGCGAAGCCTAATAGCGCTTTAGAGTCGCCTACCAGCATTGTCTAATTGGAATACTTTTTACTGTGTAGATGAAGTGTTTCTTCATACTTGTCTGCAAATGATCTTATTTCGCGCAGACTTCCAATTCATCTCAACGATGTGTTGCTAAAATGGTAACTGAACAAATGGTGGGGCGAGGCAGAGGTGCCGGCCTGTTTTGCGCTTTTGCGTCACGTACATCTCGACATCTGTTCTGGTAATTTGCCTTGAAATAATGCAATACGTGGAATAATTACCTTATTCCTTAATTAGCACCTCTCATGCAATTCTTGTACGAAAGTTCCGTTTTTATGCGCTCTGAAAAATTTCTTCATAATGCCACCGTGACCGTGAACACATGTGCATCTGTCTGTATAGTCTGTTCTGTACTATCATTTTGGGGACCAATGAAGCTGCAGTTACGAAATTCGGTGGGGCTGCGTTGATCTTCAACGCTGAAAATAGTTACAGAGAGTTTAAAATGGAGGAAAATTTGCATACATTGGCAAGAACCCCCAGCTAAATTGGTAAATTCGCCGAATCGCGTAAAAGCAAGGCAATTTTCGACGACTGCTTTTAAACTACGCAGTTGAACTAGGTACTTGTGTTTTTTGACTGTGTAATTTTTTCGTGCAACGTTTATTCCCATAGTTGCCATCATCAGCATCAGGCTGAATTAAAGAGGATGTGAGTGCTATACAATTCTCTATGCCATTCATTTTACTCATTGCCAAGAGCGTAAGCAGAATTTTTTAAAGTGGAATACGGATGCCAACTGGGGAAAGATGCTAGCTCTTTTTTCATGACATTAAAAGTTTTAATGCGAATGATAAACAAAATTTTCAAAGGACCCTTCGAAAATGCGTAAACGTAAAATGTTAAGAAGATTCATTAATGGGTTATTCATCACGTCTTTCCCGTACTTTCCACCTCCTCGTTTCCTTCTGTTTCCCCTTTGCTCAATCATTTCATTAAAATTTGATATTGCAGCTGCTCTATATGTTTCCAGTTCCAGTAGTGAAAGTTAATAGCAGAGAGCTACTTAAAGCTCAGCAGAAAAGTAATGCAGATGTAGAGTTATTGCGATCATGCGAATTTGAAGCAGTGAGTGCGACAAAAAATTTAGGGATATAAAGTTGAGGGTACAAACTCATGTACTACATAGGCAGAATGAGCTGCATGTTGCTTTAAAGCTTTTTTTTCTATTTATCACATAAAACATGTTGTACTTGTTATTCGCATTCCAAGCAACTTCAATTATGCGCTTGTTGCCCACGTATTATGTCCGTCACGTTTTGCTCCACGATACGTTTTGCGCCATGTGGCAATTGCATTAATCGCTTGTCGGCTTATGAATTACCTGTTTCCTCCTACTTGCTAATTTCTTGTTGGATCACCTCAATACTGCTAAACTGAATATTAAACCAGAACATGGTTCCGTCGTGAAAAACATTTTAATAGTAAGCGATTTGACATTTTTTAAAGAAAAATTCGTGCCAGAAGTTTATTGATTCGTTGAATTTGAATTTGAGTTAATCCTGTCGAACAAAAAACACCAGCAAGTAGAATTCTTTTTATTTTAATGTTTCTTCAAATAGCCATATTTCATGAAATTGCTTGAAATGACTGATTTTCTCCGCAGTTGTTTGATGATGCAAATTTCAGTTGTGACTGAAGCTTTCTTTGAGTGGGCAATTTTATTTCACTAAAGCTAGTTGTTAGCTGCTTCCAGGAATGGGGACGCGGCGGAGGGCCCTCCTACGAAAAGGCCACGTAGTGGAGCGGAAACAATGCTTAAAACAGTCGCAACTTCACCAAATGCTACAACGGGTTTGTTTATTTGCTTTATGGAATTCAGCACTCACGCCTTTATCTGAAATACATCTCATCTCGTGGCGCGTACAGATAAACTCATTGCAACATATAAAGTCGGAGCTCTTGAGCGATTGTCCTCAACTTCTCAGGTCTATGTTTTTTGAAGATATTTGACTTATAATTCCGAGGTTATTTACCGTCAACGTCTCTCAGAGCAGCATGCGTTCCGGTGCTTACTTGGTCGAACACTGCATCCGTCCTTGGCTGTCATTTTCAGTTGAGTTGGTACCTTGCATGATTGATTCCTTCAAGACTTTTGTGATCTGCGTGGGTGCGAAAGTATGAGTGGTGGGAGACTTCCATGTTTGACATCAGCTATGTAATTGTTTCTTCGCTGCACCTGTTACAAAAAGAAAGAAAACGATGCAGTGGGTTCCACCTGTTGGTGGGGTATTCACGGTAGTAGTAATTTAGATGGCCGGCACTTACTTTGTAAGTAAAAAGCAGTATCTCGAACAACAGCAGCGTACAAGCAATTTTAACATCAAGCGCTGCAGCGGAAAAGTTTACCGCAAATGCAACTACCACGTCGTGTCAGGGAATTGGAAAAGGTCGAATTTTCTATATTTAAGATGGTACATTTCATATCAAATTCAAAGTTGCACAATATCAAGCCAGATAGGATCTTTGAGAGATTTCAATTTCTTGAATGAGGTAACCAGATCTTTTGTCTTTCCCGAGATCTTTTGCTTAAGGGAAGGACTGCTGCATTTTAATCATTTCCGCTAGAAAAAATGCTATGCTTCGGAAGCCCTAAGAATATGCTTCAAGTTTTCTAGCTGGGATTTTTCATTTTCCTGCAGTCTGTCTTCAAATGATAGGAAAATACACATAGGGAGAACCGTTCATATTTCTTTTCTACTCTTTAATTGTGAAAAAAATTGCATATGCAATGTACTGCCGCACGAAATCTTTCTTCCTGCTCCGTACCTTCGCACTCTGTGCCTTCTATTTACATAAATTTGGGCAGGTGAACGGTGAAGAAGAAAAAAAAAAATAATTTAAAAGAGCTGTTATAGGCATGTGATAAAGTTACTGTTAAAATATTAGTGTTTTTTTTTCTCATTTGCATAAGCAACTCTTTATCAAGCGATTTAAGTGGCGCAGCCAAAAAGTGATTTGTGTCAGGGGCAGTCATCTTGGCGATTTCAAGGGCATTTTTCATTTAAAGCTTTATTTTAAGATACGAAATGAGTATGTATCTTGGCTGTCACCAGAATTTGATATCAAATTTTGTGATCTAACTATGAGATTGCTCATTAATGCGACGCAGCTGAACTCTTTGTTAGTAGAAAGCTTTACAGGTTCCCATACAAATATGTCTTGAAATTAAACACGCTTAATGTTCCCATAAAAAATCCTCTTATTTCTTTCCAAGATCAAATGTTAGGAAAGCAGCTCGTTGTAAAATTCGGCTTATAGAATTTGCGCATTAGAAATCTCTTGTTAATTTTTTCTTCATCAATCCATGACTTTTTTATGGCGATGGCAAAAATGCTAACGAAAAGTTCTCAATCAGTGGAAACGATAACAATATTTAGCACGTTAGTGTCCCATACATATATACATATATATATATATATATATATAAATATATCTGTTTTTTATCAAAATATTTATTGCTGCATTATTCTACGTCATCTCGGTCTATCTCGTTATGCTGCTGTCTCTCTCTCTCTCTCTCTCTCTCTCTCTTTCTGTGGGATCTATAAGAGTTTGAGCTCGATAAGTTGCAAACTTTTATCGTATGGGTAGTTTGCTTTGCAGGTAGTCTTGGAATTATGCCGAAGGATGTGAATTGGATGGTAGATGAATCGAAGTTCTTTGCCGGTGGTGGCTTCCATTTAGCGCAGTTGCTGTTGGCGCAGCTTCAAGCACAACGAGACGCTTCACTTCTATCATAGCTAATGGGAGCTTGTGTTTGTCGAATGCGCCTTCGTTGCGCGAGTCTCGCTCGTACGCCAACAGTGGAAACGTCTTTGGCCCAAACAAAAACATCACTTTTCTATATTCACTGCAACCTACCCCAACTGTTTTTATCCATTGCAGTTCACTTGAAGTAAATTTTAACCGAATGATTCAAAAGTGAAGACGAATATGAAGCATATTCGTTCTTCCTCTTTTTTTTCATGGTCAAGACGCTGAGAATGGCTATGCGTGAAAGACGTGCGTCTTGTTGATATTTTTCGTTGAGTTTTGTTTATTTAACATATGCATTGCAAACTTAGAAGCTTTGCCACATTAAAACGGGTTGATAATACAAATCTTCAAATCCTGTTCGCTTTACACCTTATGAACATTCTCAATCGCAACTTTCTAATGAATTCCTCGCCTTGGAAATCTTTTTCATCCTAGAACTGAAAAATCGAAGAAAAACTACATAGTGAGGTGATTGCGGCTTTGGAAGCTTCTTCGTTCGATGTGTAAATAAATGTACGCTTATGCGTGAGTTGCCCACTGTGTGGCACCACGATAGTCTTCTTCAGCATCTGTGTCAAAACTCTTTTGTGCATTGATGGGTGATTTTCTCTACTTTTTGTTTCGAAGCGATGTTCTACTCCCTCATTGGCTAATAGCGATTTTGATTTATCGGCAGAGTGAGTGATCGTTGTGTTGAGAGACGTTGTACCATGATATATCTTATCATATAGGAGGAGAGGATGCACTTAGTGGATATTTTGCACTAAGCAAATGTTCAATCGAGCAGCTAGCAGATAGAAATCTGGCTTATGCCATATCTCATCTCGCAGTCATTTTGTTTGTTCATTTGGCCGATCGACCAGTGCGCCCACAATTGGATGGGAATGAGCACTTTGCACGATCTATCTTCATCTCGACTAGGCGACGATCACTCGGTGAATTTGTTTCATTGCATAGTGACGTTGCATTTTTCACTGAACGCTGCTTGTATTTACTAAAAATTCGCCTCCCTCTTTTCCACGTTAGCTAGTCTCGCTGGAAACGCTACCGTAGCGGCCAAGAAGTGCGGGCCCGTAAACTAACGCCCAACCAATCATCAGCACGCAATGCCACTCTAACTTTGTCTCTGCATACCGCATTTTTCCCTCATCACAGACACTTCCCTGCAAGGACGAATAGCCTGCCAGAGATGCTGTGTATTTTTTTTCTGTCTAGAAATTGTAACAATTTCTTTGCGTTGGGCTCCTTCCTGATTAACTGTGCTCATATTGCGACAAAAGCATTTTTCGAGCTTCAAAAGCTTTACGTTCTTTTAAAGCCATTATTAACTCCGCTGTTTGTTTTAAATTTGACGTTATGAATGAACTCTATGTTGTGTTCAGTACTATTGCATTTTAGGTAAGCCGGCCTTGCGTTTTTTGGATGTAAAAATTAAACTTGTTTAATAAATTATATTGTGCTGCTTCTTGATTAAGCTTACGAGCTAATTTGGTTCCTCAGGTTTTCCTCTGAAATTTCGATACGAGAAAATACACTGCTTTAATTCGACAGCGAGAATTTTGCTTCATTTGTGAAGGTTTCAAACGTCAACCAATTTAGTTGATGCGGACACTGAATTGCATAAATGGTGGCCGATGGAGGCTTTTTAGGTTTATGCAAGCCACGTACAACGGCAGCAAGAATGTATAATCCAGTGCGGCAACGAAAATCTCGTTTGCATTTACTTTTTCGAATTTCGTCACCCTCAGGGATCCTCCTCACCCAATAGTTTCCGCGAAACTCCTGTGCTGTGTGTCTGTATTCGGGCCTCCTTTTACTTGTTTCTTTTTCGAGAAACTCTGGAAGAATTGCTGCTCCCTCCCCTTCCCTATACCGATATACTCATTAAATTGAAATGTGGGATGGAGCAGTCCCAAAACAAAGGGATATTCAGTTATCCGTTTTCACCTAGCGTTTAGAGCAGCCGTTTGCAATGGTGGAGTGTTTGTTACGCACCGAATGGATGGGAGCACATTGTCGAGCAAGCAGGGTTAAGATGAACAAGTGGACGAGACGAGAAGCAGGAGGACATAGTGGCGGGCCGCATAAGGTGCTAATATTGCGAACATGAAACTTAATTAGGAGGCGGCGCATTGTGTTGTGCACCAATGCGTATATATATGTATGAACGAAGCGAGCGTTGCGCTGCGCACACTTGGCGCAGATTGAATTAGATGTATGCCTAGCAGCTGTTACCATATTGAAAGTTGCTAGCGGCGAGAAGGTGTGCGCACATGCTGAGTGCCACTCGCACATTGCAGATCATGCACTCGACAAAAAGCAGCCCCAGCACGCGACGCAACGATGTGCACCTGGCCTCATGGCCATCTGCCGTTCACTCGCCCTCAGAAGGAAATAATGCATCGGTCGGGGCAAGCATTTCCCTAAACCGAACCGCGAGCTGACGCCCTAAAAAGCGGCACGCTCAATGAGACACCAAATTGCTGTATTTGTGTGTGCATGTATATGTGTGCGTGTGTGACCGATCAACTGAAACGTTTATGTGCGGCCATTGGCGCATAAATGCGACCTGCATTTTAGCTTCTCTCCCAAGCGTGCAACTAAAAACGTGCGCTTTATATATGCATTTGTGTTTGACGCAAAAATCCGACGTCTCATTTTGGAAAGCAAATGAAAGATCTTCTAAACAGCTGAACAAGCGGCCTTCATGTTGACATTCTGAGAGCGACGCGGTTTGTTAGGAAAGAATGTCACTTCACATATGCACAGCATCTCTTGTGTGAATTTCTGAGATAACAGTCTTTCAGTGCTTCGTTGAATGGTGTCAACTATAAAGTAATTGGAACAATTTTTGCCATTCAAATATTTTCATCCATCATCGAACTGGAAAAAGGACGATGGGACGCCTTTTTAAAGTAATTCAAAAAGTCCTGTCCTCAGTATACTTGCATTTCGAGAGTCTGCGAATAATTTAAGCTCTAGTTCTAATAGATGCAGCTAAAAGGCGTTTTGTCTAGGCCTTCATATTGGCAGATTTAATAATTTTGCCTGAGACCGAACTTCCCTTGGAAGTGTGCAAAGTTCTCTTAGTGTCGTACTTAGAAATTTCCGTACTTCATTACACCTAAAATCCATAAAATTCGGCTATCGCTGAAGAGTAGGTTGATCGTAGCATTCACTTGCTTGGTTTTTTGCTTCCAATCCCTAATAGGCGAACGCGAACGAATTGTGACTTAAAACCTAAAGAAATTCTCACATGAAGCTTTGTGCAAACTGCTCGCATTTTTCTGCTTTACGTTTTTGTGCGCGATGTACATCTCTCGGAAATGCACTTCGTTGCGTTGCTTTTCGCCAATGGACTGTGTCGATCTAAAATTTTATGAAAAAACCAGCTCATATTGCTATGCCTCCTTTCCTCGAAAAAGTTATATACTTTTCTTTGAATGCAATATTTTCACCTAAAATTCTTTCATCGGCGTTCACAAATGTACAAGCTTACATGCGCATAAATAGATCGCTCATTAATAAAAGTAATATTGTACAAAGCAACAAGTTGTAAATGTGTCTCACTTCGCAATTCTCTACTCTTGCTAATGTTAAGAAGTCCTAAAAGGCCTTAGATAGGAAGGAAGGTTTTTTGCAGTCTCTAACTGCTTCAGTGAAATCTCTCACAATTTCATTGTTTGATGATAAGCGAATTCAGTGCCGGAAAGAGAGGTCTGAGTCCTCGATATATTGTTCTCCGGACAGGTGCTCAAACCGCCTTAATTGTCACAGGTGTTGATACTCGCTTTATTTGTTGCTTAAGCTCGTGCAGTTAAATTTTGCAGTTAATGCAACAGGCTTGACAGCCTTATAACGTCTAATAACGTCAACAATCGGAATGCCTGAACGCGAGCAATCGGATCCCGTCTAAGGACGGTGTTTTCACTTGTTATGAAACACTTGTTACATTCCTGTTCTGAACAAGACAAAAAATGGCTTTATCATAAGATGCTAACTGCTGTGAGTATGTGCGGTTAAAATTTTATTTTTTCTCAGTCGCTAATGAAATCAAAATGACGCATTTTTACTTCATGAATCTCACTTTCTTCGCTGTTGCACAACGCGTTTTGGACATTGCAGTTCACGCAGGCTCCTCTCCAAAAGGCAGCATAATCCAAGTTTTCCAGCCGGTGTTCACTTATGAAGATGATAGCTACGGTAACAGCAATGCAACTGAGCATTCATTTCGAAACTCGTCCTCTCGATAATTTATGGGCGCCGAATCGGCGTCATCCGGGCATCTGACGATCATAATAACAGTAATAATACGGCTGCTATCGAGCAGTGCAAAAATGATGCGATGAATTAAAAGGAGGCTCAAGCAGCCGCTTTTGTTGATTTGTCGTCGCATCGTTGGTGCATAATTCAAGCATATTTTGCGTGCAGTATCACTCGATTGGCGCACGTCGAAGACGCGTACTCGCTTATTACATTCAACACTTATGATTGCGTCTCGCGTGCATACGTCAAAAGGCACGCAATGTTTAAGCACCGTAATCCATTGTTAAAACTCCATCAAGAACTGATTGGTGAATTAACGCAGTGATACTGTTTCATCGAAATGCTTATTAAACTCCTCGTTTGACTTTCGATAGGCAAGCTTCATGCAACGAGCACTTAATGCACTCACATGAGCACCATTTGTGTCATAAGTACTTTTGACTTGTGCATGTGCGATTGTTTGCACAACACGAGGCCACTGAGTGCTGTGTTCAATGTTCGCATGAATAGCGCTTCAAGCTCTTTCTCTTTAAAGTATTTCCTACTGGTGTGCAAATCGCATTCATAAAGTTTGGACTTTGGGGTTTATCAGGTTCACGGGTTTCTTATGGAAATCGCAGATTGAGCATAGATAGTAGTTTCCTTAACTGTAATATTCAGTCGTTTATGTGCGATCGAAAACGAGCGCTCGAAGAAAAGAAAACACAACGCTAAAATTAAGCGTTTGAATATTTCAGCGAATGTGTGCATGAAAAGTTTGTTTTTTTGCCCGTCACGCTTAACTCTCATCTACTTTTTGACTTACTTTTCGAAACGCTTTATTGAAATTACTTTTTTCAAGCGGCGAACATTTCAATGTTCTGTAAGTGAGCACTGTTTGTATGCTTTATCTGCATTAAGCATTGCAAAAGCTATGCGGAAAGGCGACTAAGCACTTTATCGTCATCAGATTTACTTTTTCTAGAACAATTCACCGCCTTCTGAAGAGACTCCGTAACGGTTCCCAGCTCATGCTGGCAAACGTGCTTGCAGACCATAAAATAAGGTAATATCAAAAATAACGATCTGTATCTTACTGTATTTTTGCTTCACTTCTGGAGGTTTCAGAAAATCTAATAGGGGGGTTTTTTTAGCCGTTCAACTGGCAGCTCTAACAACGAAAACAATTAATCTTTTTGTGAAATTCCTGTTCCACTTAGTCAGGTGGATTTTGTAAGCAACCTGAAAGGCAAAACGAAGTGCGCATCAGCTCATATTCTGAATCGTTATTGTATAATGTGGTAAATTTTGCTATGAGCAAAACAAAAACGAAAAAAGAAAATCTTCTGCAAGAAGGGGGGAGGGGAGAACAAAGACAGGCGAAACAAAATTGGATGTGTTACTCAACTCCACTAGCTCTCTTAAAAAATGAAGGTAATTACCAAATGAGGTCTGAGTATCACTGTCACTGGAAACAGATGGAGCGTGATATTTGGCTTTAAAGCACTCTTATTTCAGCGATTTGTGATATTTGCCATTGCAATTTACCCGTCCCTTACTGGCAAAACTGATTGCGCATTCATAATCCCCTTCAAGTTCCATTTCCATCCGAAGATTAGGGATACAAGGCGTAGCTTATGCCTTCGACTATCACTTGCTATGAAAAGCCACAAGAAAGAGGTTGACTGCATTATTTCTTCTAAAAGAAAGTTCTTACTTAAGCAGTCATGATATCAAGAGGTCCTTTTTCAAGAAAGCGCTACACCTATGCATATTGACATGGTTCAAAAGCTCATTTTATTGTAGACTGTACAACAAACGATTAAAAAAGAGCTTGCTTTCTTTAGAGTCATTGAGGGCAAGGCTCGATATCGCGTTATCTCCGAGCTGTGGTGGTGAAGTCGTTGTTTAGTTTCTCCACAAAGTGTGTGGATAGAAGTGAGCTCAAATGTACTGTAGTGTGCTTGTGATTAAAAAGAATTCCTCAGAAGCATTCATCTGAACATGGTGGAGCATAGGAACTTGTCATCAAGCAAAAGAAATTCGTTCATCATCATTTCAAATTAGTGCGTAACGTAATATCCTGAAAGCTGTGCTTGTGAAGAGGAAACGACGAGTCGAGGGAAATGATTGTGTTGTTGGGGAGTAGTGTTTCCAGAGAGTGAACATCGAGAAGAAACGGAACGCAATTCGAGACGATTGCGACATAGTGTGACGAGTATGGGACTGGGATGAAGTTTCGATTGGAAGAAATGAAAAACGACGCACACTTTTGATACAATGAAATGAAAGCTCTTAATGGAACAACTTGCAAATGAGTGCGATCTCGAATTTCGGTATCGGAATGGGGGAGGGGGGGGAGCATATGTGCGCGCGGCAAATCAAACATGAAGTGTGCGTTTATGAGTTGGCACTCGGTGGGCGAGCACGCGCTCGCACACAACAAAAAAGGCAATTTTGAGTGCTTAATGAAAGCTGCACGGCTTTTATCTCACTTCTCCACTTAACTCAACAATATCCTTTCTGCTTCTTCAATATACGTCTTCCTCGAAAAGGCAATAAATCGGACACGCTGGCATCGAGATGTGCGCGAAGCGAGAGCGCATCAATCTAGAATCCAACTTGCCAATAAACCACTTCTTCCCGCATGTCGGTATTCTGTTCTCCATTGAACCACCCCCCTCTCACAGCCCAACTCATATGCCAATATTCCCATATTTATACGTGCTGGTCACAAAAGCTCGTTCATATCTTCTGGTCAGCAAACGTGATTATTCCCAGTTGTTATCTTGGCCGCAAGATAATTTTCACATGCACATTGGCCACACACTTTAACCGCTTGACCCCTGGAAACATTCGATATAACGAAAAAGAAACAATAAAATACATGCACTATCTCTTGACGACTAGTAAATATAGAAATGAACAACTGCTTATATATAGCGAAAAAATTGTCTATCTAATAACGTCTTACTGAACTTCGATTAGATCACCTTCGGAGGGTGTTGTGTGCCTTTTGGAAGTTGATAAGGTGTTGAATGTTCTTCCGCTTGAACAACTATCTTCCATGTGCGGAAAAAATTCTATATTGATGCTTTTTGCGCAATCTAAATTTATTTCTCCTCGCCGATTTTGTGCATACGCTGGCATTGATTGAATGCAAGAAGAAATTCGGAAAGCTATACCTAAGAATCACCGTTATTTTGGGCAGCAGATATGCACTGTGAAACTAGAACGATGAGAGTTGGCGAGGCAAGGTGGAGGAGGGTGGAACGAATGGAATGCAGTGAGAGTAAGTATCGGCATAGCAAAGCTAACAGCGCCTGAAGTGCACAAATCTGCACCAATATCTCTCTGGCCGACTAAAAGGCGAGCAATTTGGTGTCAATTGGTTCGTGAACATGGGACACTTTGTTTTCGATTAAAGTAGCATATTTTGTGCACACCAATGAAGCCCACTCCCGTTTTGGGCCAATTAACTTCCACCGAATTGCTCGACGATAAAGAGCGTCAACTGCCCCACTGGGAGCGTATTTGTTATTTGTAATTAGCCTACCGTAGTGTTGCAGTGCAAGTCCGCAAGTGAATTTCATGATGAATAAATGAGACAGAGCAATGTTCGATGGCGTTACTATTCGCTCTTCGAAATTCATTCATTCATTCGTTCGTATTTCGCACTTTTTCCCTGTCACCATAAAATATCGAACGCATCAATTCGAAACACACACAAATTCACTTCTTCATCGGCGCAAAACCAACCTATTCGTTAGCTAAAATTAACTGACATCAAACGTATTCTTATCATTTATTTTTCTGATATCTTCTTTCTTTCCTCGTCTCTCTAATATAGAAAATATTATCGTCGTTTGTACAGGAAACACTGAGGTTTTCAACATATGAGATCGTTGATTTGCCTAACAATTCAGTACGCATCAAAAATCTTTAGATAAGTATTTAGAACCAACTAATCCACTCAAGAAATAATAAAGCGATTTTTGCTGATTTGCTTCGATGACCAAGCCAGCGAAGTTACGTTAACTATATGTGTAAACAACATGTTACTAATGCGGCTGACGAAAACAACAATCTTATTTAGGATCAACTTCTGAAGAATGACACTCGAGAATAGGTCGTTGATTGCACATTGTTTCACTTCCCACCCATTCTCCACCACACCAATTCACTTTCAGTGAACGAAGTGAATGGAAAGAGAGAGGTGAATTCACGTAAATTGTTTTAAAAAAAATGCATTTGTTGTCTTCGCATGAAAGTTATGCTGATTGAATGCGATAACAGACCATTGAATAGAGTGTCATGTTTGTCGAAATTTTAATAGAGATAAAGCTTATGCGAGAGCTTTCATGGGGAGGGATTGGAAGGGGGAAAGGAATGCGCTGCTCTATGCTGAACAATTGAAGTTGTAAGAATGCTCAAGTTGAAATATTAATTGCTAAGGCAAAGAGCTAATGAATGGAGTGTCACTCGCACAACAAACTCGAACATTTTAAACGCTCTTTGTTGTTGTCGATTAAGTATTCATGAGTTGCGCTCCGGCGCTCAAACTCAACTGTCAGTTCTAAAACACGTGCAACTAAGATTCACAAACGATTCCCCTAGTTTTGTTACACTTCATTGCAGGAACAATTTTCGTTTTATCGAAAGCGCAACATACCACACAATTTGACCGGTCAAGAATGGTCGACTGTTTCATTTTTCATCCGCCCATTAACTTAAGTGATGATTGATGGGCGGTCCAAATTCCGCCGGGGGAATAGATGCTAAACTAGGCCAAAGCCTAACCGAAGGTTGGTAGTCAAAAATATAATGGTCGAATTGTTTACACGGCTCGAATTTAACGTTTTTGAATATGCTGTGGCGACGGTTGAAGCTAAAATTTACTTACAACACTACATACTGAAAAGCAATTTAAATAGTACATAATGCATAAACCATAACACTAATTGGTTCCAATGATCGAAAGAAAGCAATCGATTTCCGATGTAATCTTCTAGTTCATAATTGTTCACCACTCACCGGCTCATTTTGCACTTATAGCAGCTATCCACTATGTTTGCTATGATTTGAAGGATTTTTGCAAGAATCGTAGTAAAGCAACTGAAAGAGCAGAATTTGATTTGTGACATGATTTGATGTTTGTGATGGGGGCGTATTGACATCATGAAACGTGTGTGCACTCTATCCTTCCAGTGTGCATTGCTGAATGAGATGACCATTTCAGTGATTTGTTATTTGACTGATGCCATACGGTGAGCATCAAGAAATGTGAAAATAGGTTGCATCTGCTATTTGCTTGCTGCGGCTCTTTCGTTCTCTCGTTGACTCATCTACCATCCGCTCACTGGTGATGATTACAGCGTTATTTTAAACTTTCAAAAAATTAAGGACCACGTAAACCAAGAAAATCATTTGAGAATATGATGGCGAATTTGACAAATTGAGAATATGGCAACATTTTGCTATTTGGCAGACCACAAACTGCTGACGTAATATCTACACAACAATAAAGGCTCTTGCGAATGAAGAATTTGACTGTGGACGTGAGTGATATTACGCTGCAATAAGTGACCTTCAAAGCAGTATTTCGCCGAAAAAAAAAAGCACAGAACACACGGCAAACATGTTGCTTCCTTTGGTGTCCAGATAAATTGATGCGTGAAACTGTATAGTTTTTTTTATTGCTGATGTCATTGTGAATAGTGGAACAAATAACACGAGCTCGGATATGAGATAGTTAGATTCACTTGTTTAATCGTTGTTTTGCATTCATCAAGTTCAATGTATGATAGATGTGAAAGACCAAAAAGGCAAGTATGTTCTTTGATTTTCTGTAATTCTGAAGTAGCACAGAATGACGCTTAGCCGTCTAAATAATAGAATGAAATGTTTGAAGGGCAGACAATATGAACTAAAACCCAAAGAGTGTGATCAGCTTATCTGCAGAACGATTAGATTGCGAAACCATGGCGGCAGCTAAACACCTTTTGCAGAGCATGCAGCAAATACGGCAGATGTTACATATACCCGAAAAGCTTGCAAAGACGAATGAAAAGACAATTGGAGAGGCTGAACTTCAGCGCTTCTTTCAGTGATAACTGGTTTGCGGTATTTCTTAGGAACGCTTGAATATCAACAAGTCCACTTCTGGTTGTCGCGAGAAAATATTTCATAGTCAAGATGAAGAAAATAAAATATTTCATAAATATCACTCGATCAAATATTTCGTAAAATATTTTCTTCAACGATATTCTATAGCAAAAAGTTGCTTGAATTATTGCTGAAGAAACTTATGGTATTAATGATTGAAATTATCCACTAGCTGTAGATCTTAGACATTTGCAAATTCAGTTGAAAATGATATCAGTTTGTGAGCAATAAAAATTCATTCTGCAGAGTTGGGATACACCAAAATTGACTGGAAATGCAATTTCTTAAAAACTTCATTTCAAAATGAAACAGCGCTTAGAGTTTCTTTTTTAAAGTGTTTTTGCAAATTTGCAGTGCTGTGTTCGTACGCCTATATGTGCATGTCTGTCTTCTCAGTGGTTTCAACTCGGTAACAACTAGTAGCTAGTGTAACGAAATTCGAAGGGTATAATGTGCGCCATAAGATGGCTCCATATGCCAGACTTAAAGTTGTCCCATCCATCTTCAAAAGAACTCATTGACAATTAAAAATGCCAAAAAGTTTGCTTGTGTTTCGCAGTCGGCTGGGTCGTAAAAAAAGTTATTTTTGCTGATAACTTAAGAGCAACCCGTTCACTTAAATTTGATAGCCCATTGGCTCTATCTATGAAGTAGCTCATTATTTCTGGCAACTTATAACAGCAGCTGGTCCTTTGAGTGGAATCGAATAGAGCACATCATTCCAGCTGATCAGACACGCTTCTCTGCCTACTTACTTCTATAATGCGAAAGAAATATCATTGGCACTTGTTTACTTGTAAATTCAAAATCGTTCATCCAAAGATTTAAATAAATCACCATTAACGATCAAGGAGTCTTGTTAATGAAACGTCGATAGCTTGCTTGAAAGCACGCATAATTTGTTTGTTTCAGAAATTACGATGTTAATTACAATACTCATTATGAAGGGGATTGATTTATCTTCTTTTTGTGTGAATTGAAAAATTTGTACATTTTGCTCAAGAAAATTCAAGGCTGAACTGATAGGAGATTGCATTTGCATGCAATGGAACAGAGGGAGTTGATTGCAAAGGTATGTTTGAAATTCACAGAGACGTTTGATTTTTTTTAATCGAGTAATTGCTGATCGCTCTGATGAGCAGATGGTGGAGCGTGGCTGGTTGGGCACACAAAAGGCAAAACGAGTTCCATCAAAAGTGAGTTGCCGTAAAGTTTGAATAGGCGTCGAACCCGAACAGATGTTCAGTTGTCACAGAAGCGACACATCGAGTGACCTTCCATCAAAATGTTCTTCTAATGAACATATCCTTGCAAAACCCCCCGCTTGCATTCCTTTTCACTTTTCACACTGGGATAAACGAGAAGAATTTTCTTGTTCTGTCATGAAATGAAAACTGTCTGTGGACTCAAAAAGTTATTTAATACACTAAATGAACACAATTCATGTTTGAGTTCACGAAATGATTTCTCGTTCCCTCCGGAAGCAGAGAAAATTCAGTTTTTTGGCAGCTCCTAATATTTTTTTGCAGGTGTGAGAACGTCGATTAATTAAAATATCAGCTATGTTTTTTTTTGATTCGAAAAATTTCAGCTGTAGAGTTTTGTATATGTTTTCTTGATTGGATTACGTTTTGGTACCGTTTTAAAAAGGCATAATGCTCTGCATAGAATATGTGTAAGCCTGCGTCTACATATCAGCTTTCTTCCGATAGGTGAAATTAGTGATCCAGAGAGGCAACGATCATTAAAATGAGTAAAATCAATCAGAACATGAAAATCTTACTCGGCCGCTCAATGTCATCCTCAATTCTGAGCTTTTGGATTATGCTCTGAAAATTTTCTCACTCGATGCCTTCCTTTTCACCAACGTTGCATTTTGGCTTCACGCGCAAATAAACCGAAAAAGCAGCATAAAATTCGAGATATTTGGGGAAATATTTGTCACTCAAGAGGTACTTTGGTCAGTTGAACGAAACCTTCGAAATACTCATAAAGTTGCGCTTCAAAAAGTGTAGGTCGAGATCGGTGACTGTAAAGTGTTATATTTCCATTATTTTAGGTGGCTATCATTTACGACTTCTTCCACTGCAGGCGAGAGATCATACATGATGCAAAACCCTCATTACTTAGAGAATGAGGCCAAGAAAAACAATCGAGCTATTCGTTTATCCCAAAATGGAAACAGGAACTAAATTGAATAGCTGGCTTTAGCCTTATGAATTCAGGTCAATGCTTAAATACGAAACGGGACGGAATCTCTCCCAGGTCGGATCTGTCATCTCTCACAAGCGAATTCACTACTTTGGCGAAGTTTAATATCAGCATGTGCCATATTAATATCAAGCTGCTTCATTTTCGAAACCTAAATATCGTAATTTAGAACAGCTTATGATAATAATAATACTTATGGTCAGAGAGTTCGAAAAATTTCCTTAAATTCTTTTTAAGAGGACTCATAAGCCAATAAACTAAGAAAAAAGTCATATTTCAGCTTAAAATTAATAGCGAAAGCGTGACACCTTTATGCGTCAACAATTTTAATTAATAGATTTTCATAAGTAAGCTATGGACTTCATCATGAGAATATGCACTTCCAAACAACCCATTGAGAATATCTGCTGAAACTTGTATGAGAATGTAACGGATGGAGAAACGTGCCGAAGAAACTCATTTGGTATGCGCAGTACCATTCTGTTGATCAAACCAACCGATTTCATGAACCACTAATAATTAAGAAAATTTCAACAATAACCCATTCAACTTTGCGCTGATCCAGTCGTTCGTACAGTCAACATAACAGTTAGACGTTTGTTAGGAACGGCATTGGATTCATGCATTGCACAGAAGCAGCTTTGCAAATGCATGCAAAAATTGCAAGAATATTTCTTGCGAGCAATCTTAGATGTGGCAACGGTTTGCTTTGAAGCAATTTATATTGGTCGTTCATACGTGTGAAAAAAAAGAAGGAGATTTTCGATCCTCATTACAATGTTTTTCTATAATAAACTAGTGAAATGCATTACATAACACGCAAAAGGTGAGTGAAAGTTTTGGTTTTTCCTGTTACATCCACCATTGTTTCTGCAGTAACATATGGCCATCTTTGCAATTGCTTAACCAAGCCGACTCCCATTTCTTCAACATTTGAACATATTGGATGTTGATTGGAAATCAAAAAAAATTATTAGTAAAATTTTAGCCGATCAAAGGATGCTAGTGTTGTATTCACTTTGAAATTTATATTTCAGTTTTCTGACGGTATCAACATATTTGCAATCCGTCCGTAATAAAGGCGGTTGAAATTCAATGTAAGGAATATCGAAGCAGCTTGGCATGCTACTGCTGTCGCAGAAACAGTTCCTCTTTCTACATGCATAAGGCCTCACACACTTGTACCTCTTTTAGTAATATGTGAACGAAGACGCGGTGCAACTTCCATTGTTCTTCTAGGTGGAGGCGGTCAAGCTCTGTGAACTTAGCGCTTTTACGAATATTTTGCAAATTGGTGCCAATTGGCACTTTCAAGGTAGAGTAACAGAGTTTTATAAGCCACTGTTAAAAATTGAAGAAAGTCGGTCATTCTCTTCGATGTTCTTCAAAAAACTTCACCGATCAAGCAATAAAGATCGCCAAATTATAGTTTTACATACTGCACCAAAATTAGAACTCAGTTGCAATCATTTTAATCCTATGAAACCTCTAGTCCATTCATTTACCGAATAAACTATTCTTCAAATTCCTATTAAATTTGTTCTCTATGCACCACCTTTTTTCAGCCTTCTGAAGTACGTAATAGGATGAAATGTTTCTGAATAAGCACATTTCCGCAGCATAAATTCCTAATTTTTGCAATTTATAGCAATGTTTTCTACTGTGAGTGCTAGTGAAAAAAAGTTGCGCTCATGTAGCACCATGGTGGCGCTTTTTATGAAAATCGACTATGCAAAAATAATGTATAGATAAAAATGGATAAGATTCGAAAACCTATTCAATGAATCTAATTCCACATACCTGAATTTTAAGTACCAGCTAAAAGTTTGGAACAAATTATAATCATGCCACAGCCTCAACATTTTTATCGCATCCGTAAGCTCGGAATTCACTGAAAAAGAAACTGCGAAAATCACATATCATTCCATCTCGTAATAAACAAGTTCCCTGCAACAATTCTCTTACTTTTTCTTCTGAAACCTTGAAATAATGAGAACATTGCAATTTAACGAAAAATCATTGTTAGTTTATCGAGTTGTGTGTACAGTTTTATTATTATTTATGGACATTTTTATTACAAAGTGGTAGCATCTTCAGCAAATAGCTCATGATGAAGAAAGTTGATAAGCGGTCACAAATTCAAATTTCACGCATGCACAGTTTTTTTTTTCACTAGCGCATCGCTCGAGCAGATGAATAATTTGCTTAGAGAATCTTCTTAGAAAGTCATTATTTCAAGCGAAGAAATTATGCAAGCCGCTTCCCTTAAAAATGGACTTTTAGGAAAAAGTCATCCCTTAAATAATTTCCTTTAAGAAATAAAGGAAATTTAAAGAAAAGGAGAAAGGAAGGAAAAAATTAAAAGGAAGAGTGTTCCACAATCTAGGAGCAACTTATGAAAAATTTCAATGCTCCAGGCAATATTTTGTCGCAATGCTGCTCTGAAATTCCCAGATATTTGAACAGATTTTGAACGAGAGGCAAAAGCGGTATAAGCGGAACATGGCAGAAGCTAGCGACATTGCTCACAGCTAAGGCTACATGTGTGGTCACGTTCGTCACTTACCAGATGAGCAGCGCTCCAAGTTGGCAAGCAAAGGTCGGTGTGTATTATTCCCCGAGTATCGCCACAATCAGTGAAGTGTCCAAACACCAATCCAACACCTACAGTTCTTCACTGCGCATAGATATCAAGTGATTTCAAGGCGAATTCTGCTGTGAAGGGATTTAAACGAATCTTACGCTGATGATGAGTAAGCTTTTATCGATATTTAGCAGGAACAAAAGTTAAAGTTGCGCCTGGATCGCCGGCCAGCTATGTAGCAGTCAAACAGCAAAGCATGAAATCTCATAAAAATTTTTAATTCAAGAAAATCTGCATCTTCAAAGCATTCAGTGCGTGATAGCTCATTGACATGAAAATGACGTCGGACGTGATTTCATCGACATTTTTTCATCACTTGTTACCATAGCTCTCCTTTCCTCTAGCATGAATTCGCAGCTTGATAAACGTTGCACTGTGCTACGAATTATATTGTTTTGAAGATGAAAACTGCACGAAGGCTGAAAAGCGGAAATTCGCTACGCTTTGTTAAAAAGGCTTATAACGACACCGTTTTAAAGTACAACAAACGAATGAATAGTGCCCTCGCTTGGTGGCGCTCAGTGACGCTCTGAAAAAGCATACAGTAAAAGAAATGATAGCTGAGCAGTTAGAGGCATCATAGATCGGTTCAGCGGGCGGGAGTGGCAAATCAGCAAGGTTCATGCTCGAGGTTCCGTAGTTTGACTTATTCCGAGGTGACCTCCCTTAGTATCGAAACATAACTTAAAAAGCTACTATGCTAGAGATGGTTCGCTTGGTAAACCGAGTTTTGTGAAGCCTATTGGCACGGTGTTTATCGGCATCTGTGGTGCGCTGTAATATGTTTCAGTAAATTCCAAAGCACTTTTCCATTGAATAAGAGAGATCAAAAGTTCCAAATCTGAAACGATCCAGGAACTCCTGAGATGCTATAGAGTGATTTGCAATTCGTAGCTTCCTAGAATGCATCGTACTTTTTATTCAACCAAAATGCTGATCACAGTGTTGCCAAACGTTAAAGTATCTGAGCAGAACAAGGACAAAACATCCAAATTCGAAATATTTGCCAATAAATTAGCGTAATTTTGTGGCACTTGGAAATTGTTCACTTAGGTAGAGACTGATCAAGTGCAACGTTTGCATAATATCCTGCCTACGATTTCCAAATTTTGCAAAAAGACCTTGATGCATTCGCCAACTGGTCGAAATTATGGCTGTTGAATGTTCACCATGAAAAATGCCATGTGGCTCATATCAATGTCAGACATGAATGTTTTCTCATGCCAGAACATGAGATTCCTTTTTCTACAGATTTACAAGATGAGATTCTTCGTGACCTTGGTGTTGTTACTGGTGGCGATCTTCGTTAGATGTTGCAGTGTTTCGCTGCTGCTGAAAATCCGTGGAAAACTGCAAACTTTATTCTTCTCTTTTTGCAGCATAGATATGTTGAGTATTATGGGAACGCTTACGCTACTCTAAGCCTACCCATTTTATAATGCAGAACTCGCCGTATGGTTCTCTTACTTGATTTCCAACATCATACTTTTTGAGAACATCATACTTTTTGAGAAAATTCAGTAATGTCTCACCTATAATGCATTTCACAAAATTTCCCACGGTCAACGTCAGGAAAATTACACTGTCAGCTTAAAAATCTTCAACCTTTGAAATATCGAATTCTTAAATTTATCGTGATTCTTTGCTATAAAGTTATGCGCAAATTTTTTGACGCCCCGATTTTAGAAATATTGCAGCCTGCACCTATCCGTGGTCGACTCTGACATCACTTCCGCCCTGCCAAAAGTTGTGCACCACAAACTATTCCCTATGTGGTTTCCAACTTCGTGGTCTGAAAACGTGGAGCCTGTTTCCTGCCAACATCTTTAATCCACACAATCCTTCGTCTTTGAAAATGCAGTTGAATCGTTTTGCTCTCTGCACTATACTGCTCTTGCATGCTGAACCCGAAATGTTTGATACATCTTTGCCAGCACGCTTTGTGGAGGCTTCCTTTTTTATTGCTTCCCTTGTCTGTTGTGCTAACTATCCTTGTGTCTGTATCTAATTCACATCCACTTTGTGTGTTTCCTTATTTTGGAACCTCAAAATAAATAAATAAATAAATAAATAAATAAATAATAAATAAATAAATAAATAAATAAATAAAGTAAAATTGCTTGATGCTGGAGCAACATGTACAGAGTGAGAAGAAAAGTTTGGAGACGGGAGATGAGGAAGGATGCTTGGTCGTGGTTGCGTAAGAGGACAATCGATCGTATCGTAACGTGGCCATTCCGGGCGACAGATTTGACAGATGGTGCGCGCTGACGATGCAAGCCAAATCCGTGAGCCCTTCCCGAGTGCTCAAACAATTGGTGTGAATGGAGTTGGTCGGCTCGCCCACCGAACAAAGAATGCTGAAAACAAACTGGCCAATGTTATTTAACACGATGCGCGCTCCAAATTGCGCCTTTTTCAAATGCTTGTCACATCAGCAGGGGCCGACCGCATGTCGACGGCCACATTCGTTGTAGGGAAACCGTCCGGCTGTAAACGATAATAACTGCATCTTAACTTATGCATGCAGTTTGCGTCAAAAAGGCACCTGAGCAATAAGTGCACAAAGTGTATGCTTAAGCTGGTCAGAAATATTGGAAACTACTAAAGTCGGTATCATCGCTCGACTTTCTTATTCAAAACCAACGTAGTCCTACGACATGGAAATGGATTGGAGATTGAATATCGCATCAAAGCTTGGCGAATTGCGTTATCGGGCTCTGAGTATAATTTTTGGGCGAGATTGCAAGTAATGCTGTAATTTGCCATGCCTGATTTTACACAGATGGTACTGCAGAAAATATGAGAATTTGTATTGTGTGAAGAGAATGAAAAGACGTGCCACAGACCAGAGAACAACGAACAAAATGATGGATGCAGCTATTATTGCTTGAAAGTCGCGGGTATACAGCTACTGAAAGTGCGGCTACCACATTACATCTCAGATTGTTTGGTGAATAGTTTCGAGAAATAAAATTATGCAAGCATCATATCAGTCGTGCCAAAATAGATTCATTTCGTTACTTTACAGAGTTCTGAAATTTTCGCGCACCAAAGATTGCTCATTTCATGCCGCAAATCCAATTTTGGGCTAGTATTTCCTCAACATCCTGCTTTGGTGATTTGCAATTCACACTTTTGTGCTCCAGAGCTTTCGCATTTCCTGCAACTTGTGAACTTCGATTCCCTTTAGAGTGAAAGCTAAATCGTCTGTCATGTTCTAAATGTTGCAGATTCATAGATCAGAGCATTGCAAGTCGGCAAAGTACTTGGATTGCAGATGTGCCTTCTTTCAAATAGAAGCAATATACTGCGCTTGTGTAAGCTAAACGACTACTTACCGAGCGATGTGCCATCAAATGGTCATCTACGCTGCTGCCACATGTGCTATGCATATATTTAGTATTAAATGCAGTGGACGTGACGGGATCTTTAGTGATGATAACATATTTTCTTCCAAAATTTCCATAGATTTTTAGGGCGCAGTAAGCATTTTATACCATTCGATATTTCATATTCTTCGCTACTTTATGCTACTAAAATTTTCCGTTCCTTGCTTCTCTCGCTTCCGATTATCAAAATGTGTCTCAACATCTGCGGATGACGCACAAACTGAGATTCGTCGGAGAGAGTTACAAATATGCCTCGAACATGATCACAGTCACTGAGCCAAAGAATATGGTATAAGAAAGCTGAAGAACGAAATAGAATTTTTCCACATGAAAAATCGTTAAAAATATTTCTAATAGCGGACGGAGATTTTTTTACGGCTTGCCCTCCCATCTTACCGACTCCAGAAATAGGTTTTTTCGTCAGTTTCGTCAGTACATTATTCGTCAGTGGAATTATATTTCGTCAGTACAGAAATTGAGTAAAGAAAAATTTACCAATTAAAACGCATCCTTTGGACGTATTGCTTGATCAATTTTGAGTCCTGTCGTTAACCAAAACATATCTTCTACGTGTCCCTTTCTGAGCCCGCCATGGTCAAGGAAAAATCTCAAGTACTGACCTACCACTTCTGCTACATTTATTGTAGAAGGGCACGGCAAGGTGAAGAAATTCGGCCCCCTAACTTTTTGGTAATTCACTGCTAAAAATAGACAACTTAATACCTTTCGAAGCGTTCATATAAAAGAACTAGTCACTTGGAGGAGAGGTTATTAATGTGTTTGTTTACGAGCAATTTACTTTATTCGTCATTTGTGTCGCTGAGTTTTTGCCCATTTGATGTCGATTCTCATCGGGCGAATAAATGAGCTGGCAAGAACATCCTTCGAATCTGCCATTCGATGCATTTAGATTGCGAAATCATTTATCAGCTCACGCACTTCTACCTATGTCTAAAGACGCTTAAATCATTCCCATCGTTCGCCGCTTCGCGTAATAACTCGTAATCAGCAAATGAGCGGTACTGACGTTGCATTCCTTGCACCAGCATGATGAGCTCTTGCGGCTTTAAGCAATGACATTATTGAAGAATATAAATTTTTTGCGCTTTTGCTGGTTTTTTTTTTTGTATTTGCAAGATGCATTATGAATGTGTATGCGTATGTGTATTTCTGTGCCAGGCACTTTCACTTCCCGAACTAAAGAATTTAGAGTTGATAAAACTTCATGTGGATAATTTAACCTGGTGTCAACTTTCAAGTTGACATGATAATCGTAAAAGAACTCTCAAAGTCTTAAATGAGTCTATAAACTTCTATGAATAAACTGATTTTGACGAGGACTTTCGAAAACGGGAGGAAGATGCTAGTGATGAATGAATTTGCAATATGGAATTGCCTAGAGGACAATCCTGTATGGAATATATTATCTGCTAACGCTTCTTACAAAGGTGCACGCAAAAACAGAAACATAGGCGCTTTAATTTTCCCGCACATTGGGTGAAAATTTTGCTGTCCAATTAATAAAGCTTGAATTTTGACTAGAAATTTAACTTCGACTTGGAATTTAACCATAATTAGGCTCGATAATTAAACTTCGAGAAAAAATTCTTCCCAAAACTTCAAAAATTCTATGAAATTAAAACTAGCATTAACCAGGTGCACCCTCGTGAGAAAAATGATACCATAGCGGTATGTTTTTGGTATGCCAAAAAATGTTCTGTGATAAAATCACAACATCGTTTTCCTTCTATGTGAGATGCTTTTATTATGACAACATATAACAATATTTGAATTTCGAGGTACCTCAACGTAGGACTGCCTCAAGAAGTGTTCAACATGGCCCCAAAGGTTAACTCGTATAACCTTAGCGAATATATCTACATAAGTCCAGCTGAAGTCCACTGCATAACAGATTCCACCACTGCTTCTACAGCTACATGGGGTCACGCTTAACCTGGTGCTACTTGGCATCACGATCTGCAAAAGCATCGATCATTGACAGTATCAGCTTATATCATCGAGGTATTTGTTTGATCTTATCTTGAGTGATCCCAACAAAACCCCAGGAATTCTTGACTATAAATTATTATTTCGGATCTCCCTTATGCGCTAAATATTTCGTAGAGCTGACGACATCAGTAAGTTTGTACATTTATACTTGTCTTAATAATCAGAAAAATGCGCCTTGGTCACCGCTTAATCACTAGTTTTTTCCAAATTTTAGAGGCAGCAGTAATAACTTTTCATATGTTTTTTCATTTTATTTCCGCATGAAAGTGTGCAATTTCCGCATAAAAGTGTGCACTACAAAGGTAGTGAAGCCTGAGAAATGACACATAACCGATCATTTAAGCTGGGCAAAAATCTTCGCCGCTGAAAAATTCTTCGTAAACATAATATTAAAGGGATTATGTAAGAGAATTTACGGAAGGTTTGAGAGATAAAGGTAAAATAAATTAGAGGTTTTAAAAGTAGTAAATAAGGGAAGCTGATACTATAAGAAAATGAATGTTTTACTATTCCTTTTGCAACTTCCTTTTCTGCGATCTTCAATCTTTCCAAATGAGATACTATGTATTGCTTCTCAAAAGGTATACGGATCAGAAGGTTGCCCTGCTAAAGCATCGAGAAATAATACAATCGTCCAACATTAAAATCTGGTTGAACGATTTAAGATTTTTGAGAATTAGCCAGGGAATTCGAAGTTGATCAATTTCTACTTATGGACTGCGATATCCAATATCTGGGAGGCAAACTGTGTGCTGTGACTAGTTTTGCGAAATGCTGGGATAATTTATTTTAGCAAATACAGTATATGTTATAGCATATGCTATTGAGGTAGGTAGTTTCTAACCTTGATCTAGTATAAACACATCGCGAAGGTAGTAATTTATGGGTACAAAACGAGGAAATCGAAGTTCCGTGATTGAGGCCCAGAAATTTTTAACTTTGATGTAATGCTCCAGTTATCAATGCAAATGTTGTCCTTGCTCAGCAAAGCAGGTATTATCCGAGTTCGTTTTTTCTCGAATTTGTTGATCGCAAAAAGAATGCATCTGTCATTTTCCCGAACGAAAAAGCGATTAAAATCTATTTTATTTCATTTTTCCAGTGCTTAGAAATATAACAGTGGAGGCTTATTTAGATTTTAAAAACAGAGCACAATTTGTACGCCGAATTTGGATCAGCTTGAGCACATTTAATTCTGCATAATCAGTGAGCAACGTGAGCTTATGAACCAATTAAAGAGGCTGCTAAACATGCGAGGATTGAGGAGCGATCACAAAAGCGCTACTCCAACGGCTTTTTGTTTGCTAGTGAGGCAGGGACAGTTAACAGCAGTGCACCACTCGTCACATTACAATGCACCTCAGCTCGTGCTGAGAGTCGCACTCTCTAGCTCGTTTCGGCACCTCTTCGGGCGGTGAAATGGTTTCGTTGAATAATGTGAACTCACTAACGAGTGTCTTCGAGCGTATCCGTCAGTTCGACAATCCGTTCGCCCATATTTGCATGAACAACAAAGTCGACGAATTCTGCTCGAACTGTTTGCGCATTCCTAAAACAAAAAAACTTCTGAAATGTGCCAATTGCGAGTTTGCACGCTACTGCAACAAGGTCTTTTTCACTTCTCATTTGCATATTTGCAATTTTATTTTTCGTTTTCAAAAATTTTCCATTTCAATCGCTTTGTTCCAATGGATAACAAAGCATTTTCGACAACATCGTTAAATCAATGGATGAATAATAATTTAATATGAGGATAATAGTAAATTTATTCATGGGGAAGTAGGGAATACGACGGCATGAAGAAATATAGGGTGCAGACATGTGTTCGCTGTTGTTATTTATTTTGAACGATTGAACTGATTGCCATTAGCTGATTTTTCTAGAAAGGAAATTACCATTGGTTTCATAGTGGTATAGTCATTTATTTCTTGAAGGGGAGAGGGGAAGGGTTGGGGAAAGAGGTGAGCAGAAAAGAGACTTCATAATGCCTGCTTATATTTGTGATGCCGCAAACTGGAGTGAATTGGACTATTCCATTCACACAGTTCAGATAAATGGGTGTTGTTTCAATATGCTTCAGCGTTGCGCGTCCCTTTGCAGCTAAAAATTCAAGTGTAGAATGACAGCTTAAAGCTTATTGTTTAAGTGAGATATAACGAGATAACAGCGTACGCCTTAACAGCAGTCTTCTCTCAACTGTCACTTCTAATACAACAATACAGCATTGAAGCCTCAAACTCAAAGCTGTTTGCCAAATTTCTGCATAAGCTTTTCCAAATACCCGTTTATGATGTTAAGAGTCAGTATATGCGTTCAAGTATGTATTGCTTTACGTGGTGAGTTTTAAGTGCACAAAATGATCTGCTGTAGAAATATGGTAGTAATGGGCGAAGAAATATCATTGGCCACTATTGAGACATACTGATTTCATCTAGACAGCCATAGTAGGAACATCACTGCAATCACGCAGAAGTGTCTACTTTGTAGCTGTCGTTAAACTTCCTATATTTTAACTGATGAAATGAGAATTGATTCCACAAAATCTTTCATGAGGAATTGCTTCAGTTTATAGCCGTTTTATTTCGGCCGACAGCATTCTTTTGGAGCTTTTTAAATAAAACTTCTGCTGACTTAACTCTGCAAGTTAACTGCCTAAATCCAGTGTATAGAACCGCTTTAACTATAGACTGTGTGTACAAATCGGAAGCAGTCTGAACACGCATCAATCGCATAATTTTTATGCATTACTATTCGCTAATAGCCAGACACGAGTCGTTCCAGTATGTAATGTAAACATTAAAACATGCGTTGCTGGGTGATATATTTGCAAAACACTTGCTTAGAGCCTATCATCCGTAAGCCGGAGCAACGAGGCTGAAAGCTATTTTGAAAGTCATCGACGAACAATGACGCAAAACCCGCACATTTCTGCATAGTAGAACAAACTCCTTCAATTTAACCCTTCTTTTACGACTGGCATAGTGCTGTATGAGGGTAGATATAGGAAACGCGGAATAACTGTAAGCTAATCACGTTATGTTTCCTTTAACTAAACTTTTTTTCTGGAGCACTTGTTTAAACATTTAAAAAATCCCACTGGAAGTGAAAAACGGGCGATATGAAAGCCAAACTTTCGTGCATGACGCCTGTCATCTGTTGTTAAAAATGATCTGGTCTCATCTGACAGAATGCTTCAATAGTGTTGTCTCAAAAAGGATAGGGGTTCACATTGTCACCTCCTCTTAAGATTACACCCGCGAAAACCATTCATCTATTCAACCACCCTTTCTGGGTGAGCTAACGTGAAAAAAAAACACCATCTTTCCTCTTTTTCACAACAAGACAATATTCTCACTGCATTACACTATGTTCACCTAATTTTCACTTAAAAATATTGTTGGCTAATGCTTCATTGGTAGATCGATTGAAACGATCAATGGAATGAGAATTTTTCCATTCTGAAAAGTTGTTTACTAACCAATAAACTCTCTGAAGGAATGTCAACGCATTGCGTGGAAGCATCATCGGAACGAATGCCGTCGATTGAAAGGAGTGTTCCCGAACTTGCCCCTCACCGAAGTACTCTTTATGAGTCGCATAGTCGATCGTGTCCTGTTTTTGGAGGCGAATGGGGATAAATACGGTTGGGAACGTGACCGGAAATGGAACGAACTACTCGGCCACGAAGAGGATATTAAAGCTGATCAAGTAATAGTTACTTCTCATCTTTCGTCATACTCAGTTTTCTCGTTTGACAAACAGATTTCAACAACGTGAAACTCCAAATCCCATATCACAACTGAATGCAACATTCAAATTCTGACTGAAATGAGAAAGCCGTGAAAGCAGACGGTAGCTGAAATGCAGTTTATTTCGTCAAACGAAATTGAGCGCCTTTCTACGTGATAATGACTCTTCCATGGCTCTAAAAGAATGCATTACGAATAAGGTTGTAGGAGTGCAATAAACATACATTGAAACGAATTTCTGTCCAATTTTACGAACAAGTTGTCTGAAATATGTCTTCAGTGCTCAAAGAGAAACATGCTTGAATGTTGGAATGATTGCAGAAGAGTCATGCCTTTATATATATATATGCAACGATGTGATGTGATAATATACGGTATGACATGACATGATATATGTGACATATGCGCTCCGGCCAGGTTTCTTCATATGTGGCTGAGGCGCAACCAAGGCCACAGCAGGGCCACCTACGTCGCCCTGTTTTTTATCCTTCCGTTGATCTTCAGGCATTCACTGTCTAGTTCTACTAGTATTTTTCGCTGCTTACGTAATAAATATATTATATAATCAGTTTTATATTTGCATGTCACGAACATTAGTGTTCTGAAACAAAACTGCTTTCCCTGCAATCATTTGAGGAAAATAATACAAATATGTTTGGGGACCAAAAATATAGTATAATAAAGGTATACCATAAAAGAAGTTGGTTATAGCAAAAGGGAATATAGATTCAGATAAAAAAATGCGTGCACATAGTTTAATCGTATGTTTAAAGCAGAGTAGAATATGTTTTAAGAAATGATGGCCGAAAAACTGCCATCACGCAAAGAGAAATGGCATGAACGTGAATGACATGAATTGGTGCTAACACTCTTGTATGGTTTGTACGTGTTTTTTTTTCTTTCTTTTTTTTGAGGACATGTGCTCCTGCAACAAATAAGTTGGACTAAACTGTAAAATTTTTGGCGGAATCTGTTGAAATCATGAAGAGCTCGAAGACATAGGCTAATCAACCGAGATTCATTTGCTCAGAATTTCTGGGTGCAATTTTTGACTTCTTACTAACACTTTTTTTTAAAACTATTTGTCAGTTTGAAAATTCATTCTTACCGATGTGTACTGAAATTCTGCTCATTTTCGTCGTAAAAATGAAACATTTCATAGATTTTTAGATACGATTTGCGTATGCTTTGCCGTCATACTGAATTCTTTTTTTTTGAATTTTCCTATTTTCCTGAGTCATATTTGCTATAGATTAAGCTTTTTCAGGCAAAATACGAACATTTTGAGAAGATCTTCAATAAGATGTCAACATTCCGAAAGGATGAAATGATCGACAAGGAGAAGTTTTACATAATATTTTGCAAAACATCGATAAATTCACATTCGATCCACACAAGCGCCGGTACGGAGATTGGAATGGCACTCGATCTTGGTATGCTTACTGGAATGCTGCAAATTAAACTACCGCTGGTAGTGAGGGAAGGATGAAGGCGACGAGGAGGGTGGACTAAGAGAGAGGATGTAAGAAAACACTGTACTGATCAGTTAAACTGAAATTCGAGGACTGAAGTTCAAGTGCATTAATTCGTATTTTCGACTTTATTATTCCACAGTTCATTCACCTTTATTGATGCTACATCTTCTTTCGCAGAATCAGTTTGCAAAAGAAAACGTTGAAGGACTTAACGCAAATAGAATTTCGTGTTCCTTCTTTGCATTGAATTCATTGAATGGTGCAATCAATAATTAATCTTTTTCCTGTTCTATGACCTCTTCCTTAATAATATCGCTTTTTCTTTCTTCGTTGATTTGATTCCATGATCCAACCAACTTCATGTTATGAATTCTGCTGAGAGTTTTTGTCGGGAATAGTGTCGCAGATTAAAAAACAACTGAGAACTGTGCAATCGTTTTTTCTTATCGCATTCCTTCGTCTTTTATTTGTCCTATCAGTACATCGTCCAAGCTGTGTTTCAAGTGCCCATCACTCATACCATCTCATTCAGTACCAATTCTTCATTACGTAACCAGTCCTCACTAGCGCTATGAGATGTACTGAGAAGACAAAGAAAAACTTCGCCTGTTTTCTTTCCTCCTGAATAGAAAGTGGATTACACGGACGTCATTTGAAGCGAACAGACATCTGCAGGCGTATCGGCGTATGATCATTCTTGTCGACCGAACTGCTCACTGGTGTTTGACGGGTATCAGGCCTGTTTGAGGCCCCTAACGCCTCAGACGAATGCATCTGATCCGCGCACATCATTCATTAGCTATATTGACGTCGGCCGATCTCGATATCAACGCCGGAAAGAACTTAAAGCAAAATGGTTATTTTTGCTTCACTGTTGCAGTGCCAGAATTACTATTCATAGGGCCTATATTGGTATTCGTCGTGATCTAGTTGGAAAATTTCATCTAGTTGGAAATGGTTTCTTACGAGCAATCCGAGTGTTAATAACGCTGAGAAAGACATGGATAGCGTAGAATGGTCCCACCCTACCAGGGCCATCGCCTTTGCGAACGTACCACCTCTTAAGTGAATGCTCCCTATGCTTTAGCTATAAAATGGATATCTTGGACGATAAAATTTAGAGAGTTCAATAATATGTGTAGTTTGCACTAATCACGTAAAGGCTTAACAAAGAGTATGAGTCTACGCTGCCACAAGAGGCATAATAAAGTAAACATACATAGCGAAAGGAGACCATCTGATCAATTTTGGTGGCTCCTGAAATATCCTGCGTGTCGGTCCAACGACGGTTCACACAAGTTGTTCACACTAACACCTAAAGGCGGAAATGTAACCACTTTTTTCACTTTAAGGCTTCCTAACTTTATTTTTCACCTTCAAAAATTGCACTTTTCACTTCACAATATCACAGCTTCTCAGCAGTGAAGATGATAATTAAGCATGGCATCACAATGAGCAAAACTTTCAATTGAAAGTGAGCCTTTATGCAAACCTGGATGGACTAAGCTCTTCCATCTTCACCACTCTCCTCTCTCTTTCGATGCAGCTGTTTGAAAACGCTCGGCGTAACTCACGGTCTTTTTTCTATTAGTAGCTTCTATGTACCGACATTTGAACTTGAAGGTATTTCGATTGTGCTTGTGAGAGATGTTGTGATCCGGTGGATGACATTCTGACGTCGATACGCTGCTCGAATCCATCATGCGATGAGCCACTGATAACTGCAGAAGATGCCGAAGCTACAGCGATTACATGCCCCAAATGTGGGCAAGTCGCTGATGAAGAGTACGTGCGAGTTGCTCAGCAGATGATGCTTCGTCTCCCCGCCAAATTTAGTCCCGAATCAAATCCCGATTCGGTTTGTTTAATCGTATCACTCAGCTCCAGAAGAAACGTCTATCATCCTTCCACAATATCTCATGAATGGAGCGCTGTGCTAAAATATTGCTAGATTATTGCTGTTATAGTTTGCTCGAATCCTTTAAAGTAGACATTTTACTGTACAAAATTCAAATTGTTTCATTCAACTTTTCACTTCAGCATGAATTCAAAAAAAGTAATGCGGACAATTTTTTCTCTGCGTACACATGAAGAAGTGTATGTGTGTATCCATCGGGTTAACTGAAAAGCATTATCCTCTTTCACCCATATCGCTTTCAGTCGTCAAATTTCGTATATGTAATTGTTAACCTAATGCAATTCTGCGCTCCATATCCACCAGTTCTTGAGGAAGCATATCACATTTACAAAATAGCTGTCTAATCCAACATACCACACTTACACATTTACAAAATATCGTATCTAACCGCCTAGCGGCAGTGACCGCCTAATCCATGTTCAACCCTCGCTTTAATAATTCCGGCTCGTTTTCAACAAGTTTTTATTAGTAATGTGTGCATCATGCACTCCAGAAGCGAGCAAGTATGAATGGATTTATCGTCAAGGCTTCTTCTGAGCATGTTAACCCCCACCCAGATTAAGGCACTACAACAAATGCGCTGATAATAAAAGCGCTATTCGATAAATGCGTGCATTGGTAAATTAATCACTGTGCTTTTAAGCAACAGTTTGTTAATTAAGCTGCTTTATTGTCTGCATTTGGAGGTGTTTCAGCGCCTTGCCTTCAAATGATGGTCACCCTGCACATAATCCTATGTTTATCAGTCGCAAATTAGTCAAAATTTATCACGTTCTAACGAAGTGTTGCACAAAGACAGCGTGATTGAGTCGCCGAGCAACGCTTCTGTCGCTTGATTCTTTCATCAGCGATCGTAGTTTCCGAGAAGAATAGTATGAGCCATTGCTATGAAAATCTGAATGGAACTAGCAAAACCGAGCGATTAAAGCAGGGAAGATGCGGATAAGTGACCTTCAAAATGCTGGAGAACACTGTTTGATAGGTGGGATGTGGAAAAGAACATCTTTCAAACCTTGCAGTTTCGCATCATAAAACACTTATGAATTGAATATGGTGCATACAGTAATGCGATGTGTGGAACTACGGAAAAATTAAAACAAGTGATAACATTCTTCTGTGAACACACAGTTTTGAGTGGTAATTTTCTCCTCTATTGATAAACTTGGTACAAATAGGTTCTCTTCAATGACTGCTCTCCACTTCAGAGCTTTAGACGTTGAATATATATGAGTCAAACTTTTCAGATATTCTCAAATAAAAGATTTTTTCAGCAGTTTCAGTTTAACCATTTTGTATAGCAAAATGAACGAATCTATCGTTATGTCCGTTAATGAGGAATGAAAGTAAGAATTTCAGCTACAAGAGCTTCTCGATGAAGCTTCAAAGGTTCTTCATCAGAAAAACATCTATATAACGCGATTGCAAACGGCCATTATGCATATCACAGGAACATTGAAAGACAATCTGCCGTTTATTCAACATCAAGTCTATGAAAACTATAAAATGTGAGTCATTTCTCTTTAATAAACGAAACGATCAGACTATTAGTGGAAATTCCCGCTTTTTTTTTAAATCGGTATTAACTTCAGTTTCCGCTCTTGTTCATGAAAAAAAACCAACAATATTAATTCAAAACGGTCAGCTGCCCACCTCGTACGCATTTGGTTGAGGACGATTCAGAACCACACAGAATGAAACCATGCCTCTGTTGTAAAAGCAAGTGTTTGATATGAAGATCCTTAAAAATATGTCCTGTGTGAAAAAAAAACTGCAAGATTTCATAGCTGCAAGCAGTTGGTTAAATAGTAATCGAATATGGAAAAATTTCGTAATGCAAGAAAAAGATGAGAACAAATAAATTACATAGTTATGGCAAAGGAGTAGCATTTACAAAGGATTAAGTGTGATGTGAAATAAACATTAAAAGTACTATTGCAATGAACCCTTCACATATGAGCCAAGTGCAGATCATCTAGTAATTGTGAAACATTTTTGGAGTATAATAATGCAATACGATCAAGCAAATCAACTTTTGAACGGGGTGCTTGTTTAATGCACGCATATTTGAAACACTATGGCGGCCCACAAAACTTGCTCCTAGGAAGTATAGTAATCGTTTTGAAAATTGAAAACAATGAGGTGCACCGCAAAAGTTTTCTGAAAACAGATTGAGTATTCTCCATTGCTACAGCTTCCGGCTAATTGTTCGAATCTCTATCTTTAGTTGTCGAATATCCACTAAGAAAGTTTCAGAAATCTTGCATATCAAATCACTCCTTTGGAATATGTGGAAATTAAGATCATACTAATGGGAAATTGAGATCGCATCGATGAGTATTAGAACTATGAAAGTTTATTGGTAAATGCTACATAAAAGACGTTAAACTACGCCTCAAATTCACAACATTTAGGTGCTTTCCTTACGCGGATCGTCATATTGGCTATCAACTTTTACAGATCGTCAAGGTATACATCGAGAAAGGTCAACGTAGAGAGGTAAATACAACAATAAAAATTTTTGTACACAATCCTAGAAAAACTTCGTGATATTTTTCAATCGAATCAATTTTGGAAACTGAGCAATATCTCAGCATGCTTAATTTAGCTGGAATTTTATCTCATTAATTCTCATTAATTTAGTAGGAAAGATTTACACCCTAGCCTTCTGAAGAGGATAATGCGTTCGCGAAGAGATATAGACGTTTGCCCCACACAGTCTTTTGAAGCCAACACTCACAGTTACAATCATTTACTGATATACTGTGAGTCTTAGAAACTAGAAAATAAGCAGTAAGCGCTACTGAATTCGCTACCACTTCTGGCCATTTTGTCAATTTTTAAATGCACAGGCATATATCGCGTACAACACGAACTGAGCGATTGGATGTGATGGTGTTTTAGCTGAGTGAGCGCACCGCAACCATTGACTATTTTCTGCAAAACTGCTAGCCTTATGACCGAATTCTTCGTTGAAGGAAGTGAAAGTGTAGGAAACAGTGAGTTAGATATTTGATACTCGCACATTTCATGAACGGCGCTGTTCTTTTTTTTCAGTGATGTGGGGAGAATCATCGATTGTGACGTATAAATAGCGACTCCAACTGCAACTGTCTCAAAAACTTCGCATTCGCTGAGTTGTGAAAACAAAAAAAGAAAAATCCAAATATCTTAAAGCACCCTTATTCAGTATCAGCTAAAAAGCGTCACTTGTTAGACTTTAAATTTGCCAATTATTTAACATCACTTTACGAATGAAACTCAGCACAAAACTTAGCGAATGTCACAGCAATTCCTCTGATAAGATGATTTATTTTATAGGCGGTATCATACGCGTTCGAAGCGATGAATATTTTTGAAATATGCTTCGGACTTCAACATCCATATTACCTGCAAACGTTAGCCTTATGGACGTTCCTCGATACGAATGCACCAAAGTCCGATGAAGAACTCCTCGCGTTGATCAACTTTCACTCAAATCGACCTGTTGACCTCTCGAATATCCTTTCCGATGTGACACAAAAGCTGATTGGCTAAAACCAATAAAAAATTAAAAAGTCGTATGCGCAAAAAATCGCACTAATATGATAAATTTATTTTCAGTTATTCAAAAAAAGCGCAAAATCCAATTTAGGGCCTCTCGCAAAATGTTGTATCAGTTTAAGTGCATCAAACTTAGCCACTGTAAGTACTTCTGCTGACAAGTTGGGCAATGGACAAACGTAAAAGCAAAAAACTTATGTGCAGTAGAATAACCATGAATCCTAGATGGGTAGGCATTGCTGGAAAGCTAGTATAGAATTTATTTTTATTGTTGTAGGATGTGAGTTCCTTTTGAAAAGAAAATCGAAATATTCTTTAAAAGATTCGTACTTTCACAGCTGGAGTGTGCAAATCAAACAGAAAAATTCCAAGAATGCACGGACTAGTACCAAACTTTATGAGTAGAAATTTTCAAACTTATTTCACTTGTGAAAAATCCGAAATTTTTATCCCACTTTCCTATTCGCGGGTTAAAGTTCTGAATCCTTCAAAAATGGCATTCTCGACATATTCTTGCTTGCCATTGCTGTGATTAAAATATACCGATATTGAGTTTCAGTGCAACTAAATTGTGGATCCTAATTCTTCATCAAGAATTTGTGACAGATTCATAATGCGAAGTTGGCATTTGGTGTTTGCTAAATGTTGTTTCAGTGTTATGCAGTATCAGGTAAATGCCGAAGATTTTGCTTCTTTAAATCATTCCTGCTCAGAACTTCTTCCCAATTTCCATCATGTGTGCATATATTAAAATTCAAGTTCGCCTCTTCTATTGGGATCCTCGGCTCGGGATGCAGGGGGCGGGGGTTGCCTGTGTGACTTGCTAGTGGACTCGCCAGAGCACATTTAAGCAGACTTATAAAACTAGTTGTTGAGAACAAAATGTGGCCGTGGCCGAAAAAAATATTGAAGCGCAGCCGTAATTTGCAACTACCTTGATAGAAATAACCAAAACAACACCCTTATCCATGTAACCTACAAGCGTCGGACAAATGGGGACACTGTTTTACTCACCTTGCAGTCGCACCAACGCACCACTTGGCAGAGCTGGACCGCAGCCATATGTCGTTTCCATTTCGTAAGGGCCTCTTTCAAATAACTCCACCTGATGAAACTTTAGGTGATATGTGCACATTAGACCTCATCGTCATTTTTCGTGGTGGCTGATAGGGGTTTGCACCCAAGGCACAAATTTGAGACAACTTTTGAAACTAGTGCGGAAGACCGCTGCCATGAATTTTACAAAATATTTTAATCGCTCGCTCCGTCAGCTCAGGTCACTTGTATTATCTATCCACTAGAGAACAAGTGAGGACTGAAGGCATTCTAATCGAGTGTCAGGGAGCCCAAATGTAAATGTTTCGCTTCAAGGTATCAATTTTGCGACCCCCGACAACCCCCTCCCTCCCCTGCCACTCTTACAGGACAGAAAATTTCAGCCTCACTCCATCAAATAGGTATAAGACGTTTTATGCAAGTTTAACCTTGGCACTAATGAATATGATTATTCCCAAGCTGCCCACTGCTCATATACTTCAGTAACAATGAACCTTTTAGAAATAACGAAAGGGAAGCCTTTATCTCAATAAAGAAAGCGAGACTGATGTTTCATTACAGCATGACGTAATGATAATAGCGAAGAAAAAAAAGAGGAATAGAACGACGAGATGATAGAAATCGCAAAACGCAAAACGAGTGATGTGAGGACAACGGTATTTAATATTCACAAAAAAAGAACTAAGCCACGGTAAGCCGAAACTTTTCGAAGATCAAATATTGAGAAAAAGAAGCAAGAATTTAATCTGCGGGCAGATATCGAGGGAGTTTCTGCGTGCACGATTTCCTTGGATGAAACGTTCCACACATGGGCAACTTTTGAGGTGAATGAGCTCAGTGCCTTACTTCTTTTTTTCGAGGCTCGTCGTTGACTTTCGCTAATTATAACCGTCTTCGTTGCCGTCGTCAGGAAGCAAGAAAATATCGGAATAAAGGAAAAATGGATTTCGACCCTATGCCCGTGTGCGACTGCTTTGGTTTGTTTCGTGAATATCGTGGGCTACAAACCTAAAATCGGAGTGTCGGTGAGAAAAAGAAGGCACAATGTGCACGTCGCCCACTAGTCGTGACATCCGAGACTTCGAATGTTCGAATCGCTGAATCACGCAGCTTCGTGCTTCTGTGGGTGCTCCGCCCGCTGTCCGTTATGCAGTTCATTTGATACAGTGCGATGAATCACGACCTTTCACCCATTGTCGAAGCAATCGCCACTTCCAGAGACTTGAGGCGTTTCGCAAGGCCAATGCTCGCGTCGAGGGGAAGGCATGATGCCAATTCCGGCTAGAGGCGACTGTCGTAGGAAACACCATGAATGGAGCTATCAGCGGTGCTCGTCTCTAATAGCGTCTGCCTGCGTTCACCTCAGTGCTGTGAATCATCACAGCTTCGCAAAGATTCGCGACACTCTGCGCTCATTCACAGTTACCGCCATCAGTACCGAACGAGGTGCCCAATCTGCCATCTGCGAAATGTCTGCATAGTTCTGCCCCTTTCCTCTTCAGGATTCGCTGTTTCGGAAATTAGACTTTACTCTGTTTAGGAGAAACTCACGCATTCGGAAACGACATTGCTTTTGCAAGAATTCTGGCCAACTGGTGAAATCGCTTGCTGGGACGGCAGAAGAATCAATGAAGGGATTTTTCCTGCTTTGATTTTCCTAAACAACTCTCCTTAATACCCCCCACTTATTCTTCCATTTGTAGCCCATCATATGACGTCATTTATTTCTTCCAAAAACCTGGAATACATCCCTATTCCATAGGCGGTTGTGAAGCATTGTATCATAAGTTGGGAGTGTGCGGATTTTACAAGGCAAGCGTTAGAGTTGGATCGTCATAGACATTGGATTGCATTGCAGCAAAAAGCATCATATCAATTTTTGATAACTCCTTTAATTCCCAAAACGTCTATCCTCTGTCGTTAAAGCCTGGCTCTACCTCGCATCACTTTCCTCTCTTACGACACAAAAAACGTGCGAATACAAAATTATTCGCTGCCGTTGCACCCCCATGGCATCCTGAAAAATTCACCCATTTCTTATCGAGTTTCCAAAACGATTTATTAGGATTCGTGGGCGAATGGATTCCCAGGGGTCTGAGTGATTGGTACATTTGATAAGGTTTAGGTGATGACCTGTATATTCATTGACCACATCCTTTTTCACCAATTTTGGCAAAAGCGCATTGAGGGTGACGCTGCGTTTAATATGTAAATGTACAAAGCTCACTTTCGCCGAATGGGGGAATGAGTTTTCTCACTAGAAAGCGCATTGAAGAGCAAAAATAAAGCTATTCAAATTTTTCCACGACAGGATTTAATAACTAAGTGGACCAAAATCATCCGCGCACTCAATTTTGGGCCTTAGATTTCTGGTGTTCTTTTCAGCAGAAAAATGTGCATAAACAGCAAAGGAAATTTAATCGAACTGAGTTCATATAGAACTCCGCACTCACTTTTGCATGCATACAGGCGAGCATCATGAAACCAGATTGCTGATATTCATTGCCATAATTGAAATGGTGAAGCATAAAAGGTTGAAAAAAATAACAAAAGCCAAAAGCTGTATTTAAAAGAATGATGAGACTTGAAATTAAAAATGGAGAAATAAAACTTTGAGATAAACAGATGTAGAGAGTACTTGACAAGACAAGAAGGAAATTTGGTTTGAAGAAAGCTAAGATCAAAAAGACCCTAGCAAGCAATCAGTGAAGAATGCAAGAGGCAGATTTACAGTGGAGATATTAAAAATGATCGCCTTACCGCCTTCACAGTTGATGTTAACACTTGAGTATAATTGCTTAGTGATTACAATCAGTTATTGTTACAATGTTCCATCGTATTTACAACAAAAAGCGTAATATTTCAAGTGTTTATATGTTGGAATCGTAGTACTACCTTATATATTAGTTGAGGCCCAATGTAGCAATGCATCAGTTAGTGATTACGGCTAATAGCTGTCTTGTTTAATTTTAAATAATTAAACATACTGAGCATAAACTTTAGATAAGAAAAATAAAATAGAGCATAAAATATTTTATGCTGCAAATGAAATTAAAGTAGAGTGGCAATTATGTGACTTAAATGTAGTATTTATTCAATAAATTGTGGCGTATTTACTATAAAATTAAAAAAGCAGAGTAAAGTTGAATATTTGAGGAAAAATTAAAAGTTTTTAAGACCCTATAATGGAGGAGTGAGGAATGAATATAAGTTGACGTAAACAAAGTTAACCCAAACTAAATAGAGGCGAGAAAGGAGTAAAAACTAAAGAGGAGGGATAACAGTGCGAAGAAAAGGACGGCATCCAAGTGGTCACAAGTTTAGAAGAGATCAATGTGGACAGCAACGAGGCGACCTCCACATTAGGTATATGTAACACCATTACTGATATACATTAATAAAAATTATGTAATAGGTCATTTATATGAATTATATTAATTAAAACCGTACAAAACCGTATAGGCTTAGCAGGAACGGGACGTCCAGAATTAGGTTCTCAAAGAGTATAAATGATATACTCTTAACTTTGGGATGTTGTGGTATAGTGCTTTTAGTAAATGTTAGGCTCATTGTATGAATGAGTTTTAGAATGGCGAACTGATAATAAATGAAGCCAGAATGCGATATGTTGGAAGGGACATGCAATATGATTGTGAAGATTCTCTCGAATTATATAAATTTATTAATAGTCACAAAAGTTTTTATTTGAAAGTTTTGCAAATTTCCGATTTTTTTTTTTTTTGCAGAATTTCCGTATAGATTCGTTTGGGGCTCAATTTACTGTGTTGCTTCGTTAAGTCTTAACCTTTATAGTTTCTCAGAAATTCGATTTAATTATTTCCTTTCCTTTGTTTTGTTTTACTTTTTGAGCGATTTCATTATTCTATTAATTTCCCTTTTGTTACGCTTTTATATGTAAAAACGGAAATGTTACTACCTACGTTTTTTTTACATCAGAAATGAATTGATGTGTTTTTTATATGCGTAAATTTCTACGCCTTTACCGCTAATATGCAAGCTTACGTCCATGAAGTTGGCCATGTTTCCTTGGTATGTAGTAGCAATTTCTGATTTTTGCGCTTTAGTTTTCTTTTTTTTTATTCGTTGCGAAGTGCCTTCACCGTCGACCCAAAACTACTTATCGGCTTTTTCTAGTTGAAGCCGTTGCGACGTATACTCGAGTAGCCTTGTGCCACTAAAAACGCCTAAGAGCGTGATTCGTTCGTGTGGCGCAAGCCTCACTTTGCATACCGTACCAGACAATGACATTCAACTTTCCAAATCGCTTCTATTCGAACGTAAACATCCCATGAGTAAGCTTACTTCTACACGACCATAAAATAACAGAGCAGGCGTGCCTTTATGACAAGTCGTGGCAAATCTAGTGCACGCTTTTTTCTGCGAACGTCGTTTACTTGCTTACGCTTACCTCCGCAAACGTTTACCTCCTAGTAATGGGCCGCCCTATTTTGAACTTTTCTCCACAGAATTATCTTCAGCGAAGCAGAAGATGGTGAAATAAGAATAACAAGATACTAATAAGCAACCACACAAAATAAGTTGCAGCCTCCTGTTTAACAACTGTTTTAGTCGATTGCCTTTTTACAGAGTATAGCCTGTTGCGATATGCCAGGGCACTACTAATAGTTTCACGCAAAACACCTCCTGAGCATCCCTTTCTAGGATAGTTTGTTGGAAGTCGCCCACTGGCTCAGAAAAACTCGAATAATCGACTCTTATACCTTACCATAATTTCTTTATGTGTTCAAACTGGACTAGCGACATGGACATTCAGCTGAAGCAACCACTCCCTCCCCCAGGCACGCCAAATGCAAATTTAGATGCAAGCGAAGAATCGTTTCCGCTTCGCCTGAGTCAAAAGAACTGGAAATCCATATCATGGAGAGCTGACGCGACATAACGGTTTCTGCAACACCCTCGCCCCCTTCCAAATGAAGCAACTGTTCCGCTAGTACTCGAAAAACAATGAACCAGAAATCCGGCCACCTACGGTTTTCCCTCCAATACTCAGTTTCAAAATTTTTTCCCAACCAAAATCTGCTCTTGGGCTGCACTCGATCAGATTTAGAACGCGATTTCTATGGCACCATTAAATACTAACAGTTTCCGCTGTTCACCGGCGGGCCGATGCTGCTAATTCGGACAGCACACCAAATTGCATGATGCCACCATGATGGGGTTTTATAAAAACACTGCAGAAGGAAGCAAAAAACTTAAAATACTTTATTGGCCGTCCTCTACCCTGACACCGCACAAAACCACGCAATTATATAAACCCTGCGAAAGGTCCTCCGTTTAATTGGGAATGATCTCAACTAGAATTTTGATAGTTAAACTTCGAATATGAATTCCGACATCACACATGTACAATTTTATTCGGATCTTATGAAGAGATTTGGAACGCACCATAATGTCGCAGTTTCGAAATGAAACTTTAAGGAAACCATCGCAACTGAAACTTTCGATCCTGAAAGCGTGAATTCACCTAGAGAAGCGCTTCGAGCAATACCTCCACATGGCATGGAGCGGCATCGGTTAGTAACTCGGTAGTAAGAACATCGAGCGATAAAGAAAAGAACAACTTAACACAGCGTACGGTTGGATGCAGCGTGATGAAACATGAAGAACCGTAAAAAGTTCCAGCATGACAAAATAAAAAGCCATGAACAGTTTCGGCATGACAACATAAACTGTAAAATGTATCCATGTAACATGTACACAAGGGCATCAAGGGTATCTTTAATGATAAAATAGACATCAAAGCGTTAAGGGGGCATCCATGCACAGAGAATACTTCGGCTCCCCCAGGCAACAATTCCACAACGGCAGATAACAATTCAGAAAGTCGAGCAAAGAGACACATGAAATTTTCAAAAACACAAGCGAAGGCAAAGAGAACAAAAATACTCGTCTGAAACGGAGACCGATAGGACGAATTCCATTGTGTTTCACAGTGAGAAGTTCCGTTGTGTTCACTTTCACAGTTTCAGTACCTTCATTGTGGCAAGCCTTGTCGGCTGGACAGGGAGCTGACGCACTGCTGAACCAGCATCAACCCCACTCGCATCTGCCGTTGAAGTTGGTGTTGGTGGAGCAACCTGCTCACCATCGTCTTCGAGACTCGCTGGCCGCTGCATTCGTGAAAATTCTTCATTGAGTGCAGCAAAATGCCGCTGAAATTAATCCCCTTTATTATCTCTTCAGCGGGTCAAATCGAGAAGCTGATGGACATGCGGGCATGAAAATATACGAGAAACGATGAGACAATGAATGAAAAAAAGTTGATTCTTCTTTTGAACAAAACTTGATTAGATAAACATCTGAAGGGAATAAATTTTCCGAGGATCAATATAATCACACAAATCTTGGTAAAGCGCAAACAATGCAAAACCTTAAAACACCAACCTTAAGAGATGCTAAATGGGCTTGAAGAGTTCGTGCCGCACCACGTTGCTCTTCAATTTGACCTTCCGTTTCTTTAATCCATTCCGTTATCTCAAATAAGTTTTTTGCTTCATCATACGCCCAACTTGAAAGCAACGGAGAAAATAAATAACCATTTAAATATGAAACCACTAAAGACCGCATAGGTGGTATCCCACAACAAGTGCTCACTTGGCGAGATGCTGATGGCCGTCCATGAAGAGGAACATTTACGCAGAAGAGTGAAATAAAAATAGTGTCCTTCGAAAGTACTATTGAGTGGACTATGTACTATCATATAACCCTCTGCTCAGTGTGTTCAGCAGGCTTTAACAATAGGGAAATGGGTCAGTTTTGCAAATGAATATATCAAGTTGCATTTCGTTGACAGTTTAATTGCTAACAGTTAAACCTATTGACCTTTAAGGAACTGAAAGCATCCGCTCATAGATTAGAGAGACCGTTAAGGATCGAACAGCAAAATGAATGGAACCTGCGATATAATCTCATAGCGTTTCAACCAGAAATGGCTCATAATTACATCACGGAAGGCAACCGGAGGATGACGGATCATCTCCAGCATTGCCCACCTCACAGTGGCCTGTCGGATGTTCGCATCGTAGTCACGTGAAGCCTAAAATGATCGCAGTGAAAAGTTTTACCGCCACTATTTTGAAAGTAGCATCCCTTACTTGATATGCAAATAACGGAGTCAATAAAAAAAAGGACAAATCATTTTTTCCGTCGTACTCTCTTAGCAGTTCTTGTGAGCTGTGACCAGCTAAAAAAGTAAAAACTACGACAATGGAGAAGAGCAAACAGCAAACAAACAATGGAAAGTTTCTTAGCTCACGAAATGATAATTTCTCTTAGCTCAGTGGCATTATCCGTTTCAACAGTTGCAAGAAAGTAAATTCCAAGTTTAAAAAACAAACCTGTTGCCCTGCTTGCGTGCACTTTGATCGCTCATAACCTGGTTCGTTGAAGTAAGGCTCAGAGACCAGAATCAGTGACTGCATACTTACGATCACCTGCAAAACAAACATCCAGCAACACTCAATATACTCCAATGAAAATGCCCTATAAAACTGAATGAACGGAAAATGTGTCGTCACATAACAGTCACCTGTAGAAAACTGCTGGTTTCCGGATTCCAACGTTCCTCGGGACGTCCGTGCCATGTGTTGAGAACAGAAAGGCACACCTTACCATCATTGTAGAGGTTAGGGTTGAAGCGTACCTTCAACAAAAGAAATGTCTGCATTAATTCCAAATTAAAATTGCCTTATGAATGAAGGAAAGCGCAGGAAGAACGAACCGTACCACTGTTCAAAAATAACTATTCCATAAGGCCAACTAAAGAAATGCTAAATAAATCAATGTCGTCGACCTTACGCAATATTCTGGGAAAAGATTGACAAATAAATCGCATCAAGGAGTCCCATTAATAGCATCCCTTAATCCCAAATCGATTGCAAATCAATGCGTTCATTTTTCTCCTTCAGTTACTGTGAGATGGGATTAGAAGAGGTAAATTGATGAAAAAAGTAGGCTTTTTTCAGGGTTCACGATTTATTGTTAGATGCAATTAGTCTACGCAAGCAGGACAGCGAAGAGAAGAAAGAGGTGTGGGTGCATCAGCGTGCGTCAAAACCTCGCTTGAAAAAAACAGAAAAAAAATGTTTCATTTAAAACAATTACAACCTTCAAAACCTGCACTGCTTTAAATCAGTGCATTCAAAAAACGGTGATAACGAATTTTGTGATAGATTAAGTACGGATATACGTACCGTATGATTGCCAGTTGTCTCCAGATTTACGTGCATTGGAGAATTCGGATAGTCCGCCGGAAACCAGACATCAAATTCAAAACAGCCGTTCATATAAGGAGTATCAGACGGCCCAGTTATCAACACCTGAACTTGAATTCACTTAACAGTCGGTTCAAAGGAGAATATAAATAAACGACAACCAAATTCGATACAATTTACTTTAAACCTGGAGAAAAAAACGACAAATCATTTCACGTTTGGCCGAATAAAAGCTTTTCTTGGATTCTTTCCTATTCTACGAAAACCAATTTCAAGCGGCAAAATTACCCACCCGAAAAAGCGAAAATCTTATGACTATTGCAAAAACGATAAATTACGCTTATAATGTGTTTTCCAATCTCAAAAAAATAACCTTCATAACATCGAGCCTCTCTTCGGCACAGCGAACGAACACCGAACTGCTTGCCGTCAGTGGAAGTGAGTTGCTTAACGTGACCACTTCTTGTGCTAATCGTCGAGTGCGCTTCCCCAACGATGCGGTTAAGCAAACTGCACTCAATGAGCTCTCATAGTGGTATGGTATTCGACCCGTATCAGAGAAGAACGATATACTCTCTGAACAATGCAGAAAATAAACAAGCATTATCAAATCGAGGCATTTAATGTGCTGTAGGTTGATCACAATATCTCAACACTAGCAAACCTCAAAAACCTTAAACAGAAACAATAAAAATGCTCTTAGATGAATGCAATTTAAATTTATTTTCAAGCTGCCAAAATAATCGGGATCCAACAAATTGAAATAATTTATATATGCCCTTCATCTACGAAGTGATAAAAGCCTCAAAAGCGATGAAAAACCAAGTGCGCCGCGGAAACATTGAAACAGTCCAATGAAAACAAACTTACGGAACTGAAGACTACGCATCGCTTCAATATATCTTTCATCGGTCGTTAAGGCTGTCTTCGTGTTGTTCTCTGTTTTCGCATTATCGCTACCCACACCTGAAACATTTGCCAACTCGAATGAGCCCTTACGTAAAAGAAATACACAGGCAACCTGAACCAATTTTAATATACTGAATAATGAAACAGCACGATCTAATATCTTCCATCCAGAAAGAATAATCGCCCAAATCATAATGAAAGTCGGTCTGCAAGAAGTAGCCAAGCAAGTCCGACACGGGATGGATTACTTCTTCATCAGTGATGCAGCAAAGTCTCCAGACGGCATCTGCAATCGCAATGTAACGAAGACAGAAAGCTGGTTGGGCTCATGCAATATGCTGCGTAGCAGCATTATCTAATCGACATGCTAACCATTAAAACGGAATCAAATTTGCCTGAACGTTAACCTGAACGAACAATGAAGGAGTCACTATGCAAACATGCCCAACATGAAAACCAAATAAAAGGAAGACGAACGTGTCGATACGAAAGTGGATGTACGCATGATGATGTGTGAAAGCCGCATCAATCCTTCCTCGGAGCCTTTCGATGTGGTCCCATCGGCTGATGCAGTAGCAGATTCATCCACTTTTTTATTGGTGTTCGATTCACTTCTAAAAGGAGAAAAATACCAAATTTTAATATCAATCTAATCGGAAGACTTCTAATGAAAAACATCAAATTCACTTCTAAAAATATTAAAGAAAACAACCTGCGTAAAACTGGTTTAGGATTTGTGGGAATGCAAAACTGAAGAAATACGATACAGAAGTTTCGCAAAAATCATTAGAAAATCAAAAAGCATTGACAGTTCTATGTCTCAAGCTTATATATGTAAGCAACAAATATGAAAAACAGTATGTCCATCTTGAAATTTCTTCAAATAAGCTTTAGACTTACAGCAAATTGATCAAATGTCCACAATATCGCTGTTAAAATCTAAACTTCACAGCTGAGAATAACCTCAAATAAAGTACTAAAGGAAAATAATGCAGGAAAAGTAGTAAAAGAAACAGACTGTTTGGGGACATTTTCGGTGTACAACTTGGACAGGTAAGCCAGGATGTATCCATGAAGCTTCTTGAGCATCGTGAGTAAAGATACACCGGCGTCACACTGGCAAAGCAATGCGGCAAGCGCATCCTCTCCCTGATCGTTCTTCTGTGCCGGGCAGCGAGCCAACGCGGCCACTAGATAAACCACTGCCTCGTAGACTTCGACGTGACGCGAAATATCCAAAACTAAACATGAAGTGGTATCAAACTTATCAGTCGCTTCTATTACCGTTTCCACTTTTCCCACCTACCTTCAACAAATACAACGAAGAAAGAACAAGCGTGCAAATCCAGAGCAATCTGACACTCCAGTGCCTCAGAAACTGTAGTAGCGTCAAGATACTTAGACAAGCAGGATATCTGCGTTCGCCACCTCTCAAGCTACACTCAGGTGTCTTTTCGTAAAGTCGCTTGCCTCAGGGGTTCTTACAACTATACTGGCTTCGAGAAAGTGATGCGCATTTCATCGAAGAACTTCTGCATGAAACTGCCAAAATAAAAGGTAGCAGGCAGTAGACGCTAAAACGAACCGGAATCGTTTCTGAGATAAGCGCAAATGGTAGGCAGAAGACAGGAACGCGCCAGCAGCTCAACGATAGATGCATCGAGTGACCATTCGTCGCACAACACCTCAGCCGTTGGTGACGAAAGCGACACCGAACGTGACGGCGGTCGCCCAACTTAAAAAAGAAAAAATTATGCTGAAATTTGTTCCACTTCAAAGAAATCAGCCTCGTACAGTAGTACCCCTTTCTTAACAACAACAGAAAAAACAATCGGGCACTTAAAACTATGCAGGTTTCAGAAATATTAAATGCCTCGACCTCTTTCACAAGAAGTGGCGACAACTATCACAAGAGGGAGAGAAGGGCAACGAAAAAATTCTTGAGGAAGCTATTTTTGGTGGATGCTGCTGTCATCAAACTTGTAACTCCAGCTCCGGTGATTCCCTAACTGAAAACACCGGAGCGATGGATCGTAATGGTACAAACATAAATGACATTGTGCAACGCACCTTGCAAATATCAGTTTACAAAGGCACATAAAAACGCAGTTTAAAAAACACAATAAAGAATGCTGAACAAACCTGGCAGAGGTGATAAGCTGCCAAAACTCGGAGAAAGGCCATCAACGGCAGATGATTCCGAAGTTGCAGTACTACGTCGCGACCGAGAGTAACGACTACGCCTCCAAGTTGGCCTCGGAAATATATAACTCGCTAACACCTGAACTCTCATCAAATCTTTACCTCAAAAGCCGCAAAAGCTTGAGCAATGCACCAAGAATATCGCGCATTATGCATTCTTTTCAGTGGAAGTTAAGTGCAAGAATTGAGGAATCGACACAATTCGAAGTGGCTGCTTTAAGAGAAAATTTAATCCCGTGCTTCTCTTAGCTGTGTGAAGTACGAACTGTCTCGCCTAGATGAATAAAACGACACCGTCAGACAAGCAGACAAAACAGCAAAATTGCACAGCACAACGCAATGACCTCCTTAAAGATATTGAACTTAAGACAATAATTTTGCGCTCATTAAGAAGGCGAAATGTTATCCTGTGCATAGTTTTGCTACACCATTTCCTATGTTACATAAGTACAACGATACAACTGTTATTCATTCATATTATCAGGCAAAAGCATTAAAGAATTTGATTCCGATCTCCTCGTACGACTGCGTTGTTTTCTGTGCAACAAATGTGAGTGTCATGATAACGACTTCGACTCCATTTCCCTACAAAGACTTCCCCTTGGCAGCTTTAAAAAGATTTCGGCTACAAAATAAAAACGCACGACAGGAAGAAGCGGGGGGTGGGGGGAATGGAGTAGGCAGATTACATCATTAGCGTTAAAAATATAGGGGAAAATCTCTAACCCGCAACAAATGAGTAACAGTTTCTTCGTCGAGTTTTCTCTTCATCACGTGGGCATCAACGTTCCACTGCTGCTGAGTAGTGCCACTACCGAATCCAGTGCCCTTTGCCCAGAAATTCTGCTGTTGAGTTTGCGCAGTCGAGCTCACCGCCCCACCATAGGTCGTCGATGTACGATCATCATAACCATTCGCATTCGCGTTGTTCGCCGCTTCAGCACGCAGTGCCTCCATCTGAGCAGATGCACGCAGCAGATGCTCGGTAAGTTTCACCTACAAGGGACGAAAGCTACTCAAAACCATTTTGAAAAACTGATTCTGCACGCGAATCCTCCCATTATCAACCAACCACTAGTCTCAATTACTATGGAACGCACAGGAAGATAACAGCTGGAGTATAAGTGTAGACATAAACTGATGAAAAGACCCCTGAGGCAGCCTCCTAATCACCATTAAAAATCACATACGCAAACACAACAACACCTTCAAAAAAACTATCGCTAACTCCCCAAAAGTCTAGCGTTTTGCTCGATTTCACCACGAAACAGAGCATGGAAAGAAAAATCAACCATAAACAAAGAAAAGTGGAAAACCTTTCTTAAGGCTTCAAGCACTGGGAAGATAAAGCATGGACAGCCAAGGAATGGAAATGAGAAGAGTTGCAAAAGTAGAATGCCGCAGCCATTCCCTTAACCGCTTTCAGCCCCCTCGAAGTTTTCCTGGCTACGCCTATGTTGGTCCGGTTTCCCATTCTCCTTATCAAGCAACTCATAAAGTATGAAACGATAGTTTGCAGTTTGCCTCCCTCAAAATTGCTGAAATGAGAAGAAAACTAACACTCTCAGGTGCGGGCAGTAAAGATTCGGGCCGTATTGGCTCGATCTTGTGATGCTGGTGACTGTAATGTGCGAGACATACGAGCAAGATGTCCAGTACGCCGTACTTTACAGCAGCAGTTCGAAGTGAACTGAAAATATGCATTCAACGCCAGAAAGAAAAAGTGAAAGCAGATACAGCAAACGGTGAAGAAAACAAAGGAGAGGAGTGCAAAAAGCGACTGACCGTCCTGATGGTGTGTCCGGATGCTGCGTTCTGAATAAACGTTCAAGCACGATGAACGGCAACAGCGCTAGGGTGTCGTTATCGCTGCTCACGTCGTCAAATGCACTTCTCGTGGATGTCAAAGGGGTCACCGACCTCGATGACGTGCCTACAACAGCGTTTATGCACATTATCACTCAACCTAACACAATCTGAACTTTTTAACCTCGTATTTCTAATAGCACGAATAGCATTGCCGAAATCTAAGGTAGACTTAAGAAAGTGCGCCTTGCTATTGAAAACTTTCACGGAACGAAGTTTAAACAGAGCAAACGTTTTGGACGAGCGCATTAGAAAAACGGTTGTTTTCGTATTCTTGTTCCACTGTTTAAAAAGTATAACCATGATTGTGAGATCCACCGATGAATATTTGCAAAAATACATGATGGCCACAAGCTCGTATTTCCAGGCCGCACCAAATTATTAGACGAGACGAGAGATGATCACCATGATGGCCGCTTTCCTTGAAGCCATGGAGCACACCAACTTATTAGGCAAATAGGCATAAAGGTGTAAATACGCTTGAAGTCACAAAAATGCTATTTACTTCATAAAATCCACACATCTAGAGGCTGATTGCATAAACAGACCTTGTTCGAAGGTGGATACACCCATCGCAAGACGCAGCAGCCTTTTTGAACGGATACGATCATAGGTGACAAGCAATTCAGCGTATCCATCAAGACGAAGCAATACACTAAACGCGATGACAACATGTGGCGAGAGAGCTGTTGAAAGTGAATAACTTGAAGAGGCAGGAACGCGTGACGATGATCCTTTCTGAAATAACAATGCTTCGTCACTTAACTCCTACAACTACATTCAGTACTGATCACTTGAGCTGTTTGAAGTAACTACAACCGGAATGCTCTCATCTTTCCAACACTTCAAGTTTCATATTTGGGTCTTTCGTTCACTGATGAAAACTTACATTAGGCGCTCATCCACAAAGCAGTACTGCACTAAAAAAACGTCAATCATATGAAACTGTGGCTGAGGACCCGCAACTGAACGAACGAATGAATTTACTGACGTAAAGTGGCGCTTTTATAGAGCTTTTACAAAGACAAAGATTCTGACAGATAATTCACATTTTTGTTTCGAAGAATTCATAAATGTGAAAAATAAACACTTTAAGTCAAAACGATTTGAGAAAGAGAAGAGTTTTGGATCTTATCATCGATTGTTGTGCGAATGGTTAGCCGGCAACGGAATCTTCGGAATGTTCAGCATTTGCTTCTTCTCGACAGAAACAGCCAAGTGAAGAAGTTAACACTTACGATGCAACTTCACTGGTAAAAAAATACAGCTTGTGTCTTAAGACTTGAGCGAAGGACAGGACCGATTTCATTTAATTCCTCAAGGGCCTCTTCTCCCACCTACTAAATACGCTGAGATCTTTATATGACATTCTTCAGACAAATTCAACACAACTTATGACTCAAACATGCACCGAAAAACAAAAAAATATTGCAACTTAAACAAAGAAGATAGCAAAAAACATTCCCTCTCTACAATGAATTACAGAACAAACCTGCACATTAGGCATCACAGCTGCGTGGGAAGGATGGCTGGCAAACGGAGGATAAAACTTCTGCACAAAATCGAAACTCATATTCGACTGTGGCATATCGATGAACTCAAAATCGTGGTCGTACGACAAACTGCTGTCGTCAGCGAACGACGACGGAACTGCTACACCAAAGCCGGTCATCGACGATGTTGGGCCCTCCTCTGTGGCATCCGGCATAGGGAAATAAACCGGAATATATCCGTTGGGCTCCGCCATTAGTGGTTGCATTACGTAATTCTGAAGCCATCCTCCTAGTATAGACTCCTTTGGACACACTGGTCCTCTGCTGAAACAAAATTAGCCTGTTTGTGCAGCACTGCCAAAAATTTTTTTAAAACTTCACTCATTCGACGAACTCGTAACTGGCTGATGAACGCCGCTAGTACACCGCATGTGAGCGTGAGCTCCCTTCTCCATTATCACAAGTCTATTCCCAACGAAACGATTCGCAGCTCCTCGCGATACAGTAATGGGAAAAGTTGTTGAAATGAGTAGCCGACATGAAGGAATTATGAAAAAAAAGAAGACAAATTGATAGATGTGAAATTGCTACATTAACGGGAAGAAAGCAATAAGTTCGCTGGTGTAGTTATGGACATTACTGCTCAGCTTGCTCTAAATAAATTCCTCTGTAAGTGTCCACTCTAGAAAGGTTAATTTGTGACCCATAACCGTTTGCTATTCGCTGAAAAAAAACAAAAAACAATATGAACTGGTGGATGAAGTTCCTAAGAAGCGTCACAAATACCCACTTATCAACATCGTGAAAGTGGTCAAACTTACGAGCTGACAGTAGTCGTGCTTATGGTAGACGAAGGTTGATAAAGCTGAAGGTGTTGTGCGAGGATTGCCAAACCACCGGCACGAGCGAAGTGCTGCAATGTGGAAATGTGCTGTGCGGTTGTCGACGGCACTTCAAAAGGCGGCAATTCGTCTTCCACCGCGCGTTTCAACTCTGCAAAATGACGAAATTGTCGAATCGTATATACGTTATCAAAAATCGACTCAAATATATTATATACATTCAAATTGTATATCTATCAAAAATGACATCACCAAACATTTCCAACATTCTCCTCGCAAGAATCAAAGAGTTTCTGAAATGTTGAAATCTTAATATGCAGTAAAATATGTAATACACTTAAAACTCGTGCTTGAGACTGTAAAAAACTAACAAGGAAACCTAAACCTACCTTCTATCGTAGACGTATTGACTTTGAGCATCAACGTGAAATATCCATCAGCAAAGTTTCCAAGAGTGTTGCTATTCTCTTCCTGCCTTGAAACCGCATCCTCTCTGGTGTCTCGATCAACAGCCGATTGTGTTATTATGGAACTGCAATGAAACAATTACTCTCCAGATATAAAACGACCCCATGTTCATCATTGCCGTAGCAATTTACTAATCTCTGATTGTGAGCAAACGACCTTAAACAAACAACAATAAACGGCCGATAAGTTAATACGACACAGACGATACGGGACGAATCGGCAAAAAACAAAGCTAATAATTCAAAGTAGGAAGCTTCTAGGTGAACAATATGAAATAAAGCAAACTGAAGCCCTCAAAGTTAGGTAAGGATTCAAAAGCGACTGTCTGTTAATCACCAATACACAGTGGTCAATGAAAGGATGCACAAAAACTACGTTTTAAGATTCAAACTAGGAAGGTTTACCTAGGTAAAATCAAAAATCAGCAACTGATGATCAAAATATTTCAGCAATAGCAGTTCATCTATTCAGAAGAGTACAGAAGTGCCATCAACAAGTACCTGCGACTAAAAGGTTGCGCAGAACGAACAGCATCGATGAATTGCCCGACGTACCAGTCGCCATTCACAGGCCTTCTCCTACTATACGCATCGCACATAAGATATGTGACAATTAGCCCTTTAAACGATGAAAAATTGCACATCACTAGTTCATGATACATGAAGAGGATTTAAACATGCATAACTTAAACGCACAACCTTTCTGCAGACAGAGTAATACTCCACTCCAAATTCTGTCGCAGTGGGAATCGGGTAACTGGGTTTTATCTATACCTGTTCTCATTCACTTTTCCCATCGAATTTAGGTAGCGCCAATAAAAAAAACGCCAATCACAGCCAGCAAGCGTCGTATGGGTAAATAGATTGACGTCAGGAACACAGTTAACGCATCATACACGAGTGAGGAAGAAGAACAACAACTAAAACCTTCCACCATAACAACTGCAAATGAGTGACATTTCCCTGTTCACTGATACAACTATCTATTGACGATGACCAAAATCCTGTAAATCAAACGAGCAAAATCTTTTACATAAATTGGACAAAGAAACAAGGGAACAAAAGAAAGTGAAGAAATATTAGCCCGAAATCGAGCGTTTGATTACCTTTGGATTGCGCATCCACAGTGGCTGCGGTGCGTTCTTGCGTGACAGCATCAACGTTACGCTGCAAACGTCAAATGATTAACCCAACTGATGGACGGCTTGACTAGAAGACAATAAAACAGAACGTCCAAAAGAGCGCTGTAATCACATTCAAAAAGTATCCTATCGCGAAAAAGAGAAAATATAACCTTAGAGGTACTTCGGGATCCAACATTAGCTGGTAGAACACAAGGATGCAACACTTCGCGAAAAGCTGAATATATGGATACTGTGGCGACATGCTCACGGCGACTACATCCGAATAAAGGATGAACCATGCGACCTGAAAAATGCGCTCTCCAGGAAAATGATTTCAAGAAACATTTCCTTTTCCTTGCTCTTCTTTCAGGAATAATAGGAAAAAAGATTTCATAGAGATAATGGCAAAAAAAGTACATGCATCTTACCGCATTAAAAGCAATGAAAAGTGAAAGGATGAACAGCAATATATGAGACTATGTTAAATTATGGCTCTCGCTATGGTATAATTAAAAAATATAAGAACGATAAATTAAGCCTCCTTCACTCCCTCATCTCACCTCTTAAGAAAAGAAATACTGTAAGTCGGCGACAACTCTCTAATAGAAATTAAGAAGTATAGAAGACACATAATTGGGCGCAAAACCATAAACGTGATGAGGGAGAATTCCATGACCTGCAAAAAAAATCAATGCAGGAAATAAAATCTTGAAGTAAAACGCTTCTCACTTTTGAAATTGAATGCGAGAAAGAACGAAGGAGCCTTTTCGTCGATCAATTTTACCGTGACAGTTTCGTCATCTAGCACGCACTTCAGCACCATTTGCTGTACAGCTCCATTTAACGTTCTCTCGTTCTTCAGAAGTGAACAAAGAATGTTCGATATACGCTCTCGGTGGCCACGGCCCATCGAAATACATCTGGAACAAATGAATTGCATCGGAATTTCACTAACTATGCACCGTGATCCCAACCAAACTCTGGGATGAATGCAGCTGTCAGAACGTACTTGCATATCAGTCCAACGGTTGCGTTCTCGAGATTGACTCTCCGAGTTGTGTTGCTAGATGGGATCATTTTTGTGGCAGCCAAATGTGCGACGAACGTGATTAGCGGTCTGAACAGCGCCGAGCCGCGTTGACTATCCAGATAGTCGACCACCTCCTCAATAGAGCACAATGCACGAAGGCATTCCACTATGCCTGCCAAAGCAATCAAGTGCATCGCATCACCACCTACAATAAAGCGACACCTCACGAAACATCTTTCATCTCACATACCACACATATACCAACAGTTGCTTTTTAACCTTACAGCACCGAGAAAACACATGCTACCACAAATTTGCTGCTCACGGTTAAACTAGGCTTAAAATGTTGAACAAAATTGTAAGAAATCGCCTGTTTATACATAACAGCTGCCGAGTCACAGATGCATTCACTTTTACTTCAAGCAGTGAGTAACCAGTAAGATCTATCATTATGAATTTTGCGCGCTTAAGCAACCATACAACCAATTTGCGCTTCAGTGAAGAGAAAGCAATTATGGGCAGCCAACGTCTATTGTGATATATCGCAAGATGCCCAGTTACTTCACCTTTCCCAACCACAGGCAGTAATTGAAAAGCGAGGACGTGTTACTATGAAAATATTATCCCACTAGTATATAGCTAAGGATACAAAGCAAAACATTACGAATAAGCATTCGTATATATATGACAGCTCTAAGCCGCAGCGATCTTTAACTCTAAAGTGCAAGTAATGAGTAAGAAATATCATCGCCAAGGTTGCGTAACTGACAGTTCCTGAACAAAAAACAAGAAAGTAAGAGGGGACCAACCACTTATCTGCAGGGTATCATAAGATATCTATGGTTACTTTTCAATTTCACATAGCAGGCAATAAGGCAGACACACGTTACTATACAATTATTATTCCAACTTGAGAATGCATTAAATATTGAGAAAAAAAGTGCAAAAAGCCAGTCAACCATGGCTGTCGAATTATGGACGTCCTGAAATTTGAGGCTCCGAAATAAACCACCATTTGGCCTTAGCAAATGTCACCAATATACCTCATTTTCTCGAGAATCGTATGCAAAATACGATCCCGTCAGTTTGCTTTCTCGTGCCAGATTCCGCATACTGCTTATCAGCAATTTCCTTCGTCAAGGCTCTGTGGCAGTCTTGCTAGTATAAACAGATAGAAAATGTGAAACTCTCAAACAATTTCAGTACTGCTCACTTCTAAATTATCAAAAGGGACACAAAACAGCATTTGGTGAATGAGATGACGAACCTTCGCACAACGTAATTGCAAGCTCAGTCCAGTGCTGCAAGGTAGAAGTTGACAGCAAGGAACGCACAGCAGTTGCCGACTGACACATACGCCCCACGACTGTCATCGCTTCCAACGAAGGTATATCACCTAGAAATTGAAAGCATTTAAAGCTACTACGATAAAAATCTAGTGATTTCTACGCGTTCAATAATAGCAGACAAAAGTAAACCACAATGTTTCATGAAATGAAACAATAGGAAGCTCTTGTTGAGCAAGTGAGCGCTTGCAAAATACCTGCAGAATAACCATTTTCACGTGTGCCACTGAAACCAAGAAATCGTATTGCGTGAGGAAGGTGTGTGGGTGCACATCGGATGAGAGAGCAAAGTAACCAAGAGGCCGCCTCACACATCGCAGTCCTCCATTTCGAGCACACATTCGACGCGACGTCGCACAATCGCCTGCAATTCTTCTGTTCATTCCAGCTCAAGCTTCCATAAACGCCCATCGCAGAAAGCTGAATTCAATAACCGCCAGTCACTAGTTCACGTAGGTAAGGCAAACATTATCCTATCGCATCTGCGCTTCTTTTAATGAGTCCACTGGCAACTATGTATATAATGAGCCGAATGAGCTGCTCACAACCATCTTACCAACTGAGTTGGCGTATATGATATCACTTTATTCAATAAACCCCATTCACTTAACTCCCATCACTCTTGATGCATCTCATTTGTATTCATGTAGAACTTAGCACATGCCTTTGACTGACTTCAGTCACCAGCAGAAACAACACACTGCGCATAGAAAAAAGGAAGTTAGAGAAATGTTCCTTTCCTGTTCACCTCATCAAATATGCAAAATATGTTAATAAGCTCTCCGGAATGTACAAAACAAAAATTTCAGAGGTCACCGCAGCAAACGGCGACTAGATGATAAAAGGGTATTCACGTATGCACAACAGTACAAATAAATCTTAGATCATAATGCCGATAATACGCCATCGGTCTACTTTCTCAAAAGGATCAACTGCTGATGTCTCAGCACATAAAAACCCTTGTCGACGTGAGCACCTGCAAAAACTTCAAATCTAAGACGAGAGATAGAGGCGAGGAGAATGCGGAAGGAAAAGACCAATGACGATGGAAGGGAAAGGTGGGTAAAAATCATGAGGATTAGAGGAGATAAACCTGCCAAAAGTACATTTTAAAAATCATATCCCATGATCTCTCATTTCTTTCATCACTTCTTAAAATGCGCTACTAGATGCTGCTTTTTATTCTGTTTCCTACGATTCTTGCCCAAGTATCCCCTTTCCTTTCCTTCCCTGCTCACCCTACCTCTATCCTCCTCCTACATTTTGTTTCCTGCGGGTGCTCGCTTAAACGATTGTCTTATGGTCCGGTACGCCAACCACAAAAACTTTTTAAGCAGGCACATCGACTATGCGTTATCAGTCTTACCATATCACACGCAAACGCAAACTGCTCCTTCCCAAAGAAAAAAAGCGGCTCCATAAAACCCTAACAACAACAACACGTTTACACTGAAAAAAAAAAGAAACAGCTGCAAACGAGCCACGAGAGAAAAAAATCAAAAAAAAAAGTTACGGAATCAGCTTAGTGCCAATTTCCACACAAACTGCGACCGTATCGTGATGCATGCCCTCATCGCTGATGTTGTTCCAGATCGCACATGACGCCGACCACATGAGAACAGCGACAGCTTCCTAATGTAAATAAATCAATTAAGTAAGGCAACAACTGAATGAAGCACTTTTCATAGTCTTAAAGTATTCTGCATCACTGCAACACTACGCCGGCAGACATTACCAACAACAAACGAACATCGTCGTTAGCATTCAATCCCCTCAAAAAACTTGACAAAATTTCAAAGCTGACTTCAAAGCCTTTAATTCTCTAGCGTGTTCTTTTCCCAGCACACTCTGCTCTATATCACTTCTCTTTGTTCATTATCGCCTACGCTTTTGTTCGCCGTGGGTTTCTTTAGGCCAGCTTTTTCAGATCTCTGAACTACAGGGAATAAGGGCAAAGAAGCTGAACTTGTCTAAGCAACATAGTAAGGTTACGCCATCGGTGATACTAAAAGCTAGGAACAAGACAAGATATGGATCGAATAAGAACATCTCTCCCCCCCTCCCCCCCTCCTCCACCCCGCCATGTAGAACACGCCATCCTCCACTATATAGTAGTGAGGAGGTTTGGGTAAGCCAAGTATCCCCACATGATATTATGAGTGAACGGAAAATTGAAAAGTGAAAAAGCATGGTCGTGAGCATAAGGAACGCCGACCAATTCAACAAGCACATCAGTGTAGCATGCGCATGGCTCACCGCCAAGTAATTCCGCCACGAGAATTTGGTGTTATCAACAGAAGGAAAGTTTAGCTCAAACTAATAAGACGAACCTGTTGATTATATGGGAATAAGAGAGTGGATGACAATATGGTAGTGATGCCAGTGAGTAGTTGGCGCTGCCTGAATACTTGCAACTGATGTTTCACGTGCACAGGTGTACGCGTACCTTCGGCGGCTTTGGAACAAAGTGTGAAAATCACTTCTGGGAGCCAATCAAGAGATTTCGGCGCAACATAGCGACCTTGTGCTGCAAAACACAAATGCAATAGAAACAACACGAATGCCTGGAAAGGCCCAAAGGTTCGTTGCTGGCTAAATGGAGTGCATTACGTAGATCTTTACAGTGCAGCATGGAACTGTTATATGGCAGCACACTCTAGGGGACTTGATGCAATATATTATCTATTCTTTGCTTAAGGCCTAACAGAACAAAGGACAATATTTCTAAGAATGCTATGACGGATGAACATGAAAAGAGTTCCATGAAAAGCATTTCTGACGATTGACGCGAACTGTGTGATGGCCAAATGCTACCAACTCATATGCATGTATGAGAACGCTTAAAACTGATATATCTTAAAAAGAATATAGATCCCATACTCACAATTTTCAAGATTTTTGTGATTTCCCACTGCAAATTTAATAAGGACAGTCTATGGCTCCAAATATCTGCACTCAGTGACAACGATTTTACAACATAATTATTTATGCCCCCACTCAAAACGGAAGAATTAGAAGAGTATGGCTCGCAAACACTAAAGATTTCAGAAACAAGTGCACAACCATATCTTCGTTTCATGCTCATTAATAAAATATTAGAAGCGATCAACAGCAGAAGTTAATAACGTGGAAGAAATAATGTAATACGAAGCAAACTTAGAATGGAGGTTGTCCGGGAGGTGTATCTTTTTATTTATAAGGAGCGGAGGATGAAAATAAACTTTCAAATGCGAGTTTTGCTAATACGAAAAGGAAACAAAATTTTTTGAAAAGCTACTTAATAGCTTTTACGACTGCGACATTCTTATCGCTCCGGTATTTCCTTGCTTCCCTTTTGGATCGTTTTTTTTTTCAATTGTTTACAGCGAAACGTAATCCAAGACTATTTTAGATCTGAATGACAAAAATGTCAGTACCCATGCCGAGTTCAATCAGCCTGCAGTTGTTCTTTTAAACATCCGCGCTGGAAATGGGTAGAATTTAATCGAAAATTTGATATGTCAAACTTACCAATATAATTGAGGATAAGTTGAACGATGGTATGCGGTTTAGCTTTAGGGTTGTCAATGCGTACAAACAACGAGCACACACGTCGGTAGATGCCTGTCTGCAAAGGTCGACCAAGGAATAGTGCTACAATGCACCGTGGCAGATCACGCGCATATTGCCAGATAGACGCCTCCTCCACTGTGCATAGCCTGTCCAGGATCGCCAGCCACTGCCGGCTAAATATTCACAAAATATAAACACAGTATTATTGTACCAACGTGCTATCACAAACAGAGTTTTATGGAATCTACGTCGTAACAGTTACTGCTAAAGGAAGCATTTGATTTTCCTAATCGTATCGAAACTCCTAACCATACAGGATGTGAGAAAGCCCTAATCAGCAGAGCTCTGTAAGGAGTTGATGTGATATATAAAGTGAGGTCGTTTTTCAAAGAAAATTAACGCAAATAAGAATATCGCTAACAAACACTGCTTGTCATTCCACAGCTGGCTGCAGTAAAGTTACTCGATCTGAAGGCAATATCCACCCCAAAAACCAAATGACGTTGAATTCACTATGCACTATCGAATAAAATGCATAAGGAGAGAAAAAGAAAGAACTGCTAGTATAGATAATAAAGAAATGACGGTTGATATGTGCACAAGTGCGTAATTTGGAGAATCGACAAAAAAAGGCAGAAGAGGAATGTGATACAGTTACGAACCACAGGCTCCGATAAAACGATACCGTTCAAACCACAAAAATTCTGAAAGAAAGCACTTACAAATCACAGCTGACCGATGGTGGCACTGCCAAAGCTTGTAATGAGCTCGTTCCGAGAACAAGAATCTGCGAAAGTCCAAGATTAGTCGAGTCTGGTGCACGTCGAAGATAAATGCGAATCTACAAAAGTACGCTCATTTGCGACAAAACTATGTTATTTTTTATCTTTGCACAAATAAAGTTTATCATAGTACAATAAAAGAATAGGAGAATGAAACCGAATAGCCGAGAATCTCAGTTGCTGTATAGAGTTAGGGTCTGGTTGCTAAGTTCTGCTAGTTTCTCAACAATACAGGTTGTGAACAGAATAGTGGATGAGAACGAACCGCGCTGACGGGATATGGGAATGATTGTGTCGGAATTCGTATCTTACTGAAACCAAGCGTGCACATTTTTGGCGCAAGCAACGTCCAGGTAGAAAATGTTGGGTCCGAACATACCTCCAGCTGCACTGCCGATGGTCCAGCTGAAAAAATACTATCTCGCACTAGGTATTCCAATGCACCACAAAAAAATAACCGTTCAAGATAGAAATAAAATGAGACTGGATTTCCTACTGCCTCGTACCCCTCTAGAAATTTCCAACAGCCTTTCGATCAGTAAAAATTCCCATTCGCTAGAAATTACTTTGCTGGTTTCCAACAACTTAATGACAGAAAGATAGGCAGCCAAATGTAATGAATCAAGAAGCTCTTACTGTTAAGTGTAGGTGGATGAGGGCGAATATGCACTTCATAAAGCATGATCTGATAAGGCAACGTTAACGTTAGGTCAAGCCACTCCTCGCTAGGATAGAAATGATAGCTCCAATTAGCAGTGCGTGCACGACGATGAGGAGGTGCTGCCGCGAGAAGTGTTGACAATTGATGCGCCATTGACGATGAAGATGCAATTGAGCCTACAACGATTAGGACCTCTTATCTACTTTATTAGCATAAAATATCTCACCTTTCATATTGCTAAACATACCAGCAATAAACTAAGAAACTGCCACAACGCCTTCGAGGCATCATATGCTCCAAACGAGCACTAATTTCAAGAATTCTGACAGCCACCCTGTGAGTCTCACTACTGAATATGATACAGCCCTCAACCAAGCTAAAAAAATGTCTTAATGTGAACGATTCAAAGGTATGCAATAAATATCTTGTTGAGTATGGCTCTGAAGAGCCAACCCAAGATATCTGTTTGTAATCTAACACCGCAGTAATCACTTTTACTCGTATAGTCGATTCTCGTTCATTGTTCTTCACATAATGTCACTGATGGACTTATGTGCTCTTGTGCCGCCTCAGGAGATACCTGAGTCCCATATAAGTCGGCTTCAGCCCGTCAGAGTCTTCTTCATTCGTCTTATCCAGCCTTCAGTCCCAGTCATCGGTCCCCATTCATCAGTCTCCACTCGCCAACTCTCTCCAATCGGCCTCGCGTTGTCCCCGTTCACCCTCGTCTTATTATACTCGTCTTGGAAGCCGTTGTACTCCTCAATAAACCATTTCTACCATCTCCGTGTGCTTCACGTTCCACATTCCGCCTCCCTCTTCACGTCGTCGCTGTCCGACACAATAAACTGGCGATCAGATACAACGCACCTTTCTTCCGATTAGAACTCTAGTTTGCCATAATGGAGAACAATGAACAATAAGCGAAAAACTAACAAATTGGAGCGTAGTTGAAAAGCCCTTCGACCTTGATATCCGGAGGGCGTCTTGGCGCAATTGCGTATTCGCCAGCAGCCACCTGCGTCGCCATTGAGGCTAACTGTCGCACCACAGCACCACCTTCCGGGACAGTCCAGTCGCCCATTGATGTTGCAATGCAGTTCTTGATCTCGCTTGACACTATTAGATGCCCGCCTAATAAAACGACACTCAAATCTGCATTAACTTCATCACTTCACATCCACGGATACCAGAAGTGAGGAAATTCATTGGTGAAGAAGCGGATTCCAAAATATTAAAAAATGTATTGTTTTTAATATCTGAAAATGTTTTATATCTTAGGATATTTTGGTACATGTTTAGGAAAAGAAGAAAACTTGGAATATCCTGTTGAAGAAAAAATAAAGAATGTGTCTTCCGTAAACGGAATGGAAAAAAATATATTTAACATTTGGAATGTGTATATGTGCTCCACAGATTAAACAAAAAACTGCAAAGTTTTTGACTAATGTAGGAAACTATCGACTGACTGCCCCATCTACTTATATAGTTTGAAGAAGATAAGGGTGATACTCCAACCGAAGGCCTTCTCCCTTTCTTCCACTTGCTTTGCTCCCTTGCTTGCGGCCAACAAACTGCACACTACGAGTTCCTTGCGATACACACAAAATGTGCAAAAATTACCTGAACATATATATATATATATCGGGTACATAAGAAAAAAACTAAAAACTTGCCGAAGTCAATGAAAACACGCTGATTTTGGGGCATAAGCAGCATATAGACAACTGCGAACGCGACCGGTTTTGTAAGTTTCGGCATTCCTGGAGGTGCATAAGCCGTCACACAGTGTTTAAGGCACTCCACAGTTAAGCCAACTAAATGTTCTAGCTGATCGCCGGCCAAATCCGAAAAGAGTAAGAAAAGCCGCAATGCATAATCGGCAACCGATATTGGTTTCCAACTGCAAATAAGATACAAGATTATATAGAGATACAGAAAGTAATATGCACCACATCCAATGAACCGTGAGGGACAGCAAAACACTCAACAAACCCTTGTATAATTTCTGATATCTCTCCACATCCAACAAATGTCTTTGTAGCATCAAAATATGTCCCCATAAACCCTCTGTATAGATTGAGTATCCGCTGAAAACATCTTAAGAAGAAAAATGTTCTGCTAGGAGCATTATGATCCGTAATGGAAATACGGAACGGCAATAAAACTTTCACTCCACATGGTAATCATAGTAGCAGCTCAGAAACAAACCAATTCAGGAAGCGACGCTCCTCAAATAGCGAATCGTAGTCGCGGTCATAAAAAGAGCAGCTTGATAGGACCTCAAGAAGATCTTCGACAGCACCTGGATGCGTCCTAATAACGTTGGCCACCAACGTTTTATTACCCATACAATAACCCAAGACCTAAAAACGGTTGCATCACTATGCAATAATTGCTTCAACTACGAGCTAACAAGCCCTCAAAAATTACCTCATCTGGAAATAACCTATCTGTAAGAGCTACCTGCATTAACAGCAATGAGTGAACGGCATTGCACAGCGATGAATTTCAGTGTTACTAAAGAGATGAACAATTCCGCAACTCACTTCACATCCAAGCAAATCGCAAAAACGACCTCAAACGGTCTCCAAAGCATTTGTAAGCATTATTGGACGAAGACAAATTTCGAAATGTTAGCATAGAAATAAATCTGCTTTAATCGATGAAGGATATTATAAGTGTGGAAGTATTCTCGTTAAATTATTTATCTATGACACTTTCAATTCAGTGCGAAAATTAAATGGGTTGATACCTCCTGCAAAAGTGTTCCGACCATTTCTTCGTAGAAGCGCAACTGCGATGACGACTCATAAGCGTTGAGACGTGCAAATGGCAACTGTGACTGAAATATAAATTTACACCCAATTTTATCAATGCTGCTTCCACATTAAACTTTCTTTTTTTTTTGAGCAATTAGATTATTGAAATGGAATGCGCATTAGTTACAAATTTGAGGAAATATGTAGCGGGTCTTGCTATAAGATTTGCCGATGTTGTGACCATAATGTTGCGAGGGAGTGGGAGCGCGCGAATTTGATTCAAGTGAATCGCACCCTTTTGTTCCGCGAGGAAACTAGACCAAAACAGATCTCTATCGATCACGAGCAGATACAAGAACCAAATGTGAATTCTTTTTTTTTGATAAATAAGCAAACAACAGTGGAAGATTACAATAATCGAGAAAAAGACATTGCTAGTTTCAATGCTTTAAAAACGAACCACACTCCAATAAGGCTTAAACGATTCCGTATCGTTGTAGGCATCTTGAGTTTGTTCACCAGCAGCATCATTGTTCTTACCATCCTTCTCAAACGTTACTTCATCCTCCGAGTCCATCATCTTCACTGACTATAAATACACGCATTCTTATCTGATTAAAACAAAAACACAATGTTGCATAATATCGCCACATTCAATGCTTCTTTCATTGGTCGAATTATTGCCGAACAGAGCGAAGAAACAAATAGCATGCACTGACATATCACACAAAGAAGTTCAATCAACAGTAACTCTGATCTACAAGACTACGCGTCTGCAAGTGAAATTATTTCTCTAATGTTCGAAGAGAATAGCACAAAAAGATGACATACTTGGAAGCAAAGATCTGCACGATTGCTTGCGTCAAGTGCCGATACTGGTTCATTCCGAACAAATTTGTCTGAATGTAGCAAATCCTTTGTGACCCTGATAACTGCCCAGACGAACCTCGAAAGTGTCTCGCCTAAACGTTACAATACTTCCTTTGCAAATACCTAAGCAACATTTCAAATATACATCACTCGTGTGGGACAGTCCTGACAAGTTCTCCCCTATGAAATTTTTCTACTCAAAGATAAACGACAAAGCAACAAAGCATAATAGCGAGTTTAGCAATGGAGTTTATTCAGAAACATACTGCTGCTACATTATTCATGAACCAAACTCATCTCACAAGCTAAGTAAAACGAAAACAGGCAATTTCATGAGCAAGTTTCGAATTAGGATCATATAGAAGCCTTCGGGAGATTACAATATCGTGGAACTAACCTACATATACGCTGAACCTTACTGGTACAGCTTTGCCCCCCTCCTTCTCTTTTCCTCTCCCAACTAGATCAACGGCTGGCCGGCAAGGAACACTTTCCATCCGTTCCTAATCGGATTCTTCAGGGGACGCTTAGGAATAGCCAAGAATATGCAAAAGATTACGTACCACTTCTAACTGTCACAAGATGCTACATGAATGGAAAAGACGCATTCAAACGCAGAAAAAAAAACATATTGCTATGGCCTAAGAAATGCAATGACTTACTTGGTAAGTGGGCGTAGATTTCAGGCTGTCTCCTCATTGCCCTCACAACTTGCATGATCATCTCAACTGGATATGGCAGAAACTCGAAACCTTCACTGAAGTAATGAAAGCTCGTTAAGGAAGGTCAAGTGGCACTCAACAAAACTTTCAACAAACAATTGGAGTCGATAAGCATGGAAAATGATGGCCATGTAGGTAACCATTAACAAACCTGAATGCCGCCATTACGTAGAAATCCCACTTACAAGCAGCTGTGACTGAGGCTTATCCAGAAATCAAACTACGATCACAAACTTCTACTTAAAGAAAGCAAAATTTCACTCATAAGTTTACATAAGCTCACTTATGTTTTGCTACTACCTTGTGTGATGGGAAGCTAGAATTCATAATGTGGGAAAAAAGAAAATAATTACGTTTTTAAGAAGATATCCGAGATAATCGTCATCAAAACAACTGCAAATGTTTCCTTGACGGATGTTGCATGTAACCGGTGCACCAGATCACCGAACGCAGATGTCATCGCTGGTCCCACCTACAAAACAGATTTGCGTGCCGCATCCTCAACAAGTCAGCCTAAAGTTCGTTGTTGCCTTCACATGTTGAACGACAGAGGACAGAGGTAAAATTAAGAGTAACAGATGCTGAAGATCTGGCGTTCGTAATTATCTCATTCAAGTCTCCGCTATAAAAAACTTCACCTCAACTTAGTCGCATTCAACCCAAACAATCGAACGATTGCCAATATGTTTTATTCCCCTCGCTCACATCTTACAGCACCTTTCATTCTTCAGCACGCGATTAGCCGGGAAAGAGACGCTCATCTGCTCACTTTCCAGCTCATGGGTAATCAAAACTTTAACATAATAAACAAGTAGCGTGCTCCCTCCAGAAGCCTACAGAGATGTCAAGCTACCAGTCAGATTCTCGCATCGATCCTCTCGAAAATATTTTCTCTAAAAGATTTTGGAAACATCAATATCAAAATTTTAACAGCATTATGTGCGTTTTAATAGAGGAAAGGTGCACGGAATGTAATGCAGGTTGGTCGTCCAAACTGAGCGCAAGCTTTTCAGAGGCGATACTTCCGGCTACTTTTCACTTCGTCAATCACTCGATTTATTTGTAATGGGGCCGAATTTTTTGTGATCACTCCACACCTTCCAGAAATGCATCCCACCCCAGTAGCACCGCAAAAATCCATGCCATCATCCCACAACCTCATAGGCGACAAAGTGATGAAGTGAGCCACGATGGACTGCTCCAGTGATTTTGCATCCATCAGAATCACAGACAGGACGATAGGAAAACAGTCGATGAAGAAGGAGAAAATAGCACACTGAAGGAGGCAACAGAAAATAACGATAAGAATAGCAAAGTTACCGTAGTTGACTCGCTGAATCTGCTGACACTCTTCGTGATGAGTCGGCTGATAACAAGAAAGAAAACTGGCGAAAGGATGAGATGATTTCCAGCCGCATCCTTAAATTGAACGCTGACATGGGATCTCTACTATACAGCCACATATCAACTTCTACTTATAGCAAAGAATTATATCTAACAGCAGTACGAATGGTCAAAAACACAACGGTGGTTTTTACTGAACATTAGCACTATCTAAGAAGATGTTTACGTGCGTCAAATTCATAAAGGGAGATCGTCCAATACACTATGTAAAACAAAGGGTATGAAGTTGGAACATACAAGATTCAAGCACAACCTTCGCTAGCACATCATCTTCTACCCGGTTTCAAAAGGGCGGATATTTTCGATAGGGTCAAGAATAGAATTGTTGTGCCTTCTAGGAACAAAATTTGAACGATACTTTAGCGAGGTAAAACTCACGTCACTGCGTATGATCCCAAATAGGAATCGTATGATGAGGGTCCATAATTGCTCAGTGGGTCGCTCACATGCAGCCGCGAATGCAAGCACCGCATCGATTCCTTCCTCTGGGAACACCAGATGCATTTCGCTAATCATACGCCTCACCACTTCAGGAACTGCAAGCACTTTCTGCAATTGCCAAAAAACAGCAATATGAACAGATGCTAATAATCGCAATTACTGAAGCAGCATCATTTTCCAGCACTCCAAAGTGGCAACAATATGGTAACATAAGCGACGCATTTCGTAAAAAAAGGAACGATTTGCAACACATACTATGCTCTACCATAAACAATGAAAGCAACTTACAAGTGATACCCTCATAGAAGTCATTGTAGAAACTGAGAAGTGCAGATACGTAGTCGACGCTGGCATCAACGGGGATTTTCTTAATTAGCTCCGAGATAGCAGCAGTTGCAAGCTGTAGTGTTCGACCCATCAATAAGCGCATCGACTCGCTCTCAGCTGCACGTGGACGCGAAACAGTCCGTTTACGCCACGGTGCTAGATGACGCCGTGAATGCCTGAAATTCACTGAACTCCTACATGAACGCAAATTGCTACTTCCCTCCTCAAATAACCATAATTGCTACCTTTTTCACTCGCTCCTCCTCTCCCCCGTAGTCACCCCTTCCGCTCCTTTTACAAAGCACCCACCGTTTTTATTTTATTAGCATAACATACCTCAGAAGAATATCAGCAAGTGAGTCCACTGAGAGGCAATGTATGTATGCACGCAATCCCAGCTGGCACTCGGCACGTTCGTCCACGTTTACCGAGCACGGTTGTACCATCACTTCTTCGCTTATTGTACGTGCTTGCATCTAAATTCTATCGCAATTAGCGTTCATGACAAAGAGTTGAAAATGTATTTTAAAAAAAAGCAACAGCAGACCACCGCATAATCAATGACGATTTGGCCTGACAGCCACCGCAATTTTCACCGTTGCCGGAATTCGTTCGCAATTACAAATAATAACTTGTACAAACAATAACTCTAAGTTCCGAAAAGGACTCACTGAAAGTAACTTAAACAGATTGTTAGCAAAGACGTCTGACGATAGCGTCAAAGCCGAATAGAGTGAAATAACAGTTTTTAGGAAGGATGGTGGATGCAAAGGGTGGTAGGACTTTGTGGAGGAACTGGGGAACAGAAGATGCAGGTGATCAACCAAATTAGATGTGCAGAACATGACAAAAAATTTACGCATTCCGCTGTTTGTAGATACACATACATTACTTTCTCGATATTAGCAGCCAACACACGCAGCTTGGACTACAACACAACAATCAATCAATATGATCGGTTGCTCTGCACAGAGGTGCTCATTGCTGACTGCATCACCACATCAACGACGACGAAATTATGGCGTCACTGATTTAAATTAAACGTATTGTGCTGCACACTGCTGCTAGTTGTTGTAGTTTTATGGCATAACAATATTTATAGGTGGTGAAACCCCACAGTGGTCTAAAAAATAATGCACAGCTACACCCACTGAAGTTAGCGCTGTGCAACCCAAACAAAAAAGACCATTTCATCAAGTTTTTTGTTCGACTGAAGTACTTCACCTATAAACAGTCTGCATTTACATAGCTTTTTCCGTCCAGTTGTGTAACGCGAAATTGAGATTTTTCTGACGTACTGTGGACCAATCTTGAGGCAATGTGCTCCCACGTGGTCTTCATCTAGTGCTAGTGAAAAAGTACAGTGACCATCCATGAAAGAGACATTTCTGAGTCTTCACCAACGAAGCTTATCAGCGAAAGCTCGTGATACTCGGTACTGAATCGCTCTAGAATAGAGGCGAATCCGACTAAAACTAGAATCGCCTCTGATTCCACCTCATTTGACACTATTTTTTTCATATACTCAGTCCACATCTTTACAGCTGCTGATGCAAGTGAGGGTGCGAAACCATGTCCTCAACTCATCGGCATGTATACAAAACACCCTATTCAAAGAAACCACACTGGCAGAAACTTCAGTGATCTTTAATCAACACTGCACCTCTTGGGACTGCTCACATGCTATGGCTTGGATTTCTTTTCTATATTCCTCTCTCCTCATAATTGTCACTATAGCCTACTCCGCTTTCTTGTATACATTCTGTAATGTTGTTTTGTGGTTTCCTTTCCTTTTTATTACCTCATGCAACAATTAAATATATACAATGTACATCTCAATTCTGTTTAACTCAAAGATCACCATGAAAATAAATAAATAATTCACATTTTCAATGTTTCATTCACAGAGAGAGTGCAGTGAGGAAAAGTCGGGTTAAGCTTAAGAGAAAAAATCATTTCCAGTAGAGTGGTGAAGTCCCCTGGGAATGAAAAGTGGTCTGCATGCTGACGGTGGTGAAACTGAAGCATTGAACGGAATAAGAATCAAAGAGTTTCCTGGATGCAGTGAAACTAATTCTCTAGATGGAACACATCTGTTGATGTAGCATGTAAACGAACCAGAAAGCTGATCATGATATGATCAAGGAGCATCTGCTTGTTGGCCTTCTCTTTCGGTAACGAAAGCAACAATTCACCACGGCTGTTACCCTCGGGCTTCCATTTCTCGTCAGATGCGATCACTGGAGCAGATAACGAAGAGATCGCCCTATCATCAGCCTGTATGAAATGAATTTCTCGAAACATACAGTTACAGGAATTAACAAACCAACAGTATAAATAATAGGGAAAGTAAGCGACGTTTTTTTGAGCTAAAAATATCAGAAAAAGTAATAAGCCAACCATATGCGGAAAAAACGTCGAATGAAGAAATAATAACAATAATAACAATAAAAATAAAAAACATTAAGATAAAATGCATGAAAGCACACGTTATTTGCTGCTTAGAGGAAATGCGCAAATGTGGACAAAAAGCGAGAATGCACCATAAAGACTGCACCTGAATGAGTGTATCCTCTTGACGATCGCATGAAACAAGTACTGCTGCTGCATCTGCAATACTTAATCACATTCAACACTGCTGACAGAATTAAACATTAAAGTTGTATTCGCATCTCACATTTAGCCGATATAAGTTTGCTTTCCCTAGTCATGCTTTACAAGAATTTACCAAAGATATTAGTGGTATCAATTGAAGATCAGTATTCACAAAAGAGTTCACCTTTAGTGATGTTGCCCGACATATTATCGGCGAATGTATCGAGGGCTTTCATCGTTTGCAATTCGTCAGCATCGACCACTTCCGAATTCGTCACCAACTCATCGATATTCTCTTCTTCACCTCCTTGGATTGTAGGTGATGTCGACACTGAAGGAGAACTGGAACCGCAACTACCCGTCGCTACCGCACTCCCCATCGTTGTCATTGTCGTCATTGGTGGTTCCATTTGCTCTACTTCAAAAGAAACGCAGGTATTTTCAAGCGGCACATCTTCGAAGCCTGGATAAAACCCAAATTCGTTGACAAGAATGGAGTTTATTCATGAGTCTATGTCGAATACTAGAATCCTATCCAATAAAAGTTGGCTATGGTCCCCTTCAGGACCAGACGTCCCAGAATTACATCGCCACTATATGAGCAAGAACGCCCATGGGCCAGCACTTGCAGTTTTCCCTCGCCAGAACGACATATATGAATCCCCATTACGCGAATCATATTTTTTGCGTATGCCGCACAAAACAATATCAATTACCTTGCGCAAGCAGCGCAACTAACAGCTAAACGAAAGTGTTAAATGCGCAGAAAGTGGCGATATAGCAATGTCTGCAGAAATCACAAAAAAGCATAAGATTTCCAAGGCTTTCTGCGCTAACACTGCGCATCGGCTCAGACCTAGCAGTTTGAAAAACGACGATTGATGTCAAAAGATGGATAGGCAAATAATTCAGAAGGCTTTCATTGAGCAAAGCTTGTGTTTGGAAGCCATCAAAAGACCTGGCATTGCAGCAGTAGTAAATAAGAGATAAAATACAATTTGAAATTGCTCTACATGAACTACCAAGCAGCATAAGATCTTAACCGTCTAAAGTCTGGTAATCCGCCAGAGCAGAGACTCACATTTCAGTTAAGGCTACGAATTAAAACTGCGTAGCATCTCACCTCATTGAACTCTTGAACACATCAAAACAAACATTCAATATACAGGCATACTCCCCATAGAAAATCAACTCGTGCTGAACAGTAAAGGACGCAGATGGGCAACTACAACTTGCAGCATAAAGTGGAGTGCTGAACAAAGCTAGTGAAAGAGAGGCGGCGGTGGTATATCCATGTAGTAATCCTCAACCCTAATTCCACTGCCATTAGATGCACTTATGTTAGTGATAATGATCGTGAAGATCTACCTTGGACTTTTGTTGTTTTGTTGTATATATTTTGCTCATTGCGCAGACACGCGATAAGCGCAGATATCGACGCTTTCTGCTTGTCTTCTGAGATAGGAAATGCATCTCGTGGCAACGACGGTGAACATAGCTTCACCGCGTACGCCACAACCTGCAGAATCCAAAACAACTAGCAATAATCTATCAGGATCATCTTAAGCCTGATTAGCAGAAGAAAGGAAGAAAGATTGGAACTCTTTAATTCAAAAGAAAAAACATTTGGAATAGTGGTCCTAACAGTCGAAACTACACAAACAGTGATCATTTGGGAGATTAACATAAAACCAACTGAAGGAACAACGTTTGACGACACACAGAAAGTGAACAAAACAAACGATATTGAAGTAAGCAACAAAAACAACCGACAAAGTAAACGTTTTGTACCTATAAAATGAATAAAAATCTTGAGTACCTATTAAGTTAAGGCCATCCATCATCAAAAGAAATGGAATTGGTTCTATGTCATTGAACGACAATGCATTCGCCAACCTTATAGTGACCCTCTCTTACTCATTCAAACTCACACATAGAAATGTCAGTCATCGCGATGTATCACTTACCAAAAAGCCATGAAATTGCTGCTCAAGTGCCACTCATTCTCTATAAAGGCAGGAAACATTCACTGAGATATTCTAAACAAAAATGTATTGTTTAGAACAAACGAACATTATCTGCTGCTGAGGCGACACGTGCCTCGCCATATCGCACACCATCGATCCACCGGAATACATTCGAGAAATGCTCACCCTTCTCGAGTCTACTCGTGATAACTTCTCTGCATCTGAAGTAGCACATTCCAGTCGACAGCAAATAACCACGCATAAAATCTTCTGTTCGCTTTTTATTTGGCATGCACTGAGCATTCAAAAGTTGCTGAGTGAATAGCAATGCCACCTTGCAAAAGCAGATATTAAAGAGGTTGTGGAACAAATTGTGAACATCGCACGCCTCACATTATATGAAATTGGACATCCTTATAATTATTACAATAAAGCAGCCAATAACGTGCTATTATCACAAAGCCGCTTCCAATCGCAATTTCACACGTCTGTCTATGCTATGCCTGAGCAAATCGACACCGCGCAACGATACTGCAGCAATCAACTGATCATTACTTGCTCTTCGTAGGTGAATATCGAAAGAAATTTGATGCTGCGAACGCTTCAAACTTGTCACCACATATCGCGCCGAAATTCACAAAAGAATTTGCGCAAAAAAGCCACCACTATAAGATATTGAAAATTACTGCCTTAACATAACATAACAGACGACCTGTCTTATAGAAAATGACTAATTCAGCACATCCTACTCACAACAGTTTAGAATTTCCTATAAAAGAACAATTAAAAAAAAACTCAAAATGCTCACTTTTAACAAAATTGAAAGAAGTAAACCGGATGGAAGGCACCAAATTTTTGGTCAGGTACTAACAAATGGCAGGCAAAAATCAGAAAAACGAACAAATAGCGTAGTATAGTTGATCTGGGAGACATGCCCACTGCACACGCCGATAGCTCAACAGGGCCGATCAGTGACATCGCCTGCTCAATGAGTGTGTCGAGTTCGCCGTCCTGTGTTGGCGTTGTATCATAACTGCAACAACTCATATAAACAAACCTAACAACTCAGGCAAACTGCATTTGTTAAAAGGCTACGCACGATCACTTACACAACCAGTGGATTTAATAAAGCCATGTCACACCTTCACCTCTCCATCGCAGTTACAACGTAAATATTCGAGCAGCAGTGTGCTTCGTACATTAGCTTTAAGCGTAGAAACTGACTGTCACGAGTGAATGATGTATTGCGATATCTCAAAAATGCGCTAATAATTTCCAAGGAAAAGTACCGGTAATTACCTAACTTCTCCTCAGTTACGAGCGTGTGTAATTGGAATTACGCAAAGGTCTCCCCGTTCGTAAACGCTAAGTGAACTGAGATGGGGTTTCTTGTACTTTTTAAGAAATTTGGTTATTTTCAGACTATTAGCTCAGCAATTTTAATGGATAATTCATGCTTCATTGGAAAATATTTGTTTTAAGTGACGCTGGACGTTGCCATATTAGCTCCCGTTTCGCAAATTCCATAAGCCAACAAAAAAAAGCAATTTAGGGCTCACAAAAATTTCTTTTCAGGTTGAAATATCACTTTTCTATATCATTCTCCTCACAGTGCAAAAAAAGAGACAGAAAACAAACTTTGCAATGCTGAATTCATGTGATGTTTTCATGAAAGCGAATGCAAAAGGCATCGCACTTGCTGAAGCCGCTGCACCAGTTGACTTCTTGTCACCAACGTTCTTCATCGTTGTGCTTCTTTGCAGCGCTAAACATAACGAATCACCGAAACATGCACATGAGCTAAAATTCGAAAAAAAGGAGAGGAAAAAATAGAGAAGGTAATTTTGTTTTCCTCCGCAATTTTCTATTTTCCTGAAAAAAAAAACATTATTAAAAGCAACACCCTTCTTCTCATTTCATAAAATTAAAGAATTGCAAAAAGTCGACCCAAATTTCCGAAACGAAATTGACAAAATGAACATTGAAATTTGATGGCTATGAGGAAACTTTACGGAAAGAATTGCATATCGCACTTCCGAAATAAGCAATTTTACATGTCATATAGCATATCACTTTCCTTTCTTGCATTAAGTAAAAGCTAATCCAGTAATAAACTTTTCACGATACCAAATCAAAAGCCTATTCCGCTGAACGATTTCAATCATTCACGCCTTGTCCTGCTAGTTACTACTGGCGCCAACTGCGACCTCTACTACGTCCGTAATAGAACATTATAGACCCTTCTCGAAGCGGCGACAAAACGACGTGGGATTAAAACATTCTGCTTATATTAGTAAGATGTTCAGTTACTCATTCATACATGATCCAACCCCTTCGCCCCCTCTCTAGAGTTCTACAAGTGAGCACTAACTTTGGAAAAGTGCATAACATCAAGAAAGATTAAAAGCAATACTGTGGAATGGGGAAGTTAATGAAAACATAGAATTACGCATTCTGAATAACAACGAGTTTTATCGACCAATAACATTTCATAGAAAATAAGATAATTTGAAATTGAAGATTTGAGGTGACAGTATACTTAAGACTTTTATAATAAAACGCTGCAGTAAATCTCCCCTAGGAGAAAGTTATGCTTGAATTTTAGCAACAAAATGCTATAAGAAACGTCCGGGAATATTTTCGCTTAAATCGCCTCAATCCATTCACACATATCATTTGCTAACTAATGCAAATGTGATATGGAAAGTAAGTAAGAGAACTCCCTCGTAAATGGTTAACCTTGTTCTGCAAGCTTGGTGTACTCGATTCCTGTGAGTTTCCGACAAAACTCCTCGACATCTGAAGCGGCGATACCTTCATATATGCTGGGTGGCACCGATGTACTCCCCTCCATGACAGAACTAGCCGCTATTTTAGCATAGCCACGTGCTTCCGCCTCGATAACATCTTCCAGTAAACTAAGCACTGCACTGCGCATCACCACTGCGTTCCGACTGCTCAATCCTGAAATATACAGGCATCATCCCTCAAAGAACCGAAGGTGCACGTTAGCTTCGTAAGAGTGGTATAGTTCACAAGTGTGCTGCATATGTGCCAAATCAACAAAAACAAATAAAAATCTCAGAATCATCGAACAGCTTTTTCTTCCACCAACAGTGGAAACCTAAACTCTGAATATTATTGCAATCTTAAGAGCAATGAAGCTACAAACCGATCTGAATGAGCTGCTCAAGATGATCCCCAATAACAGCTACCAACGGAATTGTGTGGTGAGAGGCATTGGTGCAGATGCGAGACACCATCTGAAATCAACAGCAACTCAACAGAAGCCAAACTTCAGTTGCTTACAACGGCTACTCGCAATTAAATCCCAGTAAACAGCACTGTGAATGAAGAACTCTGCTACTATAAACTACAACGAGACACCAATATTGCCACATCGGTCAGCGTGTTCACACTATGACCTCCTTTTTTTGTGAACGTCTTTTCCTGAACTCACCTCATGAATGACCTTTTCCTCTTTAATGTCCCTCCTCCGCCCCCCCCCCCTCACCCCAAGGCAAATCGCTCTCGAAGCGATACTAGAAGAAACAGTATATTTTTTACTGACTGTTGTTTTAAAAAGCAACACTAGCTTCTACTCATTTCAAGCATGCAAAGATTCAGTAAAAAGCATTAATTTGTTCATCTTGAAGGTGTACTCTGCAGAGCTACTTGGATGAAACGCAGTACGTCATCTAGACGGTGCGAACAGATAAAGCTGCGTGTTGCAAAAGTGTTTACTGTACGTTGAAGGGCAGAAAAGGGACAGATAAATAAAACAACACAGCGACTTTCTCATTTGAGAAAAGTTTATTATAAACAGCCACCAGGAAATATATAAATTATACATACCAGCAAGCAAAATCCCATAGAGAAATAACCCATGTTATCAACAGCATTCAGGTCAAAAAGATATAAACTTTTGCGCAACAATGATATGCCTGAAGAGCACATTAGAAAACGAATGCAGGTGAGCTATACCTTGCACAGAAGCAATTTTCCTCCAGATGGTATTTCGTTGGTGTACTCGCACAAAGTACGAATAAGACCACTCGCCACCGACTCGCATACCTCGAGTGGCAGCCTCAGTCGAATGTTGTATTGTCGCGGTCTATTCGAACGTGGCTTCAACGGAGACAAGGAACTGCTCTTGCCAGCCCATTTTATCAACTCTGAACAGTCACAACAATCTTCATTAATAAAATAAGCTAAATAAGCTAAGAACAGAGTAGAGAAGGGTGTTTGCATGCATCCACTAAAAACGACTAAAACAATGAAAGAGAACTTTTAAACGTTTAGTAGAGCCTAGACAACAATGACATTTCGCACTTATAGGAAATCCCCTATACCAGACACGAACCCACAACCTCATAAATGCCAAAAAATCAAGCGTAAACTTTGGCCAACCGATCAGACACAAAGAACGACAACTGCAAAACATATGCAAGCAAACCTTCGATTTTTCCACTCGTAAAGTCAGGAGTCAGTTTCGCGTTGAGTTCCTCCAGTTTCTAGAATATCATATCATTAGGCATGAAAACGCCAATCTAGAAAAAAGTGAAACAAAAAATGAGTGAATTGTTATTCTTGACTGGTAACGCAATTGCCCGACTCACCTCATATACCTTACTATCTATTCTCAACGTGATCTCGTCAGTCACTGCCACACCATTGACCTCCTATTGAAATTGAACCTTTTTCGCACAGCCTTCAATAACGATACAACTCTACAAAAAGGAAAATACCTGTAAAATACCTTTTCAAAATGATCCTGCACCTGCCTCACTGTCATTTTTGGAAATCGAGATGATTTCGATCCGCTTGCGAATTTCGCAATAAACGCTTGATCCTCTTGCTGCAATAAACGGTGCGAAATACTTCCACTAAGACAATCTAAACATCAATTCGAACTCGCTGGAGATCATAATTGGAGACAAGAGAGGGTAACGAATTAAAATAACTTTACGCGAGGCTTCTCAAATAGTATACAGCAAAAGTGCTAACAATTCCATAATTTCCAGCCGCAGTTATCAAGACATCGCAATTATCCTCTATAGAAGTGTCGTGTAAAAACAATTTCATTAATTGCTTCGACGATGGCACGGCTTTTCAACTTCCAAACTGAAAGTACTGCTAATATCGCCGAATAATATAAGAATTTTTGACAAAGCCGTATGATAACTCTAAATGCTAATACTTATGTTATGATTTATTTATGCCAGCTTTGGCCTACGCAGCAATTACTTAGTGATCCTATTGTGATCCAGCGATCCAGAAAATTATAAACTGGCCGAATCATCAATAATTCCCAAAATCGTCTTTTTCGATCTCTTCTCCTCCACCATCCTTTCATCCTTTAAAAACATAGCTTGAGAGTTTACAACATATTCTAGATATGAATATTCACTGTTCAAATAATGTTGCGCTATATCCATAAACAACTCACCATTACCGATGAACTCGTCAGGGATTCGCTAGGTGTTTTGTCGAAGAATGATGACTTCAACGGCATTGCTTCGGATTTCTTTTGCAGCTTATCGTCCATAGCCTTCACTGTTTTAGACATTCCCTTGATGCTCGCTTTCATTGCCTCCATCGTTTGCAGATGCTGCAGATGCTGACCCCACAGCGACTGTACCTTCGAATGCTAGAAATGATTAACAAAGATTTTCGAAAACAATCTGTTAAAATGGAAGAATATAGAGGAAATCTGCGAAATAAACTTGATATGGCTCAACCCTATTCGGTGGCAACATAATGGTTGCATATAAGGCTAGTGTAGAAAGCGATAGGAAAGTGGACAAATGCGAAAAGCGGCAAGAAAAAAGACTGCACAAACTACCAATGAAAAGTGCGTAGTGTCAGAAGCGAAATCACATTAAAATAGATGAAATATAAGCCTTTTTTGAAAGGCTGCGTGTTAGTTGTCAAAGGGTCAGCAATTGAGGAAATAGAGTTAGCTCAAGAAGGAAGGTCGGAAAGTCTGACGTGGGGGTACCAACTTAATATAAAGTTATTCCTCCTTTTTCTTCTCCGTGTAAGTCAGTTATCGAAAAAAATTACAGTTCAACGGAGAAGAACATAGTGGAGAGGAAAAAAATTAGGAAAAGAGGGGAGGAGTGTAAAGTCACACCCGAATCCCTTCATGAGTCCTCTAAACAATTAAAACTACAACTTGACTATTTTATCTGATTTCCTTATAAAAATGAACATAGGCGAAGAAGATGCACTGATGGTAAAAAAAAAAACAGTAGGTGTAGGGCTGGACCATTTATCACAGCACGCGTTTCAGAGTAAAGGGACTGTAATATAAGAATATTGGGCTCACGTTTTCTCTCCAAAACTTTTTGTTGGCAAAAACGCAACCCTGTTCACAACATTCAGCCGTAAAAAGTGACACTGCGAAATCAGAATGAAACGCCTGCTAAGATAGAACTGCTTTGTTTGCAGCATATGTTCTCAGATGTTTCACCACAATCGTAATCAGTTCTGTATACCAATGGCATTGAACACGGCAATCTTCGCTCCCGAACGATAAACTTCGAAAGAATATCGTGGTGAGATGCTATATAGGATGCAAGATCGAGAGTAACATACAATTAGGAAAGCCAATTCTATATCAAATATTATATTTCTCAATTCGTCGACATAAGAGGTGGACATTCGTAGGGATACATCGAGTCATTGGACATTTTGAAAAAAAAAACAGTATTCAATAACACGGAATCTATAACAAGAAGTAGCTGTCAAATCTGCACTCAGCATATCGGAAAAGTGGGTACCTAAAAAACTCGCGTCCAAAAAGTCCTACATGCCCTCTCCCCTCCTCCTCCTCTTCCTCCTCCCAAAAAAACTGAATAATCAATTTCGTTGAGTTTTAACGCTTCAGACAAATTGAATAAACTTCCCTATTTCCAAAACACAAAAAATACACTGCAGCACTGCATCCCGTCACAGACAAAAGTAAAGAAAGTCATCATCGGTGGTTTATGAAGAGAAAATCAGAATTCGAACCAGTTCAGCAGCAGTCGGTGAAGAAGCTCCTACGTCAAGGTCGGTGACGTTCGAAAGTCTAATGGGCCCCAACGGTGAACTCTTTTTCGTCGCAATTCTTGAGTAATCGCCCAGACGTTCCGTAGAAACCGATGGCGATGTTGCATGTGCGACTCCGAACGCAAACTCGCCAGCTGCGAACGCCCAACGATCCAATTTTCGCTTACCTATACAAATCATAACACTGATATATTGATCCATATCACGAACTTTAAAACACCAATATTACTTTCACATATATTCGACGGCTCTACGCAGAATCGAGTAAATAAATAGTGAAACCAAGCGCCTTAATATTATCTGCAGGAGCAAATAGAAAATTGCAAATAGCACTCCGACAAAACAACCAAACGCAGATGCAATCTGTGATTTGTATGCATTATGTTCTCCATTGGAATCAACAACACTGACCTCCATTCTCAAAAAGTTGTCTGCTTTGGATCTTTCTTTAAATTATTGCATTCGTTTTCTATTTCTTTTTTATTGAGACGGCACAAAAAGTGAAAAACGATAGGGAGATGAGATTATCAAAGGCCTTACAAAACAAATTTTTTTGTCCACTTCAGCTATATCTTCCGTTTGCTCTCTATCGGGAAGTACACAGCTAGCTACCTGAATGGCGGATCAGATAAATACACTCGGAAGAAAACTGTTCATCCCTAGCTTCTGTCGAAAAAAAAGATGAGAGGAAAAGAGTGCGGCAATGTATGAAGCGAGCGCTCACTAAACGAACCACCAAGAATGACGTCGAATGCAGTTGAGGTAAGAAGGACTGCACAGCAGAGTAGACCCATTTGAAGTGTGGGTCGCTCATCGTTGTCTTTATTCTTCCTGTCCTCTGCTAGTGACTTTTTCAAAATTTCGTCGATAAATTGCAGTAATTCCAGCATTACAGAAGCCTGTAATATAAACACAGCTAGTCTTTTCCGTTTTGGTTTCATAGACGATGTGTTTTTCAGCATTTCACCCTCTTCCGACAAAGATCCCTCTAACAGACTGATAGCGACTTGCTTGTTTCATAAATACAAAGATTATTATCAATAGCTTCAAGGAGAATTCTCGTCCCACCTAAAGATGGTTGCCTCCATATGGCAAAAAGAGTACCACAAGTCAACATATTAACAGCTAGATTTAAAAACCAACAGTAACCTTACAACCAACGAACTTAGCAAACAACAACTATAATTGCACAGTACAAATAAGCAACAAGTTGCTGATAAAAAGCCTTAAAAACTTGTAAAAAACAAACCTGGGAGGAAGCAGACTTGACCGTATGATTGCACAAGAAAGAGAGGAGCAAGAACACCCTAAAAAATAAGAAATGAAGCGCGTAGGCAATTCGTCAGTATGTGCTTAAACGCTACCTCCTTTTAAAATTACCTGCTCTCGATGCAAACTCATTCACTGTTATCCGACTCATCAGTGCTAAACTAGACGGATTGGACGTCTGCACCGTCAACAAGTAAAATAGCATAGAAATGTTCATCTGAAGTAGTGATTAAAGAGACTTCATACAAGAAATAAAAGGTACTAATCTGCTGAAGACCCCACATACTATCACCGCCCTGTGCACTTATGGGGTCGTGCGGTTCGAATAAAAAGTGACCAACTATTGGCGAAACGAGGACTGGAACATGAGGTAAAACGGTTGCTAATGGGTTCAGCTATAATAGCAAAAGAACCAACTTCTCGTCGCATTTTTGCATCGGTGAAGAGAACAGTTCGACAAGCACACGTGGGAAGAAGCTTGGCCACCAAGGCATCTCTGCACCATGATGGAAGAGCCATATTGCGCAATCCACCTGGAGGACAACAAATACTAACAACAGCGCATATGACAGATGCTGAAGTAACCAAAAATGATGAATTTTTGGATCGAAATCAATTAAGATTTAACGATATCAGCGAAAAACATAGGCCGATAGTTTCAAAATATCTGAAGATGCTTTTTTATGCTTTTTAAATTTTTTGTGAAATCAAGACAGCCAGCTGGTGCGAGAGTAACAAATGGGCACTTTTGCAGCACACATCTTCGAAAAGCACAGCATGCTTTCCACTCAATGAAGAAAGCTATGGAAGTGGGAACTGAGGCAGAGATCGGCGAATACAATAAAAACGCTCAATGAGGACGGTATTAGTGACTAAAATGGAGTGTGATAGGAGACATACGGATATAAAAGAACCACAATCGACGATCTCGACCAAACGACCATCAAGCGCTAATCAACGAGGTCAAATGTGCAAGCATTATCTCACCTGTAATTTCGGCAAAGCAGTTGTGCAGAATAGTGTGAAGTGTCGGACAGCCATATCAAGAGTGAGCAAGTGATGTGCACTCACTTCCTCGACAGTTGGTGATACATCAGACAACTCCATCAGCTAAATACACACAAAATATTGGTCATGCTTCGAGAATCGAATAATTTTTATACGATTATGCTGGACTGCCAATTCCCATCGTCTAGAGTGTGCACCACATTCTTTGAAATTAGACGCTTAAGTGTTTTCACGCCAGCATTTCCTCGTAACGGAAATCGACCGAATAAAAATACCAATACAAATTTCCGCGCAATGTACCACTATAATAGGTTCAACATTTGGAAGCGTTCTGCTTCTAAAACATATCGTCAAATACGATTGCAACTGCACGGGACACAAATGTATAGTGAAGCAACTAGAGGACTATGAGCAATGTCGACATGATGCAAGTCAGCAAATTGAATTAGGTTGACTTCAGCGAAAAATGCACACTTGACGCCCTTTGCAATAATCATACCAAGCTGTAAAGTAATGCGTTCTACTCCCCTTACACTTACATAGCCGTGTCCCATAATCAACCGATAAACATGGCTGCTTCGCTAAATAAGAGGGGTGGCGGGAAGGGGAAGGGGATAGTACGAATTCCAGGGATGACGCCATTTCATATCTGCGGTTTTCAAAGCACCTACCCATATTCAAACGTAAATTTGATGAGCAATTGTCTGCTATGTCGACATCCCATCTCCTCACCAGACACCTCAATTCTAGAAGGCCGCAAGTAGATAATACTGGATGTATTACGAATACGACTTATAGTGCTATAATGGAGCAATAAAAAAGTGCTGTTAATGCAACATCCGAAAGGGGAAAGGCAAGGAGCAAGGAAAAAGCCAGCAAGAAAAAACGTTCGAAACAAGTACTGCAGAGTAGCTGTTGGGGAAACTATGACTAGAAATACAACTAGCCAAACGTAAGATAGCGTTTGCACTCCCTACCAAAATACGAAGGTCTAAATATTTAGTGACTGCTACAAGAAGTCATAATTGAAAAACATTCTTTGTCACAACAAAAAAGGGACGATTACCGATGGCGCCGAGTCTGGATCGACTGTCATCGTCGTACAGTAGGCGGCAGCAGAACGAAGATCCAGAAGATGAACGGACTGGGTGAGCAGTCCGAAAAGTTGTTCGGCTACAACACGCAACTGCTCAGCACCACAGCTCTCCCAGCTACCTTCCATCATGTGGAAGTCTGCAAAATCGTAAGTGTTAAACATGCGAGAAGAAAAAGGGCATTTATGTGGCGTCGGAATCCCCCAATAGCAGGAAGTTCAAACTTCTAAATCAGAAATAAAGGCTTCAACTGCAGAAGCCATCGCATTTCAGGGCGCCAAAAAAAGGAAAACAAAAGGCTAACCGAATTCTTTGCAGTATTTGGATTCTGCAGCAAGACCACAACAAGAGTAACGACAACGCCAAAGCGCTGCATGAGAAAGCAGGCAGCCTTACCTCGCACCAGAGCCTGATGTGATGTGAGACGACGCACGACACCATGAACCACGTTCCACTGTGCACGCAGCAAGGTGCATTCCTTGTAAACCTTCTTCACATCCCTTTCATCCGCATCCTCTTCGACTAGGTTTACCAACTCATTGCTAGCTAATTGATGTCTGCACCTGAGGTCTTCGCAAAGCTGTCGCAGATGTTCGATACTAACTGGAGGCTATAAATAAAACTTGTATAGTTAAGAAAAGACAATATGAAAATTCCATTACTGCTTCCAGTAATTGTATACCGACGATAGAATAACTCAGCACATGAAATGGAAGACATAACAAAATTTATCGCACTTTCGCAATTTAAGCGATGTAGCTGGTGGATTGAAATGACTTGGACATGGAATTTTTAAAAAAGTCAGCAACTATTGAGCCGAATCGAAAAGAAAATGAGTGATAAATGACAATCGCTGATAATAACGCGGGAGAAAAAAATTCATTGCACAAATGAGCGCTTACAAACACAAGAGTAGAAGTATTTTGGCGTTGTTCAAAGCATAAACAACTATGCGAGAAAAAACCCTTCCCTTATCCCCTTTCTTCCTACGAAACCCGTGAACGCAAGCCATCCCCATATGAAAATGAAACATACTGCTTGCTGATAAGGATGAGGGAGAGTTGGATAGGAGGCCAACTGTCCGACCATATGTGGACATGCGTAAGGTTGCCATGCGGAGAAGAAGCGATGGCCGAAGAAGGATCCAATTGGGACGCGACACGGTGCGTTGAACAGTTGTCTGCCCACGTATGTCAACTTTAAAGTATACACACACTCTCAAAGATGTGACTTCGTCCAATAACGTCAACATCTAATAATCAAGGCTAGCAGATCTGTCTGTTATATGCTATGAATATTACTGTGATGACAAGAAAAGATGCCTGTGGCATAACAACATCACCTTTGCGTCTTTAACTTTTGCGGTAAGTTGTGAAGCATTTTTACCCCTCTGGTGACACCCACACCCTTATTATTCAAATGATACGATGATAGTCACTTTGTGTTACTTTGAAATCACTTAATGAAGTAGTCACCTTGGAAGGTAGGAAATTTGCCTTTCATTTCGCTGCACGTCTCTCCACTCATCTCTTCTGCATTACAATCGTTCGTCCATAACCTCATAGACAATATGTGGTGAATCTAGTCCAGTTGATGCGCAAGGGTTTTCATCTATTCTACGCGCTCATTTACCTGTAGATGCTTGAGCTTCCCTACTGTGCTCGTCTTGTTAACATCCAATGTATTGCAGCAAGACTGAATGAAAGCTGAACAAATTAAAAAAAAAAAAAAAAATTCATGAAAGAGCAATCATAACAGAACAGCAAACATAGCAAAGTTAAGGAAAGGAGCGGCGAACCTTTATGAAACGTATAAGCATTGTTGGGGCAATATCTTGCAATGCGATACTTTTGCTCGCGATTTGAGCAGAAGCAATAAGACGCTGTCCATCGACACTTTCACCCAGTAACCAAACATCCACAAACAGAGAGGACAGCTCGGTGCACGATGGAATAAGTATATCGGTCAGGAGCACAGGTACACCGAAGTCGAGCACCACAAACTTGCGAGCTCCTACAAGACCCACGCATCAGACTATCACTGATTGTTCTCGAGATAACTGGAAACCTAAGCAACGACTGCAAACCTCCTACCTGAGGGATGCGAACAATGGCAAAGAGAAATATGAAGTCGGGAAGCCCCAATCAATATTCGTCCAGGGATTAGCAATAATAATAACCACCTATATGGCCTCAAGAAGTGACCATCACAATTTGCGCACCTCAGAGCGTAAATTAAAATTAATGCATTTATGGCTAGTAATGGTCATTTTTTGCTTGCTTTGATTTCACCTTATACGGCAACAACGAAAGCTCAACTTGTGCATAGTGACCACGATTTGCGGTCATTTCTTGCCAATATGATAATGATTTTCTGCTCTTTTGTGGACAACATTAGCAAATAGCGCAATATTTCCTTCTCTTCCAAGCACAACTCTTCAAGCATTCATAACTAAACATACTTCAAGCACGCATACCTGAACTCGAATTAAAACCATAAACAACCATCAAACTGCATTTTCACTGCAGCAAAACAATGCAAAAATGCGGGCAATACTTTCATCGTTTCTTTTAATCCGCGTTTCAACATGGCTCCACCATTCACAGGTACAATCTACCAATTAGAAAGTTTTCATCTCGCATCTACGAAGATACTCTTTAAAGCGTTCCTCTAGAAAGACCCATAAGGGTCTGCGCTTTCCCCGAAAAAATGCGTAGCAAATGTTCAGTCGGGGTGACACTTTGTTCAGATCGAGAATGTCAACATTATAAACGCTCGAACAGGTGCCTGTTATAAGGAAGATTTACATTGCCTTTTATAAATTTAAAGTACATCTTAGAAGAAGATAGGACATACCAGCTGCCATCCTCTCAATTGACAGCACTTGGATAGGCGGTGGCTTCAGAAGGTCACAAGGTACTACCGTTATCGCCGGAGTGAGGACGGTTTTTGCAGCTCGATTTGATTCACAAAGGAAACCTTCTCCGCTCAGCTCCTCACTTCTTGTTTCGTCCACCTAAATAAGCCATCACTTTAAATATGTTCTTCCATGCAATCGGATAACTAGATAACTCCTCTTGAACACAGTATCGCGACCTGCTAAGGTTTCACTAATTAAAATAACTGGGAAAACCCCAAAGAATTTCCCTTATAATGCAAAAACTTTCAAGAAATTTTCAAAACAATGATGAAGAAAGTTATGGCAAAAACACATACACGATCCTCCTCGGGTAGAATTGTAAGATTTGTTTCCGAGTTGATGGGGGAAAGATGTGAAGGCGAAAGGGGAGTAGGCGTCATAAATGGTGTCGTCTTCGGCGTGGTCGGTACCCCAAACGTGCTTGCAGATGAGCCTTGTGTTGTCGAGCCTTGAGCTGTATCGGTGCTCGCCGTATGCATTCCTGTCATAATTATTCCTCTGATTAAAGCCTGCAGACATTGTTCAAGAAGCGGATCACAATATACTTCCACAGATCCTTCACTTCCAAATTCGATTTAAAAAAAGGAAGGCCGCTTTAGTCATAATAAGCGCTTCAAACTCAGACAATATTTCCTCGCAATATTCTCCGTATATCTGATGCAACGAAAAGATAATAAACACAAAAACTAGCAAGCCTCCAAATATGATGGCATTGACACTGCAAGAGACGGTGCTGCTGGTAAACAAGCAAGCTGAAGGATGTTAAAACCTCTAAACATTCACAGATATCATCTCTAAGTGTTTGTAAAAGATTTGAGAGTTGATCTTCTGAGCAATGAACGTAGTGAACAAATTTAAGTGATTAAACGATCAAGAGTACCCGCTTCAGTGGAAGTATTCTGATCCTTAGCGCATTGATCGTTTACTTCCATTGCGATCTTCTTCATTCGAGCGCTTAAACTCTGTAGATTTGCCTTTAGAAACGTATCCAGATCGGTCTCCGACTGAAATATTATAAGCATTCAATCGATTCAAACATCATTCTAAACTTGAATTACTATAGAAGGCATCGTCATCCTAATCGATTATAAAAAACAACAATATTAAAAGAATGGAACGCAATCACTTATTCAACGGATTACAGATGTGAGGTGATAAACAAAACTGTTGCATATTGTCCTATGCTTGAGAACTTTGCTTTCTCAAATCAACCAAAAAACTGAACACCAAAAACAATAAAAAAAAATTCAAGGTTGGTAAAAATGCATTTCTGCAAATTCCGTTCAATCCCAGTAGCATCAAAAATCATTCAAAGTAAATGTGACAACTCTATTCCGAAGTAGTTATTAGCACTAAGGATCAAAACCTTACATTTAGTTATTACAACTTAAGGATAAAGTTACAAAAACTTGTTTTCGGCGAAACTTGAAAACTGATGCGTCATCCTACAGATAAAAACCTTTCGCAGAGCAATATGAGCAAGGAAGCTGCTCATAACTTGATATGCCATAAATGAGTATATAATTACAACTCACTTGACTTATGGCTCGTCTATGCCAATCCACCAGCCACCTGTGCCACGATCAGAAAAAAATTCGAAACTTCTCAAAACACAGAAAGGTGGTGCACAACGTTTATACAACAATAAACAGATTGCATAATGATCACAAAAATAACCGTAAGCGTGACGGATGTTGCTGTCTGCGACAAATCAGAGGCGTTTGTTTTCATGGCCATGGGTCCCTTCGACGCTACATGAACCACTGGTGTATTCGATGAGCTTATCGTTGTTACTGTACCTTAAAATGAACATTGCTGCCGCAACGTGACAACAAGCTAGACAGTGGAATGCAGCCAAACACTGACCACTTCAGCAAAAACGAAAAGCCGCGAAACAATTTGGACACTGGGATCATCAATGACTGCAACATCATCACCAGGTGAACTCAACTCTATACTATGGTCGTCTTAATCAACCAACAAACAGTTACGTTGTTTTCTGCAAGCAGCAATTCGTTAACACTAGCCTTTGTTTTCTGTAGGGCTCTTATAACAGTTGAAAAAAGGAAATTAGGCGCTTACCTGTATCCAGGTTTTCCACTTTCACATGTTCAGATGCGGCACAGCAGGTAAACGTTAATGGCTCCACCTCCAGCAAACCACTTAACTGCGACGGTGAAAGGAACACACGTTTTTTCACGTCACGCCCTGCTGATGGCTCCGAAGCACTTGAACCGAAGCGCGAATTCAAAGCGTAACCAGTACCCGGTGGTGGAACAATCGAATTCGCCGCGCTACCTGAAATTTTCCTACTTCGGATTAAAGAGTTCGCATAGAAAATAATGCGCTCAATGTTGTAGACGTTGATGGCCGTCACACAACTTCATCTACATTCAATGTATGCTTGTATGAAGATTACGCAACCTCCTAGACATTCAGATTTATTCCACAAAATGCAGCAATTAACTCAGAAATTGTTCTCTTATTGCTATAACCTGCCGCATGCTTGAAAGTTCTCTATGTATTTGTTTTTCTTGATCATTCCTCATAAATTGCTCGATAGAAAACTTGTGATAAGATGCTACACTAGTTTGAAGGTGTAGTTCTTTTCGCTTTGCCCATTTTTATGTGCTCTATTCCGAACATACAATAAAGTTTTTATTCCATTATGCCAGCTGCAAAATTGCTCTCTCATAAAAAGTTGAAAGAGATAAACTCTCAAGCACTCCTTCAACCACAAAGAAGTTGATTCTAAATTCTTTTTAAGTGTCCCTGCCAACTACGATAAATCGTTATGCAAATCACCTCTTTCTGATCAGTTCTCGTCCGTATTTGCAGGAAAAAGAGCAAAATCGATATCACTTGGAGCAAAACTGACCAGAAGCATTTATACCATAAGAAAACATATATTCTTAATTAGAAGTACACCTCGAAACCTTCCTGCAGGCTCATTAGACGCACATAAATTACATCATATTAATGTGAAGTAGGCAACATTTAAAGAAAACTGGACAAATATAATATAATGACGAAAATAATAATGATAATAATAGTGAGATTAATAATAATAGAAGCAATAATATGAACAAGGTGACCAACCATCAGTGGTTGTCGATGAAGTGTTGTTAAAGCCGTCATTCGTTTCGCCAAGAACCATATTGAACACATCCAGCCAGTCAATTTCATCCTGAAGTTTCGTTAGTGAATAAAACATTCATAACTATCACATACGCAAGTCCCGACGAAAGATGGAAGTGACTGTGACCAAATGATTTCAGTGCGAAGCAGAAATGCTGCAAAACTAGAAACCTGGCTAAACCTGAATTTTCAAATCCCTTCAAGAACATCATTTTTCCGAAAAAGAGCCTTCAATTAAACGGATTTCAGTTTATACAGCAGCGACCTCTTATTCTAATCTATGAGAAGCTTTTTATAACAAGCCATAAAATGAAGCAAAAATATAAGAAATCCTTTTCTACATCCCTCCTCTCCCCATCTCGAAGGATGTTCAGTACAAGGGGCCCAGATCTAACAATTCCTTTCAGGTAAAATTCATAATTCCTTCCCAGGATACTTCTCCCATATGCCCTTTATGAATTCAGCTGCCCTCCAATTTAGCTTCACTGTTTAGAGACGGAAGTTCGCACAAGCTTCTGCGAATGCTAGAACCCCAGTACAGACTTGGAGAGACGACGGCACCCTAGACATTTCAATTAGCCGCAGTCATATGTATTCATGAAAGTCGCTCAAAAAAAGAAACAGGTTAGCCATAAGGTGCAATTCAAAATAACAGTGTTGGGAAGGCTCACCTGAGCAGTAACCGAATTCAAGAAGGCGCTCACTGCCGTTGCCTCCTTCGCCGATGTAACCGTTGGTGTCTTGGTTAGCGAAGACCCAGAAATAGCCGCACTGCCTGAAACCTGCTTCGGCGTCAAATGACTCGTAGAGGGGGCAGGAGAGGACCACGGATACTTCACACCCGAACCCGCATTGACTGCAATCGGCATTGGCATCACTGTGACCGATGTTCCCATTGGAACTGAAAGCAAACGTTTTCAAATAGTGTAATTCGAAATAAGACAGCATCTTTGATGCAAATATACACGGAAACCATTTAATCTGGACGATTGTCGTAAATAAGCGGCGTTTAGAAGAGCTTCGAACAGCTGAAAGTAGAACTGAATAGAACAACTGAAGGAAAAAAGGAAGTAGCAACAGTTTGTGTTTAAAGCACAAAAGTTAAAAACGGTGACGGCATTTAATCGAACGCATATGTGCAACTCAGCGACTTTCCTAAGCACCGCCGCACTCCTGCCATTCGACCGATGGGTATAAGTTATTTGAGAAAAGTCACAAGAGTTTACTGCGAATTTCAAAGGCAAATCTCAGTGCCTTGGTGCTGATAAAAGGTTGATAAGTTAGAACCCCTTTATGAATAAAGATTCGTTGTGTGAAAGGAATAGCCACAATGCAAGAAATCGATCATTTCACGTGGGCCAATTCCAGCGTAGATAACAATTGGGCAACGTTGCAATAACTGGAAAGCGAGCGTTATCCAGTGGTATCACCAAGACGACAAACAACTTGATCATATCAAAATAAGGAGTGAAGCATATTGGCCGTAAACTGGTTCACTGCTCACAATCCAAATGCCACAGTTAGAAGCAGCAGAATTACAAAATTTTAAAGGCGAAAAACAAGCAAACAAACGAAACAGCCATAACATCTTGCGCAGTAGAAAAACGCAAATCTTTTTGGAAACCCAATAAAATTTTCCCCCTTTGCCAAACACTATGTTTTTCTTTTTTTCTTTTCATTCAACTTCGTAAAATCTTTGCCATAAACGATTATTCGTTTTGAATGTAACCAATTCGATGGCATTTTTTCTTCGTTCAAACAAATATCGATTAAAAGCATTGTAAATTTAGCAAAAAAGGTGAACAAATACAAACCGAAGCAATTATTTGTCGTGCCCGAACGCGACCACAGTGACAACATTGGCGAAGGCCACTCATACATCACCTGAAAGAAGTAAAATCGCCCGGACTAACTTGAAATTGAAATTTTTTGCAATTGTTTATTCATACAATTCCCCAAAAAATTACAACAAGCCGATAAGTGGATCGCAGACTCCTTTCCGGAACATGGTTATTCATCGATATCTGGGGCCATGGAGTGTTGAAATGAAAAGCAAGAACCGATCACTGCGGCACTTATAGGCGAAAGAAATCGACGAAAATTGCACAAATGTCAGAAGGAGCTGTCCTCATATTCAACATGGTCGTCTCATATACAGGTGAGATTCTCATATTGCCTAACTTAAGACTGAATAGACTGGATATTCTCAAAAACTATCAAGACAAAAACAACGTATGGTTAGGTGGAAATGACTCTGTACATGCGCTATCGTTGAATCAAAAAAAAAAAAAAAAAACTCGTTAACACAGGAAGTATAAAGACGAAAAGTACCAATTCGAGAGGGAGACCACAAAGGCCGTATTTGCTAGCAAGCTTTTCGTGCACGCTTTCGTTCCAGGTCTTATTCCACGCTTCTCCGATTGATGTGATCGTATTGGCACACATCGTCAACAAATCATCAACCATTTGGGAGCATTTCGGCCTTCCAGCTAATGACGTACACATCTGAACGTTGTTTTTTGGCTTTTTAGAGGAGTTTATTCATGCATCAATGCACGAGTCTGCTTGTTTTTCTCAATACGCCTCTCCACCTTTATGCTTTTTAATCAATGTCAGCTGCATCAATTTTAATGCAACACCAATAGGGCAAACTTGTCACAAAAAAACCCCCCCCACTCCCCTCTCCCTGCTAAGCTGTGAGAAGAAGAAATGAGGGCCTCGATGAAACATCTGACTAACTCTGTTCGCTAATTATTTGCCTTCAGATACAAAATAAAGAGCATAGAGTATAGAAGTAATCGCAGCCAATATGCTAAAATATAACTTCCAACTTGATGATAGCCTCAAATTAGCTGCATGCGTTGATCAATCTTGTTGATCGCTTCAAAGTGACAGACAAATATTGACTCAGATATACAGCGGAGCATGCATTCATGCATAGCTCTTCCGATAATACCCTGTAGGCAACTGATACTAAAAAAGTAATTATTGATGGCAAAATGTTGCTGCTTCTTTTTTTCCACCGATTCTATGTATTAGACGAGTAGGTCGACATAAGAACAAAATATAACAAACCTGGAGAGCTGCGAAAGTAAGTGTGAGTAGCCAATGCAATGCGCCCGCATTTTCCACCAAATAGAGACGATCAACGGTGCTCGTCAATGATTTCATTAACGCCTCGAGCAATTCATAATGCCTTTCACTGTCAAGTGGTTTCAGTAGACTGAAAAATTCAATAAGCGTATGCATTCATCATTGCATATTTGCTATTATACATAAATTATAGCAATGGCCAAAAACATTGCATTAAAACCCGCATAAATTTTATAGGAACCGAGAGCCGTGATAATGAAACTTTTGACGCTATACGTCTTTAAGTTTCCAATACATGACAAAAGTTTGATAAATAAAAAAAGACTAGTTTCTGAATAGATGATGTTGGAAAAAATTAACATAAAAACATTTAACACATCGTAAATTGTGAAATCATTGTAAAAAAATTGGAATTGAAATGCGACATATTAAACGTTATAAAGAGCCAATATAAAGAAAAGAAAATGGTTGAATAATAAAATGGGAACTTTTCCCACGCGGACATTTTTCAACAACGGTTTACAGCTAAAGTCAAGAGAGTTCTCTCTGATGAAACAATCAGTGCAATGAGATTTTCCGGTAGTTTTTTCAATCCTTACTTCCCTTTAAACGCTTAAAGATGCATTCATATTCATCGAGCAACGGTTTGTGATTCGATGTCATTCGAATTTTCATTGCTTGCTGTGCGGAAATGCAAAGACACCCATCATAACACCTGAGAAAGCAAAAGTAACACCTAAGAAAGAAATCCCCGAATCAAAACGCTTGAAAAAAAAAAGAAATTAATACATCACCCAACGCAACAATACACCTCAACACTGATAGATTAATAACGAATGGCAACTTACTGCAGAAGATGTATAATTAGACAGCACCACTTGTGCGCGATGGACCTTGGTGCATAAACGAAACCATTGGCGATGAGATGATCCATTTCGTCAGCTATAACGCTCGATATACCCACAATATAATGCCTGAAATGAGCCGAGCGCTTGCCACAAAAAACTTCGGAACATCCATAATATCATGTGGTGTTCTTCGCCAAATTCACACGCTATACGTATACAAATAGATGAAATGAATGCACAGGTGAAGTGCTATTGATAAGGTTACTAAAAGAGCGATAAAATAGTAAAATTAGCTTACACGCTTGATGAGACACTCCAGTTATCAAGAAGCCAGATGATTAGATCAAGTGCTCGATGCTCTTTTAGCAAACGCACTCCATTGGTGATCACCTGTTGTGGACCACAATGACGACGTGATACACCTGCCGCTAACTTCACTAGCCGAGCATGGAATTCGTATGTCTCGATCATCATGCGACGCTGAATCCTATAAGGAGAATAGGTCGCATTTCACTCGCATTCCACCGAAAGTCAACTGAATGAGAAACTGCAGTAAAATTTTTTCAACTGCTTTGTCATGCTAGTTAAGTTTAAATGGCATCTGTATGTGATATGCTGTGTTTAGATGATATTTACGTGAACTTTTAAGATTAATCCTCGAATGATTCACTTTAAAAATATAGATGCTTGGGAAATGAATTCCACATATTTCAGTAAAACCCCCAAAACAGCACACTTGGTCACATTACTACACCTTGGAAGAGAGGATGAATATCAGTAGAAAGTTAACACCAGTATGAAAAATAATGTAAAAAAAAAATCAGACAAGTATTTTATTACATTCCATCAGTGGTACAGGTAGCCAGAAAAGAAACGTTGGGGGGCATCAAACGAACACAGATGAACCATTTCTGAAAACCTAAACGCACACAATTTTGGAACTAAGGCAATAGGTTGAGCAAGCACTAAGCACAAATTCGATCAGCCCAAGAGTTTGTCGCTCAGATATTAGCAGAGAAATTCGTCCAGAAGTGAGGTAGAGAGGGAGAAGAGATGCATATCCATCTACACAAAGAAATTTTTTAAAACCACTAGAAGCAAAAGCACCGTCTATAGGTAGATCACAGGATGATCAAAATGTTCGAGTAAAAGAAACAATTCGCAGGAGATCACCCACTGAAACCATGGATGGCGAGAGAAACATTGAAAAACTTAGCCAAAACAATTAAAACCGCAATTTGCGAATGATGTACCGCGCCGTGCTGCCTGTTTTCAGAAGAGCACTTTGCTGTGCTATAAGGTAAGTGGTTTCCTCAAAGTGGCATCCAATATATGGCTGCCTCATCGAAATTTCTAAACAGACAAGTCTTCAACAACGAAAGCAAGCACTATTGAAACAGTTTCTTCACTCTTATCTATATTTTAAAAAAAGCCGAACCTTTCATGACGTTCGGGACCTCGTTTTGCCTTGAGCAATGTAATCGATATCTCTTCAATCCATTCGATTCCCTTGCGCAACTGCAACGCTGAAACAGAAAGCCGGATCTCTTATCTTACTTCAAAACCAACATAGAGGAGTTAGTTGACAATTAGACAAAAAAAACGAAAAAGCACCGAATGCTCAAGCATGATTGTAAGAGATGTGAGAAATCTCTGGCAGCTGTCGCGATCTCGAACTATACTTCAGCATACAGCTGCTAATACTATGGAGCAGTGATAACGCTACTCTGAGCAAACATAAACATACATAATACGCAGCTGAACGGCTATAGCTGATCCACTGGACAGCATGACCATTGAAGGAAAAGGATACAACTTTCAAACATTAAAACGCTGAAGACAACTACTTCAGAACTCTAAAAAATCTTAAAAATCGATGCACATGTATGCCTCTAAATCTCGACTACGATCACCTTTCCCCTCCCCTATTATTGATGCCTATCAGCTGCGTCAGAACCCCCTTTAAAAAATTTGAATTGTTACACAGGCCCTTTCTCATTCACCACCCTCCTCCCCCCATTACGTTCTCCCCTAATTAGGGCTAAGCACTTAAACGCAGCAATTCTTTTTTTTAATGACCAATACATACAACTTACTCGATTATAAGCCTTCCCAAAAGACCAGAGAAAGTTATGAGTATCCTATCGACTGCAAGCCTTCTCAATTACATAATGCCCAAAAAAATTTACGAAATTTGGAAGCACTCTGACTCGCAAACGGAGTTTTATGGTCTTTATAAAGATGTTTTTTTTTATAAACAGGTGAGCTCATTCCTTCACATGGCACTCAACGAGATGGGATAGTTGCAAGCCGAAGCTCAGTTATGAGCTGAAGTCATAAATGCCTAGAAAAAAAATGGACAGCGACAGATGAAGAACCAAAATGAGCGACCTCTTCCCTCTCTAACCCTCACCCCACTCACACCTAGTAATTTTACCTATCGAGACCACAACCAAGTACAAACATTGCAAAAGTGCAGATCTATTCACGTTATTTAAATTCGTGCACCTACAATGCATGCCCGTAGCATGATGCTATAACTATCAGTGCATTTATAATACACATCCGTCGCAAGCTCTAATTAAAGAACTACAGGCGCTGGAGGTCGCAGCAACGCAGATGCCCTATCGTATTGCCTGAGGACCCACAGCCGGATATACTCCCTGCAGTCTACCCCGACTTCATCCACGACTGCACTCTGCTGTACAGCATTTTGCTATTTGCCAGTGGAAACTTTAGCGTGTAAAATATATTCGGTCAAGAAAATACGCTTACATGTTTGCGGCAAATCCGGATTCCCTTTTGAAATCGATTTCCTGGATTTTTGCTCGGAAGACTTCTTCTCACTGCTCAGCAAGTCACGTCTACGCCAAGATCTCATCTTCGAGCTTGTATCCTGCCTGAAAGAGTGTGCTTCTCTACTGAAAAAAAACCATTTGCAACTTGGAGGCAATAAAAATGAGACAAACGGGATCACCAGCTGCACTGAAGACAATCTGCTAGTAAAGTTCCAAATCAATGTTAACACTGCCATAGAACAGTGCTTGAAAGTCATCGATATATGACAGCTTACCTCAAACATCCATACCTCAAACAATACATGCAAAGCAATCATTGAGGCGCATCAGTCATTAACTGTTCTCCCTTCACTTGAAGAAAGGACATCGTCTGATAACCAGTAGTAAAGGAAGAAGCTTGCTGGCAAACACGCGGTTTAGTAACGCAGAATTACCGGCCCGCTGAGCGAGAAAATGGCCAAAAAATCATAAAACACTTGAATGGAGCATAACATCCATAATAGCATAATTTATCCGCAACATCAAAAATTGTTAAATGCGGTCTGCAGTTGGAACCGCGAAAAAATTTCATTAACGCTCGTTTCTAACTAGCCAAACCTTCTCCGATGTGATTATTCCTACTGCAGCTCGAGTGCACACGTCCACAGGATTGATGGCCGCACATCCGTCAACACTTACAGCATCTTAAGGCATCTAGATATATGCATTACAGCATCTTAAGGCATACAGATATGTGCACACTAACGTTGATGTTCTTTCCCTGTCACGATTTTTGTGGGCAGCAACCAGCTGTTCGAACGACATGTCTGATAGTGACTCCAGCACCAAATAGAACGTCTGCACCTTCATCGCCTTGCTGCCAACTGTAAATGCTAACGTTTAGAGAAATTCACACTGGACACATTTCCAGTAGACTTCTAGCTTATGTTACTCAAATCCTGGAGATTCCGATTCCAAGTTCTACCGACTACCCTTTTAACTTGAGTGCAATTTTGTCAACTAATGCGGCCTGAAACTATAGTCTGGCATAGATCTAACAATAATGGGAGAAGCAGTCAGTGCCAATGGTGTCGGAAACCCTCGAGCATGCACCACTCATTTCAACGAGGCCGACAGATGGGCGTCAACTACACAAGAACGCTGGAAAAAAGACGAAAGTTCATTTGACTGAAACACCAAGAAGCGTTCAATAAACGACAGAGGCATAAATAAGCATAAGTTCCTAGGCACAGAATATTTTAGATGGAACATTGAAAGCAATTTGCGGAAACAATTTTTGAGAAAGGTACATCAAACGCGTCACAAATTTCCGCATTACGTGACTTTCGAGAGTATAAAAATAAAAATTAATTCGCAAGATATTAAGACATTTTTAGGTACTAACAGCAAATGACTTCGAATTTTGTGGTCGTAAAACTCACTCTTCGGATTTTGATGAGGTGTTCACCATCGCTGCATCTCCCCCCTCTTCTCTGGCTACAACCACGCCCCTGCTTATACAGACCACTTCAGCATTGGGGAATGAATTATGTGGGGGAAAGCGGTCTCATCATTGGGCCATTGGGAACACTCAATCCTTATCGTTCTAGACCCTCCATTTCAAAGATTTTTCGTTTCCCAACAAGTGATAAAAAGTAAACCCCGTCAACACTAGGCATCCTCCTGTTTTTTTCGAAAGACGCCTGAACAGTAATTACAACAGTAATGACAAGTGAGATCCTACCCTGAGCACGATTTGAAGCAGACGAGAATGTTCTTCCAGGAAGTTGCACGATGGAGCTGGTACCTCCAACGTCGATGTAATCAGCGAGCAACAGAGGTCCTGCCATAACATCACACTGCAAACAACACTCTTAACACCGCTTCTGCATTCACTCCTAGCCCAGTTGTCGTCTTAGATGCCTACACACACCATCAATATAAATGTATTCACCACCATACCACATGATAAGTCCTGTGTCTTTTCAAGTTCTCTTTCAGTCGATCCCGCTGAGCCTATCGTTTGCACGATACGAAATACTCCAGAAGGACTTGCATCTTTTCTATAGTCGCATAAAAATGTAGCAATAATTACTTATGCAAGTGCAAAAGTAACCAAGATGTAACCTGATTTCTAACTTCGTCGATATCAGCTTTGAACACACTCGGTCTGGCACTCGACATCGTTTTTATATGCACATCCCTGCTACCTTCAGGTTGCGCAACAATACGACGGCGCAGCACAGTTATTTGCACATTTGGACATCCAACGCACAACGAGTGGAACGTGAACCGTACGTTGGCATGCGATATTTGCATTCCCATCTGCAAACGCATAAAATGAATAAACTTTCTACTGGTGTGTACGTGACACTCATCAAAAGCCATTTGAAAGGCGCTAAGGCAATGCGCAATAGCAAATTTTAAATGCATGAAGGCGAAGACCACTCAAAAAAAAAAAAAAAAAACTCATAAAAACAACCAAAACCTACTGGTAGCAGTGGTTCGACATAGCCAAAAAAGCAAAAATTCGATAGTGGCAACCCTTCAGCAATAATAAATCGATAACAGTTCAGATCCTCAACAACAAAAAGTAGGACGATAAAGGTAAATATAAATGTAACCAAGAGCAGCACTTGGTCACTCATTGCAAGCCAAAACCTTTGGCACTTTTGCTTCGAAAGTGAGCAATCATTGCGCTGATGGGGAATAAGCGAGCCTATAAACTAGCAAGGTAATACCTTCTAAGCTCACAGAAAGCAACCTAGCCGTGAGGTCTATTCTTGCTATTTGTTTTTATAACTACGAAGTCGCTTACCTGAAGATGCACCTCAAACGCCTGCATATTTGGCAGTCCATGTACGTCTGGCTGCAGATGCCAGCTACGAGTTGAGCGATCGCCGCGAAGCCAGTGCTGAGGATTTTTACGGAACTTCTGGTGCAACTGAATTTCACTCCATCCCAGTGGCGGCACCACTTGAAAGCCAGGAACTCCTCCGCTGAAAAACATAAGCGTTGACGCTGAAAACGCCTATCCAAATAACGCAACACAATACACAGCCACATTTTGAGTTCGTTACAGGATGCTTCTACCCCATGAAAGCCATTCAAAGAGATAAACACTGTAAGCTACATCGCTTTCACTCGCGAAAATCTGTGAAGGAAAAGCAAATATGCCCTCCACTCCTCCTCCCTTCTCCAGACTCAAACGAAGGTATGTTTCGGCACTTTTTTCCCCTCGCCCCCCCCCCCGCCCCCCGACAAGACCTGGGTGGCATTCATAAAACGCTGCTTATTGAAAGCAATTTGACAAAGTGCTAGCGCAGAAATAATTAACTAAAGACTGAAACTTGTCGCGAAAGGTCAAGGTTTCCCTAAGAAGGTGGGACCAACTCCCGCTCAGTCTTACATAGCACTCTTATTATTAACTGCTGCTCGTTTATTTTCTTTACGTTTCACAATGCATCGAAAGTTTCTCGTGCAATCGGATGAAGCGTTCTGATCTCTTCTCATCTTTTTACTCGAAATAAAATGGCCATGATGCAGCACAAGGTTTGCGTATCCGAACAACGGCTGCTACTATTGGTTCCACTGAATTAAGAGTTGGTTAACTCCTTATAACATTCCCATCATATTCTTCAAGCATTGTAGGTCGAGACAGCCACTTCTGAATTTCTTGCCAGTGGGTTTAGCAAAAACCTCACCTCGAGTGGGGTTAATTTTCTTATAATCCAACGCAGCTTTCTTGTTGTTGATGTATTTCTATTAGCACTGCTATTAATACGAAAGTGTAGTTTTTGCATGCCTCTCTGCAGTTCCTGACATCACTGTGTGTCTCGTTCCTCCATCAGATATTCTTTGTTCATGGGTCACATTTTTTTCAAATATTCCTTCCTCTGCTATTACCAACTTGCTCAACACATCTCTCAAATTTGATTTTCATCCTCACAGAAACTTATCGTATTTCATCCAAACCGTGTGGCACAGCACTCAGCAATTACAGCCCACTCATAATGACATATAGGATATTTCGAAAAAATCTGTGGTTGCATTTTTCGAACGACAGTATGTTTAACTGATGCAGCTTGTTCTGAAACATTAAAATATGTCGTTATTTTTTCTAACGACGTTCGGTCCTGGACACATGATCATTAGAACTCTCCGACTCCTCTCCCCTTCACCCTCCTCCCGACAACCAATCTCCGTTACGAGCCTGATTAGAATGGTAACTGAAAAAAGAATAACGTGCACAATTCAAAGTTGCTGAAATAAATCAAAAGTTTTTATTAAGAAAACCACTGATGTTATCTCCGATAGTATGTACTCTTAACAGTCAATGCATCTTTACGTCGGATAAAAACGCCAAATGAGGGTGGGAAATAGAACCGAGTTTAATCGAAGAACGATACAGGCGGTACTGGCTAGTGCAACGTTCCAGGAAACATTACCATGAGTGCTCAATAAGAATAGTACCCTCTCCCTGTTCGGGGTCTTCACGGTCTCGCCGAAATTCCTGAGGTCACTTTCGCAACATACAACAAAAAATAAAATTTAAAAGAACGAACTGTGCAACATTGGTGGAAGGAGTGGTGAGCAAACTGGAACCGCCATCACTCCTCGTCAACTCCCATAATTTGCGGAGATTGCCACACGTCAGCGATTGCATTGCATAGATTTGCGTTCGTGATGAAATATGTGACGTGTTGTCGATCCTCGAAGACTCGTCTGCCGCTGTTGAAGCACTCGAAGATGCACCTGTAACGGTATGCTCAGTCACTAAAATGAGTGCGTGGAAATATCTTCTCTTTCACCTTCCAGTTATACCACAGATAAAATATCGCATAAGCTTGTATAAAATTTCAGCGTTTGCAAACCTCCCAAGGTTTTTGGAAGACGGGTACTAAGGTAAAACATTCAGTTTTGGCAAGATGAACATCAAAAAAGAACGCTCCCAACCTACAAAAGCGCTTTTTCTAGTCTTATGATGCAAGTAGCTTCATTCAGTAAAAAGAGGATTCTCACTACTAAGCTGTTGGAGATGATGGCCCATTATCCGCTTTTAGAACAAAATACGGCACCGAATCTGCCAAGTATTCTTCTGTTCTCGTCTAAGCAGCAAATGAAACGAGTGAATGCTTCGCAAGCACAGTCCACCATCTAACCAAAAACGGCCCTAAGCTTCCGCAGAATAAGAACAAATTTGAAAACGGTTGAAGTAACACAAGAGAACGTTAGAAAATGCTTACTTATTCCAGCTGAAGCGGTTGGCGATGGGTGCATATCACTTAATAGGGCTGCAACAGTTGCTTCCTCGTCCTCTTCTTCCGCTGCACGACGGCAGTATGTCTGTTCTACTTGCACAACGAACAACTAAATTGCACACAATAATAAGACACTCCCTTTCGTTGTTCCACTTGCAACTAAAGAACACTCAAACCCTCGCACCTGTTGCATCATGCGTATAAAATTCAACCTTGCAATCTTTCACCCGCATAACAAACATAGACTCTGTAACCGCACGAAGCAATTGTCGTCGTTAACGAATTTTTGTAAGCAGCAAATAGTGCAAGGAACGTGGAACTGTATTATGAAGCAGACAGAAAGTACCCCTTGGCAACAAGCAAATGCAACCTTGTCTTACATAACGAGCCCACAAATGTGGACTGAACCAATCAGACAAGCCACATACTACCGGATGCAACAGCTCACTGCTTTAGTGAACCGTCATTCTTCGTATCACACGAAATGCTCGATGTCAAATCAAAGAAGGCCATTTTATTGAAGATTTTAACACCAAAGAACACTTCCCTTTTACTAGTCAAATCAACACACAGCCCATTTCGAAGGTCCCGACGATTTGCCTGCCTAATTGCAACACAAAACAAAGCGTTCATTAACGCACTGGCGCATGATCACTCCACCATCGAGAACGATTAGACGCTTAAGAAGGGAAATTAGAATTAACCTTGCCCGCCTCGGTGAGCAATGCACATTTGCTACTGTCCATTAGCGTAACGTATTTCACCTTTTCCTCACACATCTTCACCCGCTCGTTCTTATTCACATCGATTAGCCACACCTCGCCCTCCGATGTTCTCTGCAAACAAACTCGACATATCCAAAAGTCACGTTATACAGAGGTATTTTAAAACTGCATGCGAAACTATGCCTCTCATGGTGGTTATCGAAATGTTCCAAGAACAACTTCGGTCTGCAACTGCAGAATCAGAAAGACCTGGCATAAACCCAGATCAACAGTTCCATTATACTCGCTTCTCGATTAACAAACCATTTCCGAGTGCGCGAGAGGCGATTTCCACTAAGTGAGACAAACCTCAGTATACCCTAGCGCTATAATGAATGGCGTCGTGCTATGCAGAAAGACTTTCTGCACAGGTCTGAATTTTCCGGGAATAAAAACATGTGGCGGTTCGTTGAGACTTCGAGATCCAAAAATAGAGATGGGAAGAGAGAAAGGAAGGTCGATGAGCACATCCAGGCTCGATCTTTATCTCCTTTTTACCCTCTCCCACATCCTTTTACGAACGACAATTTATCTTGGATGATAGGGAAACGTGTGAAACCCGCAACACTTTCGAGTGGCTTGGTGGATCCTTTCATGCAACCCGAAAAAAGAAATTAGAAGTGAAGAAAAAGACACCAATTAGATGAGCATCACTACCGTTCTTTGGTGATGCTCCTTGAGTCATAAGAGAACAGGCTCAATATTGTCTTCGTTTCTTTGTTTAAGAACTAGTTCCTCAGAAAATTAGTAACACCTTTTCAACTTTTCTGGAGCTCATCGGAAAAAAACTCATATTTCCCTCTCGCGTGCTGCGCAGAACAATAGCGTCTCCGAAACTGAGGAAGGTCGGGTATGAGAAGCAGAAAATCGATAAGAGACAGCTAAGTTCACCGGAATTTCAAAGTGTTTTAAAGAAAATGTGGAGTTGATGATGAGATTCGAGAAGCAAAAGAGAAAAAAAACAGTGAAGATGCCCCACAGCATAAGAATCACAAGACTGTCGGGTGATGGGGGATCTGATGAGAGGAACCTCCATCTCCGCAAGAATTCATTCTGAAGATACCGAAGGATAGCAGCAAAAAATCGGAACGAGATAGTGCTGTAGATGTCGATCATCGGCACACATGCAAACGCACAACAACAACGCAGCCTTCCCCCCACCCCGTAAGTTTCAACATCAACAAGTCACCAGGCTACAACAAAATGGGCTCACAATTACGACATTTTCGACGTCCTCGACTGGCCCATTTTGCTCCGAATTTGTTACAATTGACCGGGCTTGCAAATGCGTCTGCGCTGACAACGAGCATCTGCTCAATGGCGTGTTGGATGTTGAAACACGCCAGAAAAGGCCGTTCCTTAAATAAAAATTGCAGTTATTTCTGAAGTAAAGTGCATTCAAGTATCAAACGCTTCTATACATAAGTATCCGTTCTCAATCACTAACTTCCCAGGAGATCGCATCTCTTCTTCCAGCTAAGTCACGTACCAACAATCCATTGATACTCACTAATGAGACAATAAGTGAAAAAAGGAAAATAGTACCATTCCTTTAGATATTCCAGAGAAGCAGTCAGGAATTTTCATCGAATGTGACGAAGGCCAGTCGGGAGTGGCAGCTCCACTTTTATTTTTACCATTACTTGCTTTTTTCTTTCCATATCGTATGATCTTTGATTTGTCCTTTCAAAGAATAAAAGAAAACTTCCGAGGAGCGGAGGCAATGGTTGGGCTTCCAACTCTCTTCCCTTCCTTCTGGCTGCTCTCCTTACAGACGTCAAACTTATGCCGCAAACATCCCAAATCGGATTCAGCACAAACAACCACAACTTCCAATGAATGAGAAGAAAGAACGTACTTCGACCGAGGTTACGTAGTGAGTGAAAATGAGACGATATACGAGAATTGCCGACTGCGCAGGTTCTGAGGAGTCCGAATCGTGACTAACAGCCACAATGAGATTCATTCCGTTACCAGTGGGCACGATCGCCTTCACCTTGAAATAACACCTTCATTGAAACAAATCAACGTTATACTGCTTGTCAAAATTTGAAGAGAATCAACTTAGACGCAGGCCGCCATCTCTTTCTTCAAGTATTTCAACACAATCCTTGCAAAGACAGAAAACCACTAAAAAACGATCACCACGAACGAGGTCATCAACGACTGGCTTGAATTTAGAAACTTTAGGCATTTTTAGCGGCGACAGCCCTTTTTTTATACTCACTCATGCAAATTTATTTCCCTTCCATAGCACCCCCTCCCCCCCTTCACAGCCTTTGGCTAGGAGACGTGTAATCAAGGTTACCAAGGTAGATATCTAAATAAACATATTTTCCAAAAACAACAATAGTGTTAAAGGCGTCGATGCTACACTTTTTGTTTGAAACCTCAACACTACAAAAAGGGTACCTGAAGGAATGCTGATTACTATCTCCTCCTGGACAGATTTTCATTCAGGAAGGGGACTGTACTCAAGAGCTGATTCCTTTTTTGTAGATGCTCGAGCATTAGAGGTTCCACCTTTCATGTCATTCCAACAAAGGACCCTAAATCAACAATGCTTATGTTCAAGTGAATTTAGAAGCAAGTAAACTCCGTAGGTACTGCAGTAGGTGATCGAACTTTACCATACTATAATGCATCTTTGCTATTGTGTCCCGACAGAGTCAAACAATTTGAGGCCTGAAAACTACGGAAGAGTGCTATCGCCACACAGCGGACTTGAATCGAAGTATGCTGTCGTGATAGAGTATACTGTCCTAAAACGGAATAAGTGGAATGGCTTTTATAAAATCATTTGTTCTGGATACCATTCAGCAGTAGGGATAGGGGCATAAACTCTGAAGTGAGAAGAAAACAAGAAAGACTATGTAGTAATACTTACTTTCATGGAATTTCCGTCCAGCTCAGGTGGCAATCTGAAACACTGGAGCAGAACCACGCCAACCGGAGATGGATCGTAATTCACAGCGATGAAGTCACCGGAAGGCTTCTCCTCGAACTTCGTTGCGCCTTTCAGTTCGGTCTCCCACTCATCTTCTACTGTAATCACCACATCTTATTACATATAACACTCAGCGGTGCGAATATTCGGCATTGTTCGATCCATACACCTATCCTTAAGACGAGCAAATATGAAACTGTACAAGAATAACGCTTATATGTGAAAACTACGCTTTAAGGTACACTTGGTTGATTACAGGGCCTTATGCTGGGAACTGTTTTGTAGAATTTGAAGCAGAAGCCTCCCAGTTACCTTTTTTATGACGCACTGCGAGCAATCAAACTTTAACTTCGTAAAGAAGAACACGCCACGTTTGCTGTAGCCATAGTAGCACGGCATCTTTAAAATGTTTCAAAATACGTACACATCGGTTGGTCGCCTGGATGTTCGTAATCAGATTCTCCGGTGTTCGTCGACCACTCGGGGGCCTCATTCTCACTCTCGACGAGCATCATTGCTTCGGCAAAGTCTGTTTCCGTAAGGCTCGTCATCTTCGACATATATGTGCTATCACCACTTTTTGACATCTTTGCGCCCTCTAAAATCAACACTTCATCGTACACCATATACCATATCAACAAATACTTCAAATGGGACAATATAGAAATAATTAAAGCTGTATTTACATGGGTTGCGAACTCGCGCTTTCAAAGGCTGTCATACAATGCAAACTGCAGAAAAAAGCCGAAAAAAAATAGGATGAGAAAAAGAGAAGCCGATTCGCGTTTACGCGTTACAACTGAATGCTGTTGCATAAGGTAAACTGTTGAGCTTTACATCGTCTTAAACATTCAAAAAGACTTCAAAAAAAGGAAAAAAACCATCCCCCATAACAATTTCCCCGATGCACTTTTGGAGAAAGTGGAAGACAATCAGCGTCCCCATCGGCGACATAACTTTTCTTAAAGCATTTTGGATAACATTCAGTGGAACATCATTACAATAACCCCTCATCGTGGTGGATACCGATCTTCGGAAGTGGGACTTCTATACGGATCAAGAGATTAGAGGCAACGGAAGGTAGAATTACCACTAGTCGGAGGTGACTTGTCGTTGGACAACGCACTGATCCAGCCAGATGACGGCTGCACACACCACGTCTCCTCGTCTTTCGTATCATCTAAACAATCGAACACATTTGGACAGCACTCCACCAATACAAACAAATTGATGAATTTCAAATTACGCCTGACAGGCATAGCGAGTTGGCACCAACATAATCTAGGGTAGGTGATATAAAGGGCATAGTTCTTGTCGTTAACGTTTCGCTCCTCAACAAAAGAATAACCAGTGTGATTGCCATTTTGTGAACATCCTCCGAACAAACAATGAGATAAAGGGGACCACAACGACTCTTCAGATATCCGGGCATTTTAGCAGTTCGACATTCACTAGCACCGACGCACACGGAAACAAAGCTGGCGAAAGATCGTTGCCTTGGAAAATACTATCCTTTCTGACGTCATTCAAGTGGCGCTTTACAAATGCTTGGTACATTCCGTGGCGACTTCTTTGATCAACGCAACTAGACAAATGTTCACATCTCAAAATCGAAGTGACTAAGATTTCAAACAGTGTAGACTCTTAACTTAAAGGAACCCTTCCCATAAAAGAAACGACAACTAACCTGATCTGCCACCGGCGATTCCAGAATCGGCATACACAACGCCGTTTTCAGCGATCTGATAGACAACAATGAACGGATGATATGTGGGTGACCTCGATTGCTCGGTAGAACCACTTCCATCTTCGACCACTATGCGTGGAGTTGCATCTGCGCCGCATACCGAATTCACCGAGTTCAACGCACATACTTCAGCAGATCCTCCGTGTTGCCTATCCGCTGCAATAGGTGCCATCTTTCTCAAAAGATGAAATTTGAAGCATCGAAAGGACCATAGGTGTTGCACATCAATACAATGAGTCTTCGCAGAGACGCATACCCAGTAAACACGAGACTGGAGTGAAGTGATCACAGAGTACCCCAGAAGACAGTGTGGTACCAAGACTGCATAATCTAATGTTCTTCTACCTCCAGTCACAGTTCATAATTCGTGAGGAATGAACTACGAGACTATATTCACATCGTTGAGAGCGTTAAGTTATCAACACGATGCGCTAACAATTCTTCTCCATTCGTTTTTCAACCATATAAACGCATAAGAAAAAGGCAAACGACCGCATGGAGGACAATAACTGTCACGATACTGCCTTCAAAGAAATGCGGCAAAACTGGGATCGCTGCTGAAGGAATGAAGAGGCATAACGCAAAAATCTAAGCAATTAAAACAACTCCAGCGAACCTGTTTGCATTTCCGGTTAAAACGAATCACGCTCACGGTCCACTTCACTCTTGTCTTCAAACTACCCCACAATCCTTAAACCCCACGCATCTTTTTTGGTGCGCGGGAAATTATTTTGGGGAAAAAATGGGAAAATCGCGAAAACTGGGAGAAAACGCTTCCAAAGACCTGTCACCTCCTAACTAGAACCTGCTACTAAGAAGAATGCATGACAGAACTAAAGTTCTAAGATTTATATTTGAGTAGTTTCCGCTTCAGACAAAGCAGAAATTAATCTGAGCAATTTGTTAATGGCCTCAAACATTTCAACGTATCACCCATAATTTCTCAACGGCTTATTCGTGAGAATGGAAAATATTAGAAAAAAAGCACAAAAAAAGATAACTTTCAGCCTGTTTTGCAATCAGCGTGAAAAAAAACATACTGGGAGCAGGCGAGCAAAAGTACCTGGCATATGGGACCTAATGAAAAAAAAGGAACCTAAATTTGCTTTCAAAGAATTTGCATCAAAATGCATAAAAAGTACTAATAACATGCATTTTGCCAGTTCAAGCTCTAGGAAATCAAGCAATCGCAGCATAAGCAAATAAGAGAATCAATATAGGAAAAGGAAACAACAAAAGTCGTGAGCTTCAATAAAAAACTCAACGCTCACTTCGAGATAATTTGGAATTGTCGAGTGCGATCCCGATCACAATTGTAGGATGACACCTCGTAGGCGAGGAACCAGCACCTGCACCTAACGGCGACTGCTCAATCATGCACGGGTTTCCAACGGTGCACATCGCTGTTATCAACATCTGAAATATGCCACTCGCACTCGATAACGTCACAGTTGTAGCCATGAAAACAAAATTCGAAAAACGCGCCATTCAAAAGCTAGATCTAAAATCAGATGCAGCATCTGATAATACCCTCACAACTCATACACCTCCACTTTTCATAAGAATACATAAATGATTCGTCGAATGTCCACATGGCTTCAAAGAAAACTCGTTGGGAATAATGCACGTTAGTGATAATGACATAAACGCTTTAAAACAATTCTTGCACGTTAGGGAAAACTTTTAAAGACACACTGATTCACAGAGAATTTTAAAGTTGTAAGATAGAATTGCAAAGCTATTTATTCATCTAAATGCATTAAGCGATAGATGAAGAATGCTACTTCAGATATAAGAGCATTTTATTGGAAGATTAGTGGAATATGTTCAGCCTCAACTCTACAGCAGTAAACGAATCATGCTGAATTATCAAGCAATCCAATCTCAACCCTACGCAACTTGATGGCTCTTTCCCAAATCTACAGAACTGCCAGATGTAGGTCTCTTCGTTAAGCACAATTAATTGAAATCTACGAGTGCAGGAGTAAAGGTTAGCCTGAGAAACTCCAAATCGATAGTTTCGACAATTGCTCCACAACATTACTTGACGAACTTGTAGTAATCGACAGTTTAGAGTTGTTCCAGCTTTGGATTTAAAGTTTGGCTCAGATAAATTTAGATTATAGCTGTCAAATTTTATAGGGCCATTTTATTTAGACCCGAAAATGCAGACATGAAATCCTCGCAATCTGGAAGCAAAGTATTCTGAAAGGCTGTAGTTCGGAAATCTCTCGTCTATCATAAGCATGGCATACAACATCTATGATCCGCTTGAGACAAATTCTCAATTGAAAGTACTGAGCGCATTCAACACAGAACTTTGTGAAAGAGGACTAAATATGATCGGAGAGCACATTAGCAAATTCGCTTAGAAGTGACTGCAGCTATACAATATATATATATATATATATATATATATATTCCAAAACGGCTTTTTGAAGCTCGTAGAGAAGCGCAGCAGCAGAAAATGCATGAAAGATCAAACCTCATCAGCATTCACAACGCTTGTCGACGATGACGCAAAACTTTGAGTGTCCATGTTCACACCAGAAGTCGTTGAACTACTACTCGATGGCGCCCCTTAAAAATAACTAGATATTGCTTGGCAGACTCTCCTTACAAAAACTTTACTTCAAACAATCTCATGAATAGTAGACTGAAGTGACGAAGTTTAATGACTAAAAATGTGCGAGAAAATTGTAACGAGAAAAACCAATAGCAAGCATTTATGAAAGAATTTAAGAAGTCTATTAAGATAAAGATAAAGGAAGAGAAAGACAGAAATATCCCAAAACAAATATAAGTTCACTCCGTTGCCCTGAAACTAATGAAAAACAACTCGTTTTAATTAAACATGATTTGAAGAGTTTTCTCAGCTGCAATCGTTTCGCTGCGTTATGCAACTATGTGTGAAATAGAAACAATAAGATGAAAACAAACTTAGAGAATGTTCTGAAGGCGTTGTGAGAACACTCGTCGTCGAAGAACTCTGAGCGCTGGTAGTGTCTCTATAAAGTGAATATCGATGAATGCTCTTGAAAAAGCTGCATTAAACAAAGCAACCAAAGCAGTGGGGGATAATGCAAATGAAGAATTCTCCTCAAGCAGCAACAAATGAAAACTCCTTTGCAAAATCATGCTGTACACGCTGATAAGATACGTTCATGGTAGCCACCTTCATTATCACTTATCACTCATTTTGAAACGCTAACACATTATCACCAGCAACCATTGAGGCCAATTCGAAGAAAATGAATCAATGTTTGCAATTTCGTGTTTCCTGAGTCACAGCACACTAAAATATTCTGAAGGTGCTCTTCAGACTAGAAAACCGGAAGTTAAATGGAACTAAGTGTTAAGTGCGAAATGCAACCAAAAGAACTACGAACGTATAGAAATGCTCAAGTTTCGACTCTTTTGAGCTTGAATGTTATAAAACAATCTTATATACCATTTCTTCAGCAAGTGCTTTATTGCAAGTACAGTTAATCAAACGTTGCATACCGCCCTTTCTCTTAATCCTAAGAAAGATAAAATCCATACTTGCCTGATAGGATACATGCCGGCAGCAATAATCACATTGCGGATCAGCTATGTGTCATCCGGGCTCCTTTCCTATCACTATCACATTTAAGTGTCAAAATGGAAATAAGGACATACACGGCTTCATCACTCCAAGTAACACGTGGTCCTCGACGAGGCATCTCGGTGAGTGCATAACCCGTTTTCATTGCAATAAACGAATCGGCCACATCAATCGTGAAGAACTGACTCGCCTCAAACACAAACATATCCGTAACGAAGCACAATAAACCCGCCAAGATTTGCATTCACAAATATCAACTGCATCACTAAAACTTAACTATAGTTTAAGCTTCAATTCATTTAGTTCAATGAATTCTCTATAATGCAGCATCAATGGATAAACTCTTTAAGCCTTCAAAGTATTACAGAGCACCTGAGAAAAACTGCAACAGTGGATTATAGTACATCAAATTTTGGCAATCAACTAGAGTGTAATGTACTAAGAAAATTTCCACATTTGTACGACACAGTATCGCACTTTGAGTGTTTCTAATGACTTTTAAAATTGCCGCATTTATGGCTATGCTAAGGTGCATCGCAAAATGGTGTGCTGCTTTAAAAATGGAGAGTAAAAAACGACGGAAGACCGCTACATTCAATTCCACGATCATGGTGTGACCGCATTTTATCAGTGCTTAGCAAAAACCTTGACTAAACAAGATGTATAGCCAAACTCAATCATCTTGACCTAAACAACCGCCTCAAAATCACCTATAGCGGCCTTAATAACTGTGAATCCCATTATCCCAAGTATTGGATGCATCATTCATATTACTGGAATACAATAAAAAAACAAATGAAAAGAAAGAAGCAGTCAGCACGACTTGATGTTAAAATCGATTCGTAAGCATGAAAAGCAACTGAGAACACAAATAGCACTCAGATGATAAGCAATTCTGCTAAAATGCGCTGCAGTATGCGAAGATGCGCTTTTTAAGATAATAAACTTGATCTTCAACGCATGATATTTTCCGAAGATAGGACAAGAAGATTTTAAAATTGCAAAACTCTGCATCAACAACGATCATAGCAACAAAACCGTGCAAAAGCGCTCTCCTAAGAATCCCACTGTGTGTCACAACGTCGTTCTCTGTCACCTCTCGGATATACTATCTCACATAGATACCATCAATCCCATCCTGCATCGTTTCCACATTTGCACTTCTTGTTGTCATAGCAGTTGTCATAGCATACAACAATAACACGAAAATTAGGGACAGTCAAAAATATGGTTGAGTAGGATACTCGATTTTGAAAGTAAAAGCCTTTTAAATTCTGCGATTCTTTTCATGTATGATTAAGAAACCATAAAAATGAAGAGAAATACTTGTGGGCCACCTTGAACTTTAACTCATTTCTTCCTTCCTCACGGTGCCTCCGGCCTCTGCTAAGTTCAGATTCGGCCCTCTCACTAAACTATTCGGAAAGAAAAGAGACAAAAACCCCAGAGCTACAAAATTCCAGAACTACATTAACAGCACGCATAACAATATTTACAAGAGCAGAAACAGTGCTTACATGTACAACACGATCAGAGCGCCATAGATGAACACGACTTGATGCTTCGGTCGCGATCGCAATCCACTCACAGTTACTGGTCGTTGCGACGGTAAACTTGGAACAGTTTCGAGGTTGTATGTGGTGAGGGAAAGGCGACAGAGATGACATCGTCACCGCGAGAGGTACGTTAGGATTAGCGTTATTACGGATGAAGCGACATGACTGTGAATGACGTTCGTGCTCAGACCTCCAATTAAACATCTCTGTTGCAGAAGGCATATTTACTATGCTCATATCGCCTTATATGCTAACTCGCTGATCAAATCCACACACGGAAAAGTCTGTTCACATTTAATTCCCCCAATAACTATTGCTTGCAAACTAATATAAGAGCATCGCTATGAATAGGACGAATAGTGCTATAAACATTGATTAAAAGTTCCATTTTGCAGTCATTGTGGTTAAATAAATATTTTAAAAACAACAGAAACAGAATGCGATGAACCATTACCCTTCGACTCGTCTCTCAACGATTTAAACAACGCGGCAAACCTCGAAAATATTTCGCAAACGTCTTAAACGATATGAAGAATTCCGTGAAAGTTTGCATAAGGTTCAAACGATCTGCTTCAACCATTTAACCACACTGACTATAAAAAAAGGAACTTGTGAAAGCATTTGTGGGTAATGCTATCAGAACATAAACAACTCACCATGGCTCATCAGATGGCTCCCAACATACGAGACAAACGAGACATGCAAAGCATAATACACGATCGTCGCCCGCCTTATTCGGCTGGTGGAAGAAACCCGCTTCGGCCATCTGACACGGAAGAGCCCATCTGAAAGAATCCTGGATGCTTCATATCTTATAACTTAAGAAAAGCGGATCTTCTCTGATGAAGGAAGTTATTAAAAACTCGTACTAGAAAATTCCCCTCGCTCACCTTTCCCTTCAGTCTCTCCCTAATGAAGTTTGGAGGCCCTAACGCCTATGCTAAAAGCCGCTGATAAAAAGGAAGCCCGAGTATGGAGCAGAGTTTTATGGGGATAAGACTTGATAAATCATATTTTATACTTCATCGACGGCAAATGTCGCAATTTTGAGTCGGTGATGAGCGACTTCAGGAAGCAATCACTGTTTCTCGATCTTCACTTATGGTTTCTCCAGCTGAGAAAAAAGTAATAAACTAGCACAGAAGGCATCTAAGCAGAAAAAGACCTAAGAAGTATTCGATAATGCAAGAAACAGGCCAAAATTCTCGAAATGTTACCTGTAGTTCATATGAGGCCAGTGTTCAAAAGTGAGCTTGCGCGCTGCCTCACTCACCATCACCTCCTTATCGATGCCCTTCCACTCTGGTGTGTACTCGAAATTGTACGGATGCTCCGGATTAAAAAGCAGCTGAAAATGACTCATCAATTCGTCTACATAAGATACAGTTTGCCAAATTCGAAGTAAACGATGTCAGCAGTCACCAACAACGATCATACCGAATTTTTCTAGAAAGTCATGCATGAAGTAACCACTTAAAGCTCGTTTAAACAGTGTCCACGGATCGACGCATCTCGGCGGAGAATTAATTTTACATCTGCCGAAAACAGCACAAATAAAATTGTGACATAACCCCATTTGTAAGCTTTATAAATAAGTTATTAGGCGGCATAGTGCAAGAAATATTTGCTACTGGAATCCATCTGTATTGAGAATAAAGCAGCTTGGTTACCCTGATACGCTCAGCAAGAGCGGCGACGTGAGGCCAAATCGGTGACGTCCACTCCATAGGCACTTCAGGCTGCCCCTCGGCGACTCCCTCTGTTGGGCGTAGCTCGCTGAGCAATTCCGCACCGTCGAATTCAACCACTATTGTCTCGTGCTGTAATTAAGAACTATCGAGTAATCCCCTCTTCAAGCATTTATGAAAAAATTAGAATTCAAATTATCATCCGCTATTATAGATCGCAATATTCTCTCACTTCTCCTAGTAAAAAAAAAAGACAACAACACATGAGATGCAACACAGACAGAGCTCTTATTTGCCATCAAATGCAGACAATAATAAAAAAAATCAACTAACTAACAGAAAATCAATCAGCATAATTATTCCCCTTCTTATCTCTCGGATATTTCACAGTGAAATATTTCAGCAAACAAAATTTCTAACATTAGTCAGTCTTGTTTTTTCAACATTAGTCAATAATGGCTGACTACTCATTAGTAATGTTGAATGCATTTAACAAGTTTCGTAGAGAAAAGAAAAAGATTTTACCGATGTATTCTGCACGGAAGTGAGCAGTGAAGAAAGCTTCGCAATGAAAGCCGCCAGTGCGGGTCTTCTTAAGACAATTGTTTCTTCGGCAGCAGCAGCTTGAATGAGTTTCGCTGCCTGAAACACTTCGTCAAAACTTCACAATATTAAGTGACGCAAAATATCTGCATAAATAAAATCTATTGCTAACGTTAGCTAAGTGAGCAGGAATTAATCTGAAGTAACAATTAATCTTACTAACCTAACCTTTACCTTACCTTATTTTAGGAAGTAGTGTGGGCTATGGTAACAACTCGATGAAATGCACATGATGAAACAATGAACGTCGGACAAAAGTAACCAGCAGAATCCTCCCCATAGATCAGACGAGTTCCTGCGCATCATTTAGAAAGACGCCGAAATTCTGCGAAGGATTATTTCTTAACCAAATTTAATTCTCCTAAATTTTTCTTAACTTTCTTCTTTAAACTTTTTTTAATTGCCCAGCCCATCAGACTTCTATGCGAGATTGACTTTCGTCTTCAAAAAGTTCATAGTGAATGATGTCCATCTACATGGTGCGGTTGCGTACACCGTGCAAATGGAAATGCACTTATACACATGTGCTCATATGAACGCAAACAGCTCACTCAGATAAAAAATACTCATTTATTTCAATATATACTCGAATGAGCGGATATCAAACAAAACAACTATTCTGAGCGTTTCGCAGATACTTCAAAAGAATCTGTGTGGAAGACAATGACCCAACATACCTCTTCAGCAGGTATTTCAAGACGAATGGTCGTTTTATCCTGAACTGTCAATGCCTCCTTAATGAGGAACACGCCGGAATATTCCCTTCTAAAGCACAGGCTTCGTTCGTCCAAGAATATTATCGTACCATTCTGTTTGTCGTATAGCACCTGCAAAATGTCTGCTCTAAGCGGAATAGGGTTTAGAAAAGTTGGATATCATCGATGCGAATACCTTCAAAGATGGATGCAAAGCAATGAAGCACGATTTCTGCCTTTGTTGCATTTTTTAGTTTTTGCATTTCGAGGGCAACGAAAAAACATTCGAAACAATATGCGCATTTTGCCCAACTACGCTATGTACAGTATACAAAATCTTTAAAACATGTAAAATTCACTCGTCGGTTTTCCCTCCAAGTTCCTCTATGCTCTTTTACGCCAGTCACCACTGCTTGCAGATAACGCAGCAGAAATAATAAAGTTACTTCGTAATGGATCAACAGGCGTTAGAACACTTGTCGCGAATTTTAAAATATAACTGGCAAAAAAATCTCCTTTTCTAGAATTTGATTCGAGTTATTCCTAGCATCAAGTTGTAGAAAAAATCCTTTTCAAAGATAAATAACTATCAGATTATATTGAATATTTGCTGAGAATGAGGTAATACTTTTCGGAAATGTTTACCTGAGCTCTGGGACTGTATGAGGCTGTCGCAAGTGGGACGGTGCTTTCGAAATTCGCGTCCGCGACAATAAGAGAGCCGTCTTTACAATGGAACAACAGCGTATTGTTCGATTCGATGTAGAACACCTCACACGCATCTTGCAACCAATCCGGTAGCTCCCACCTTACAGTAGTAAATAATTCACAATAACATAACTTTAAACTAACAGAATGCACAGAAACCAAAGATAATGATAATAACTGAAAAAGACTTATAGATGCTGGAGATTACGAAAAGTGGGTGCGAACAAAGATATAACGATCTTTGCCCAAAAAGGGTTTAAAATAGAAAACTGTAGCGCTTGAATTACATCATAAACAACGAACATGCTGTAATAAGGGGAATATAAGGGATAAGAAGTAACCCAATAAACGTTCACTAAGCAAACCAATAACTCTGCATGTAGTAACGTTTTCTACAATCTGCCAATTTATGTGAACATACTATGGCGAGATCGATGCATGTGTGCACGTGAAAATTGAACGCTGACCGCTTATAAGTAGCTTATTGGTAACTACGTGTGAACAAAGTGCCCCAGACTATAAAACTCCACTCATCGATTCTACGAACCCTTCTGAGCTGATGCATCACCACTCTGACCAAAACCAAGAACCAATTCGACCTAACTTGGGTATGTGATGCGTCAGAAGTGATGATCTAACTTCAGCTCGATAACGAAGTACATGCGTGATCACGATGGAAACTGAAGGATTTTGCAAAACATGAGCTAAACATGATCGCCGTTTTCTTTTCACCGGCTAAATCTTTGAACGCTTTTGAGTGCATAAGTTTTGCACTAAAAAACGATAAAAGACGAAAACATGCCATCTAACAACCCTTTCAGCGCTATTTTTTCAATAACAATTATCATTTTCAACTGCCGCACGAAAGCAAAAAAAGTATCAACGATAATGCATCAACGAAAATCAACGATAATGAAAAACTGTATTCAAAAAATGCGTAACAGCCAACTACCTAAATAAGAATACCTTACTGAACTAAAAGTCTTACTCCGTGGAGATGGAAACGGCGATTCGATCTTCGTCGACAACTTTGAGCGGTTGCGCTGCCGCATCTGCGCCAGGCATTCGGCTGACCTCATGGACATCGGACATTGTCGAAGAACACACAACCAATCTGCACCTTTTGCTCAGGCCACCAAATACGCAAACAGCTGAACCTTCGGTTGCCAGATATGAACATCAAAGCGAAACACAACAGAACACCTGCAAATACACTCATTTGCACTGAAAATGGTCCCAATGCAAACCCACGCTCTCTCGTTTTCCAATGAAAATTAGCACAATATTTCCGCAATACAATGTCGTAAATAAAAGTAACAAAATTTTTAAGATGCTTATTCTAAATTCATCTAAATGAGAGCACAAACGATTAACTCAGGGCAATTTTTTCGCCGCAGCGACTAAAGTCAGCTCTATGAGGGTTCGCGTTGAATCAGGTCGAGTTACGACCGTCACCTTATTTAACCCACAACAATCATATGCAGATGAAAACCCACAATCATTCCCATCGAAACCCATTTTTTAGCCACTGGCAATGATAAGAATCTAAAACAGTGAATGGATTTGCCTTTCGTCATTTGCGCCAACACATCGCTCATATGCGCCAAAAATTTTCGCATACTTAAACTGAATGAAAAACGAAAGTGAATACTGAACAGTGGAATTTTAAAGGCATTGGAAGGTGTTGAAAGTGCTTCATAATGCCGGTGGCATGCAGACATAATGATGCTTTAATGCCGACAATTAAATAAGTGAATATGTATAAAACTTCGTAGAACCGTTAGGTGAGGAATCAACACCGAACAAACTGTTTAATTAACACCCTACCCGAAAGTTCGAACCAACTGTTGAATTTTGTTGCAACAGGCGACGGTGCTCATATAAATCACATACAATTATCTACTTCATAGAAATATAAAGGAGATCATAAAGCGAGGTATGGAAGCGGCTGCAACCTATTCTTGCATCAAATTAATTGGATGGAATTCGGTGATAGTATTGCTTTTGTGACCTTCGAAAGTGAACAGTGGAATTATTTGTTGTATTTGCAGCGTTAGACAAAGCTAACTTAGTTTCTCTCTAATGCATAAATTGAATAAACCAGACAAATAACCTCATTTACACTTGACAGCGAAGGAAGGGAATGGGATAGGAGGGAGGAGGGGGGAAAGGGTGCCAAGAAGGGGAAAACCAAACAGACGCTCATCTTCCAGTCGCAAAAAAAAAAAAATCCTCGAAAAGAACACCAAAATCTCAACAGCTCGTTATCCAGCAATGTTCAATGAGAAAGAAACTGCAACGTTGCAAACCGTTGCTTTCGCACTGCGTCAATGATCTTATACCACCGAATCCTCAACCTCCACCTAACTTCATCGTCAACAAATCCCCAGTCAAATGGTCTCCTCAAGACCTACCCAGCTGGTTTCAAAGTGAGCACAAATGCAAAAGGAAGTTGGACTAGCGTGCTTCAGTGAGACAGTAAGTTTCACATGAACGTCCACTTATTGAGAGTGGCATAGATGCTTTTCTGTTACTGATCCAGAAAACCATATCCACAACGTCACAACATTCTACCCCTTGCTCCGCTGTGGTAAAGCCAAAAATATTTTGTTGTGGCACTGAAGCCCCGATAGTGTGAGAGGATAAGCGGTATTTTGTCTCATTGAATGTGTCATACTGTGCTACTCAATGGCGACGATGACTTCGTTCCAATGGACAACGATACCATAGCGGGGCACGTCGAGATGCGCTTTAACGAATCAAATCGAAACCACAGCACCAGGAAAGGCATTCATATCCTTTGTCAATCGACTACCCACCTACTCACCACCGTCCTCTCCCCTCCTTTGTTACGAAAACGGAAGAAATGAAAACAGCATATGCTCTCAAAATTTAGCCCATCACACACCTTAAACAACAGCAAAATCAGCATGCAAAAGTGGACCACATAAAAAGATAGGAAATAAGCCGCCCTTCAACAGTGTAAACGGTTGATAACGAAAGCTTGTAATGATTGGCGGTAAACGCTTCCACTTGCTAATGATTCAAGTAGATAATGATTGACGATGAAAAAATTCAACCTGCCGATAGTCTAAACAAATGCCTCAAAAAAACATCGGTAACAGTGGCGCGACTGATCAAATTTTATAGATTATTTTCATCGCATAATCGTAGTGAATGAAGTTCAACAGAATGAGTGAACGTCGTTGCAGGATCGATCGATTCGAATCGTCAGTTAAAACAACGTTGCACCCGCAGGAAATGGGTGTGCTTCATACTTACATTACACCATAGACGTCCTCAGCAAGAAGGTGAAGTTTGAGAGAATTGAATTTTAAACTGAAAATGGAACTGAAATTAGAACTGAAAGGATTTAAAAGCTTCATATGAAAAACTGAAATTGAATAGGCCCTTCTCCATTTCCACTTCGAGAAGATGAAAAACGACATAACCTCTCCTCACTCGAACGGAACACAACTGTTTCCTTATATTCTTTTCGCCTCAACAAGCGGACATTTCGCAATTTACGTGTAACATAACTCCCTTCGAATTTGGTCGCCCTCGACTACATACCGGTTTCGAAGTTTAGAAGCGCAGAAACCTTGTAACTACGATATGCATCATCGATGCACAACGTTAAGGATATAACAGAATTCTCGAGAACTAGCTTTTGAGAAGCATTTAAAAATACGTCCGCGATGTTCTGCGCTGTCATTGAAAGTGCGCCGATTGCGCCTGAGATTGTCGGATGTGCGTCGGCTTCCACCGTGGTAGCGGCGATCACCATATCGTCATCGTTGACGCGTTTCTTGACAGATTGATCGGTGGAAGTAATCCATCCGACGTTGTCGCACAGCGTGGCCAAGTTTCATCTGATCGTTGCCACAACGTATGAAGATCAGCCTTGCTGCCTTTCGTCTGTTTATTCTCAACGTTTTGGCTGTCTGTTCAGAGAAACGGATCGGACTGTTTGATGCGTCGAGGGTTTGCTCCGTGACTAGTTGTAGACGAGGGGTTCCGAGTCGCTTCCACGACGCCTTCGATACGACAATGATGTCCCACCTGTGTCTATCTGGAATCGAACTGAGTGTCCGTCAATGAAAGCGGCACGAACTTCGCCGTTGTCGCGCTTCTCTCTTCGTCTTGACGCGTTGTATGCCGTCTGACTGACAGCGCAGGCGTCGTTCGTTGGTCCTCCTCCTGCACTGTCTCCAGATGCACGCGCAACAGCCTTTCTTGTGTCTTGTATTTCTGATTGAGCGCACCCGTGGTTGCAGAACCGGCATTCCTTGAACAAGTGCATGCCAGCGCATTGCCAGCACAGTGTCCTCGGTGTGGCTGCCTTCTCGTGTCGCATCTGATGCTTGGATCGCTGCTTTGGTGCCTTCCGTTTGAAACGTTTCAGCTTGCCGGAATTGTTGCAACGTTGACCGTCTGGATCGCGATCGAATCCTCGACCATGTTGTTGTCGTGCTTCAGATTGTCGAGCCGCCTCTATTCCGCAATGAGGTTCTTGGGTGCTGCGTTGGCGTCCGAACCGACCCTGTTCAGTAAAGCCAAGTCGGTACTCCGCGTCTGCTGGCGTTTGGGGTCCGCATTTGAAGACCTGGCACCCAAACTGGTCTGCATTGAGTTCGCCCAGGCGAAACTTTTCGCACTCTTGGTTGACTATGCTGCCGCATGTCATGATGTCGTCTCATGGGTCCTGACAAGCTTCAGACAATGGTAACGCTCGTTGAAAAGCGATATCTTGGGTCCGAAGATGCCCTTGAGCGTGCTGAGCGCCTCGCCGAATTCTAGGTCGCGCGACTGCTCCGGGAGAATGTGGTTTGCCTACATCTCCTAGGTCATTGCTTTGAGTTTTTACAGGATGAACTGCACACGTCCTGGGTCGCTGAGCCTCTGAGCGTCGATGTTGAAGTTGTCCTCGTAGCGTTTGAACCACGTTTCGGACGTGACGTTTACGTCCGGAAAGTATGTGAAGGTTGCAGTCGCGTTGTTGAGAGCCGGATCCACAGTCGTGGGTGCTATCGAGAATGCCGTCAGCTGCTGCTGCATCGGCGCCTACTGTTCCTGTTGTCGTTGGAGTAGCAGAACCAGCGAGTCGGATGCGCCTTCTATCTTCTGTCGCCAATCTGAATTTCGATCGCCAGTTGTGACTGGCGGCGTTGGCGTTGAGGGGACCGAGCATAGGCAAAGGGCAGGAGCCAATAACCGTCCCTTGAGCCAAGACACACAAACGAACTGAAGCCCGACTTACATAGAACTTACATAGGTCTCCAAGGTGGAACAAGAGCATATAAGTCGATCAGGGACATTGTGCTGAGAACAATAAAAGAGAATCGACTATACGAGTAAATATGGCACTGCACTGTTAGATCACAAGTAGGTATCTTGGGGTGGGTCTCCAGTGTCATGCCCAACGCAAATGCAAACTTACAAGCATGCATTGTACTCGTCGATGAGCAACATTTAATTTGCAATTGATTCCATAATTGTACGAATAAGAAAAACAAGCGGTCACAAACGAAATAAATGGAAGGACGTGCCGCTAAGACAGACACGAAATGCGCTTTCCCGTTTCAGTCCATCAGGCTAACCGATCGCTTAAATATAAAAAGGGAGCGACAGAAAACCTAACAATACAACTTCTTAAGAAATCAACCAACTGTACAAGAACCAGCCAAAAAAAAAAGTTTTTAGGTGGCAACTCAACGGTCGTTGCTGAATTAAACTGCCATGTAAACTACGAAATGCTTCTAAGTGTGCATAACTCGTAGCAAACATGAGCAGCACCAATGAAATTGGGGACAGGCGATGTACATTATATTTTCCAATTTGTTTCCTCACAGTTTTTGTGATTCGTAAGTTGAATCCATTATACAATCAGACAGGCAAACACACAGAAATGTATAGATGTGAAGATGCCGTAATGCAATTTAAGAAGCACAATAAGTGAAGGATCGTTAGGAAGTGCAAGGATAAGCGATAAAGTAACCATGAGCCGAATCTCTGATGGTAAGCACAAAGCTAAATGCAAGTATTACGCTGCGAACACTTGGATGCATATAACCATTTCTCTGTAAACTAGAGACTGTCTTATCTCGTCTGCATCTTGAATGCCAGCTTCATGCAGCCTCACGAAAGGGTCGTCACCTAGAACTGAGCAACGCTGAAAGCACAAAATATATAGCGCTCAACGAACACCCATCACATTGCGTTGTAACAACGCATTTCATATACGAGACTGCTTATACGTATAAGCAACGAACACGTCATCCGGTACGGATACAATCACGACTAAGCTAAAGCCTATTAGTAGCGAGATTACTCTCTACTATTTAATACAGCAAATAAACAATAATGTAGCGTGATCGTCCTGAAAATTCACGGTGATTTTGTTTTCTAGTTCTTCTTGCGCAAATTCCGTCGCTCATGCGTCGAACGAATGCCTCTTATTTACTTTTCTCATCTCCACTCTTCGTTTAGCCCGTATTTAATCCGTCGCATATAATGTTCCCTACTTTCAGTCATGAATTATTATTGGTGCTGCCCTCTAGTTTTCCGCTGATGAATAAATAGTTCCTTGAAAATGTTTAAAAAATGATTTCATGTCAGGTAAAATATAGCTTCTACCTCATGTTCTAATCGGTCTCGTCTATTGGTAACAGAATAAAGATGTGTTTACTGCCCCAGTGAAAGGAAAACTAGAATTCCAAAAGTATTCAGCCGGCCATTGTAGTTCAGTAATTGAGGATTTTGAGAATATGGCCGCCGAAAGTCGCCAAAGAAAACATCTTGAATGCAGTCAGTATAAAATTCAAACTTCTAAGAGCTCCGAATTTCTTAAAGTGAACAGCGAGAGTACTGCCTTTCAAAGCAGATAATACTGCCCCTGACAATAAGTAGAAGTCCATGTTAGCAAGCATTATTGACAGGAGTAGCTGGTAATTGTAGCAGAGATCACTGTCGATAGCAACATGTGGAACTGATGGAAGTGGCAAGTACTGTATGCAGTAGTAAGTGGGGGCGGCAATGGTGAGTAGTCCTGGTACCAACATCCTTAAGCGGTAATGATCATTACAACAGGAACGATTGTAGTAACGTCACCAATATTAGTAGGAGATATTATTTCAACGATAGCAAAACCCTTTCCCATATGCAACAGTTCACAATAGCGTCCGTCTGTTGCACCCGTTGACGTTACGTGATTCAGATGCGTTAATCCAGCGTCAACCTAAATTGGACGGCACGTACTGCACGATCCAACAACTAGCAGTGGCGAATCCGCGAATAAGTGCAGGTCTCCGAGTATGAAGATCACGAAAATGTTTTGAAGGAATTTTAAAATTTCAGCGAAGTGCCGAATTTGCAACCACAGATTGCAAACACATCTCCGCATATTACTTCAACACCGGAAACACGGCTTACAGATTCAGCTTGCAATTAACGCAAGCTAATTCATGCTGATTTTGTGTGCGATAACAATTTTCCTTTAATTGCTGCTTGCCAAACGTTATTTCTTCTGTGCCTACAGAAAGATAGGCAGCATAACAGGTGGTGACCGATTACTTACAGTGTTGCCCCGAAAAAGTGCTTTTTATGACACGTTTATTAAAAAGCAGCTAGTCGAAAGGCATTTCGTAATGCGCTAATAATTCTCGCCTATTAAGAAGGCCAAACAAGTAAAGTGCTTGAGGTGCGCTACTAATGGCGAGTCATTTTCTAAAAACGCCAACTCATAAATAATGATCCTCTTAAAGGTAAACATGTCTGCTAGCCTTTGCTCGCATGTTTCCGAGTAATTCAACCAATTTCTGGCTCAGTTTTTACTAAGAACTAGGAAACGCATAAACACGGCAAACGTTAGCGTTGAATGCGTCAAGAAGGCACAGGTGAATTAAGGACAGGATAGGTCCCTATTCCATAAAATACATTGTGGACATGAATGTCACGCCTGTGAACCACATTTCTTAAAACAGCTCTTTCACTCTATGCACTCTTCTCCCTAGTGAAAACTACTATCATCAATCGTTGGTTAAAAGACTCTCCGTCAATATGTCCACAACATGTGGCCTGTAAAAAAATTTCTCTAACATGTAATATGACAGAAAAATATTATTAAGGGCACCTTGTCATTGTATTCACTCAGCAACAAGCCGATAAAAACGGTTCAATACCGTTTTCTGCTCGGTTAGCATCTAACCTCACGACTGTGCGACTGGATCGCATCGCTAATAATAAAGTTCTGCATAGAGTGGAGGCTTATGGTGCTCGTTGTTCGTTGCTGAAGTGAATAGGATAATTCTTCGTTAATCGCTCACCCACTGAGAAAATAGGTGATTCCCCTTCCTTTAGCTGCCAAATAAAAAGGGATATTCCTCAAAGTGGTGCTGCCTGTTCTTGTGCTTACTGTAGGTATATGAAGGACGTGATAATTTGTCAGATGCATACAAACTGTTCACAGCTGTATTTGAAACATATCGCCATTTACATCACTTCCCTACCACTTTGACTTGTTGCAAAACAATCTCAGAATTTCAAACGAGTACTCTTAACTTTATCAGTGTGACATTTCGCATCAGAAGTGCTGTTTTCTGCATAAATTAACACAACGAACGCCTTCACCACTACGCCAATGACATAGTGCAGTCTACAAATGAAGGAATCCACAATTACGGCGCTAAAATTTGCAGTGACATCTATTGGAATCTACAAAACTATTGCAAAAACCTTAACGGAGGTCAGTTGTATTTTGCAATATTCTGCAACTCAAGTGCTTCAAACACTACCCGCAAAGTTTACACAGCACAATATCACCAGGCTTTGAAATATCACGCGCAGGTATGGTCACTTCACCTTATCAAAGATGCAAAGTTTACTGAAAAAGTTCGAAAATATTATATGCGTATGGTGTTTTATAAAACACTTTCGTTGAACTTCATACATCTAATCATAAAATACGACTAAGATTTTTCGATCTTGAAGGTTTGGAATATTACTGCATAAAGTTTGGCTTAATCCTCTACATCAAAATTGTTAGAGAACTTTTTAAATTTTGATGAGATAAGCATTTTTAGTTTTCTTCGGCCATATGCAACTCGTCCCGATCGTTACCAACTGGTACGTAGAAAATTTCTGTGAATAGCGTTTTTTACTGTTTTGAGTTCGGATTTGTTCGTGTTGCGAGTAACCTGTCCCATCCTCTCTCAAAATCGAGGAAGGGAAGAATCCTTGGACGTTTACGAGTCCTCCCTAGAGGTCTGATTGCTAAGGTAGTGCCTACTTACTAGATCGCGTGCCCGGTACGTATTTTTACCTCCATTTTTTAGCTTATACTTCCCGAGTAACCATCAACCATTAAACCGTCAGTAGTGCGCGTTTGATGGTATGTAACCATCAAATGCGTACATCACGGTGCCTACATTCGCCAATTACAATCTTCCATTAGACCATTGGAATCTTTTGTGATGTGCTCCATATTCTTTTCCCCTTTCTTTTTTTATTATAATCATACACAATGCACTGCTTTTATGCAGTTTCCTTAACTTTTCTCAGCACAACTTCTTATCTACATGTGTCACGCTCGTTATATTCATGCTGAAAAGCACTCACTGAAGAAGTTGGAAGGGGATGAGGAGGGTGATTCAAAGATCCGCAAGCAATGAATAACCCCACCTTGCCAACTAGGTTAGATATCTTCCGTTTTCCAGAAACATATGACAACCTATTACTCCATTATATTTTTATGCAGAATAACGTCTCCTATTTGACACTTTCGCGAGGCCATACTCCATGCGGCAGTGTAACCATAACAAGTTAAGCATTATTCACTCAATCTGTCCTAAAGCAACCGCCTACACATAAAAACAAAACAACGAACCTTAATTTGATTTCGCAAATATCGAAGCAATCACTCTCTCCACCTCACATCCGAACAGCGCCCAACCATTCTGCGAGCAAACGCTAACAAACACTACACCTTACCAAGAGAGCGGCTGCACCAAACCAAAAACGCGGGGATTTTCAGACGCGATGACAATCTTTTTGGCGGATCAGGATTCATTTCGTCTGAGAATATTTTTGATGTGAACAGTGACCAGTTGTTGAGGCCGCGCCTCATTGGTGATAAATAAGTGAACCCACTAAAATTGCTATAATCAACGTACTCGGTTTTAACTTGTCGCTATATTTCGATATAATTCTACTTCTACACTCTTACGTCCAAAATTATAATGTCCTCTTTTATTGGATGGCTTAAAGAACAAAAGTGTATATTGTGTGAGACTCGAGTATGCCTCCCTAGCAATTAAAAATTCTTTTCTTTTACTCCTCAAGGAATTTCCATGTAAAAAGGTCATAATTTCTCTTTTCTCTCCCGGAAAATAAATCATATTCTAGTCGGAATTCTTCTATTCGAAGAATTTTTTCAACCCGAATGAAACCTTTGTCCATTTAAAATAACTCCTGTGGTTGATGTGAGATGTGGAGAATATTCTTAAGCGATTTTATTGATGTAGTACTAGAGCGGTCATGTTTTGTTGCATGCCTTAGAAGTTATACTTAAAATTGAAATATAATGTATATTTTCTTGAGATGTAATGTATATTTTCTAAGTGATTATAGTTTCGATTGAAAGCGCTAAGATGATCGAAGAAAGTGAAAAGTTCTTTGTTCACCAAAGTTTGCTGCTCACTGCTTGGCAGGAGCAGTCGCCTAAGTAGTTCAACTCTCGCCAATCGCCACAAACGTCTTATTCGGAAGAGCAAAGTAATCTTTAATGACAACGTGAGAATTTTTAATTGCTATTGGTTTGATACTGTGTATATTCGTATTGTTATGATGGTGATGCAACGATGCTCACATATGTGAGACGTCCAGCCTTTTTTTGATGCTTAAACAGTGAGGCGGTGTTTATCTGCACAAATATAGCTCCAGTGACACGCACTAAAATTGCGCCCTTCAAACATCAGACACTATCTTTTAGGTACCTTTAGCACAACAACATATCGCTTGGCCTCCTCAGGGAATGTGTTACACTTGTCACGCCATTGTTTGTGTGAACACTGTTTCTTTGAAAGGAAGGTTATTCGCATCGACGACCCAAACAGAGAGAAAGAATGCGAAAAAAAAAAACTCGGTTTTTGTGGAAGAAGCAAAGTAACTTTTGGTGACGAATATAAAGTCTTAGTCTGAAGTGGCTGAGAGAATAGTGCGAAATCCAGCAGAAAATCCACAAAATTCCACTGAAGTTCTCATTTCGGTCGAGTCCAGGAGCCATGGGATAGGGGACCGGTTTTTCCCGTCTTTAGGAATTCGGTATTTTGAGGTAAGCCATGATTAAGAAGCGTTTGCTATGGAACTTACGTGTTTAATGTCTAAAAAAGTTTTAGTGTTTTCGTTTTTAATTTTGGTAAGCAAGTAAGAAAATTGGTCGAAATGATATACATTTTTCGACTCAATAAGTTAGGAGCTTTGGAAAGATAGAAACTACCGAGGCGTATGCCTTTGTCATGTACAGCGTTTGGAAGAAGCTGGAGGAAATGTCAGATTCAAAATTACTTTGCGCTACAGTTGCAGAAGTATTTTTGCTCTAAGCAGCTTCACTTTTTAAGGAATTGAAGCAGTACAGTGTAATCATCCTCAGAGCCAGAAACGAGTGCATCAGGCAATATCCACATACATTGTTTTTTTACTGCACGCAAACACGTAGACGGAGCGACGAAAACATAAAGTTGCGTTTTGTAATGCAGTGCAAAAGCGCATGAGCCTCAACGCATGAGAGCTCGTTTGCGAAGGTTACGAGGGTCCACTTAGTGGCAAATTTGGGTGGTCTTTCTACACTGCACGTGTTTAGGATGCGTTAGGGGCAACGATTAACTATTAGGGGATGAAGTTTGTTGAATCATTTTCAGTGGAGCTATATGAGCAGTTTCATCTTCCGCTATTTCTTTCTTCATAAAATAAAATTCATACCGTTGAATCGTTCAAATAAAACCAATGTGAATTTATTCTTCGTTTTAGGTTTCTATCGTTCCTCTAACTACTTTCTTCCAGTAGTGCAAATTACTCAATTGATTTCGGAACGTCACTCTATTACCTTGCAGTTGCCTTGCTTATCGGGCTATTTACTGCCGTATTTCTTCGTCTTATACACTGCCAGATATTATTTCTAAATATTTGGGCGTTTGTTTTAGAAAAAGAAGTCGTTTTACTGAGAAAAAATGACTGCATCGTGGGAACATTTATTCTCTTTGAGGAAAATGAGATCACTCACAATCGAACAAATTTTTCTTCATCAAAACTGATTTCAACATTTTTAAAAAGTTTTCATCGTTTTGAAAATTTTTTTATCATATTGGAAATATTTTTTATCGTTTCTAATAGGTCTCGTTGAGAAAAGTCGAATTCTTGCATGGACAAAAAACAAACAACTGTGAACATGATAAAAGAAATACATCTATGAGACTGTTACCGAAAATTGCTGTATGCAAGCAGCAATTTTTTCCTCATAATAAACGATTCATTAAAACTTCTTACTGCTCACCAAATTATATGATCAAATTTGTTTGGTTATACAGTTTACGAGTTTCTTCTAATAGCTCGAAAAACAGTTTTGATCGATCTTATCTCCAGTGATTGATCTTATTAGGAGTGTAAGACTTCGCAATAAATAAACAATGATTTACTTGTAAAAATATTTCCAATAAGCAATCTGTGTATTGCACTTTGCTAAGTTTTTAGTGAGGCCATATAAGGTTTTCTGATGTCTTCGTTTATTGTTCGATACAAGGGAAATTTTAGGTGATGATCGCTCATTAAATATGTTTATTGCAGATGAGGTTGGTAAGTTGTCATCAACTTCTGTGAGTTCCGTGCAGCACTCAACTCAACGGTCTTTCTCATCTGCTGTCTATTGAATGGGTGATCAAATGAGAAGGAAAGCAGGCAAAAAACCTATCTTCAGGAATAGCTTCAGATAGATAGCCGAATCAAAAGCTTGAAGAAAACCGTGCAGCTGAGACGACTTAAAATTTATCTCAGTATAATTTAAAGCACCGCAGGAAATGGCAACAAAGACTAATGGAGTGGCAATTCGAGAAACGGTTTCATTAGGGTTTTCTCAATAGCAATATCGCAGTTGCTGTCGTCTAAGCGTTTCAGATATTGCCCAATGCGAGAGTGTGTCAAATCAGAAAACAGAGAGCAGCAAGTACCAGTTGCTGCTTTCTTGATGGACCCAAGTTATATGCTCTGCCGTTAACGATATATTATCAGTAACTTTGGAAATGACTAGGTCAGATGCTACGTCAGGGTCAACAACTTGAACATTTTGCAGCCACATCTCACGGCATGGACAAGTAACCCACCACCTTTAGTTTGGTTTTATAAAAAGATCATTATTCGGTGCCTCCATACTTGCATGCCCTTAGTTGTGTTGTTTGTGGCGATCAGAACATCTTTGAGGGCGAGGCAGTGCGAGTACCACGTGCTAGTTTCCTGCATACATAGTTCTAAGGACTGTGGTGAAGGACAGTTGAAGGATTCCATAGTTTTGTTGTGTTCACATTGCCTCGCTGTTGTTCTGCTCCCCGATTCGCTGTGGATGAAGCGACCCAATGTCTGCAAAGCGAAAGAGTAGCACCGTGTGACATGGCACCATCGAGTGCCACAGCAACTTTCAATAGCCAAGAAGTGGCAGGATCAGTTGATGGCGTCCAGTTGGTCACTTTTCTGGGTAAATCAATAACCTCAAATCGGTAAATTTGATATCCGAGAGATGTGTGTTGACTCTTAAAGAGCACACTGAGTGGTACGAAAGCAATCGAAAAATTCCCATTCTGCATTTAACTGCTTGCAGGAATCAACTTTCCTGTTAACCTTTTGAGGCCTACAATGATTAACTCGATAAGCGCTTCCTAACACAAAAGCATATCTGGATTGAACGAAAATGAGTGCGGCTGCATGTCGTATTGTGTCTCTCTTTCCAATTACAGCGTCTAGCTCATTATACCATCAAAGCAAAACACAGCAAAAGTTGTTGTTGCGAATAGCCATGCCTTAAGCATTAGAAATCATTCTTCACAGAACTCTAGGCCTTCTCCAGAATTACAGTTTGAGAATACCTCGGAAATATATTTGCTTCTCCTGGTTAAGTAGATTATTGCAGCAATGCCGCCTGAAATCGTAAAGATAATCGCCAGTTATCTTGTTCATTAAGTCCTCGCTCAGTAACTTGTTCCACAGTATTGACCTCCTCAAAAATTTCCGGAAGCAATTTCCGAATTTGGCTTAGAGATGTTATTCCTGATTCAGTGCTTCCACTAATTTTGTTTTGAAATTTTTCAAGCGATCATTTCGGTACAGATAGTGAAAGGAACGTTGATGTAACTGCCTTTACACATGATTTTCAAAACATTGTTTTGTCTCAGAGTTAAGTATTTCCGTCTGGCAGCAAGTCATTGCGTGGTATTTTCTATAATATGAGATTGCGTATAATCGATGTTTGCCTTGTCTCAGATGTGTTATTAAGACAGTTGTTGACTCCATATGAGGTCATCCCTCGAATGTAGTGGACGATTGTGATAGTGGTCGTTGTCCCGCAGATGGCGTTGCGTTTCGATAGTTGCCCCGAGGCGTTCTTTAGTGAGTATGGCTTGACCAATCTAATTAGCGAGGCTATGCATGGGATAGCTTGCCAATCAGTTCACTCTCATAGACGATGCAAGAATTGATCCGAAATTTTCAACTTTTCAACAAATACTCTTCAATTCTGCATCCAATTCAGCTACAAGCACGACGAAACACTATGCTTTCCGGGTTGCCTCAAGCATATATACTGTCGCTTTCTTGAGTATATAATCCTTTGCCATAAGTGCCGCCTAAATGACGCAAAATTTCCAAGTTACATGGAAAGTCTTCTCACGAAGGAAGTTCTTCTCTGACTAGAGAGGGGTAAAAAGATTCTTAGAAAATGCCTAAAGGTTTCAATGAGCAATGTGAAAGTCTTACAAAGTATGAAGAAAAGCACTCAATTTGTTATAAGACCTGTCTCAGGATATTTGCTTTGCACTCATTGAAGTATTGTTGTGCTCAATTCGATCTCGTTTTTTGTTCTAAGATTGTAAAAGACTTCTTCTGACATTCCACTGAAACAATGTTTACATTCACACAATCAAAAGAGGTTAGATGATTTGCAGCTTGCACGTTAAATTTATAGACTGAACAACGTGTCCAACAGCTTACAGTTCAGAGCTGTCCGGATAAGGGGTCAACTACCGGAAACAGTCATTGAGAGCGATGAGTCATCTATTGCCTCGTTTAATCTACATATCGAACTCTGCTTCTGTGTATCTCGTTCTCAA
>QEWY01000823.1:1057370-1182719 GCA_006503575.1 Baylisascaris schroederi
ATTTCTTTCACTAACCTTCTTATTCTTGTGTTGCTGCAGTTTTCTGTTTTCCCTCTGAATAGAGACTTTACAGTGACAGCTGGCGAGTTACAACACAAAAAACGGCAGCTTCGAAATTTCCTTGCTTGAATTTCACTAGTTAAAGTCATAATGTTAAAAATTGGAAAAGGTTTATCAAAAACTGCGATATCTTAGCTTTCGATCGAAAAAGACCAACTCTCTATGGGGATGAAAATGACGAAAAGTCTTCACTCTTATCTTAGATCACATCCATAAAAAAGTGCAAGTCTAATTACATCCACAACTACGTCTAGAAAACATGCCGATCGCCATTTGCTGCTTCAGACTCTTCAGAAGGCGAAACTACTTGAAAGCTTACTAAGTCAGTCGTCCCCCTCCCCCTCCCCCTCCTCCTCCCCCCACCCCCCATCGCACCCCCACGCCTCTCCAACAGCACACACCTGCGTCATCTAATCTCCTGAATTTGAGCCCGCGAAGTTTGCAATTACTACGCACGCAATTAGCATTCGCTCGTTTCTCTGCCTCTCACTCGGCCACCTCTTGTCGTCTGCTAGACCATTTTCGCTTTTGTCTTAGTACCCATTGCCGGGTAGTCGCCAAAGTCTATACGGTATTTTCCGTCCCAGAGAATCCTTTATGGTTTTTTTGGCGTGCGGTGGGTGAGGGATTATCATGTCATAAAATAATACATATCAGTGATGGGAAGGAACAGTCAAAACTTATGGAAGTGTAAAGTTCGTGCCACATTCTTCGCACCTGAAATAGACTTATTCATTTATTTATTCTTTCATTCAATATTCAGTTATTAGCTTCCGCTTCAACAGCTGCACAATTTGGTAAGATGTTGTAGTTCATAAGGTGGCGTTGTGTGTATTTTGCTCTGATTATGTATCGAGGCGGGAGCAAGAGATTCGGAGCTTCTAAGAGTGGCATCTTGTCGAAATTGTTTTGTATAAATCGCCTGCAGCATCTGCGAAAGAATATGTGCATGAGACGTACCCATCTTGTTATCTCAACAGTTTATCGACTGCAAGCGGCGCTTTATTCCCCATTTCAAAGAAATTCGTCACTCTTTTCGCTTTTCGTTTTTCTCAAAAAGCATTTTCACCCGCATGTGATGTCATGCACATCAATGCAGCGTTGTGTACATTCATCTAAAGAACTTTTGTAGTCGCAAACGGAGGGCATCATCCTCGATTTGTCTCATGGCGATTTCTGGAATTCTGATATCCTTGTTCTTTTATACGCTATTCGTTTTTATTCTCACAAATCAGGTCCTTTGCCTTTTCTACACGCTTCTATATAAGCTAAGGAAATTTTAGATGGTCATGGGCAGAAATCTTTGCTTCCTACTGTTTCTGCCCATTATTTTGAAGTTCAGACTAGCTGAAGTTAACCTTATTTCTCCTTTCTTTTCATCCCCCACAATGTTTCATTCTCGGAAAAAAGTCGCTTCCTTCATAACACCAAAGCACTTGATATACTGCATATGTTCTGTGAGAGTACTTATCGAATTGTGCACGTTTCAGAGCAGTTTCGATGCTCAGCATTTCTCTTTCCAGAGGGAATTTCAGTGTTTTCTAAATTCTTTTTCTTCGCCCATGTCTGTTGGCAGCAGTCTGATTTTGAAGATGGATCGCAGTGAGAGCGACCGATGATGGGTCCCCACCCATGACCTATTGCCTTTTCAACTCATTACCAAACATTCATCACCTCTTTCTCACGTTTATTCATGGGAAATATTAGCAGCAGAAATTAAATTATTAGATTTCTGATCAAACAATTTCGAAGATAAAGTATATTCAGGGCAATCTATAAAAAACCAATTCGCTATTGATGACGGATATGAAAAGTGTTTTGAAGACTTTTGTTTAAAGCGAAAAGTTATGCTGTTAATGATATTCTTGTTTTTGTTTTTTGCCGTGAAAAGCGTCATTCTTTAGCTTTGCTTTTGGATGGTGCATTTTGTTGAAAATGCTCCGCTCATTTCATACATAAGTTATAAATTTCTATTTGTTTTTTCATAGGTACCACTGGTTTATAAATTGCTTCCGCTACCAAATTTTGCCTGTTTCAGGGACCCTTTCCTATTTCTGTCGTGCATGTGCTGCCTGAAGTGCAACTTGCCCTGTAGCCTTCATTCTGCCCTGCAACGTCCCTCTTGTTGCGCACTCTCCTTCATTGTAATCCCTATATCTTCAGTTCTCACCTCCAAAAACTAAAATATTTTGAGTGACCTACACCTAAGAAGGACAATCAAAAATGCCAAGGGTACAACACTTCCGCCATGGAAATGACGCTAATTAGCAATTGAGGAAATGTGTTTTGTCGAGAAAGAAAGCCAGCAAAATGCAATCCGTTAAGGATGCAATTTTATTGTCGCAGGATGGTTATTTCAGATAGTCAGCCACTCCTGTGAAGTAAACGAGCCCAGCTGAACGGACTGTGAGTGCTTCTCCAAAACAGTATCTCTGCACTGAATTCTGCAATTTTCAAATATGGCAGAGTTCTCTATCTTAAGCTTCTAACCTTGTTTCTAAGTAACAAGCTGGTTGCGTACCCAATATAGCAAGATAGAATGTGTATTTTTTGCTGAGCAAGTGAATATATGAAAAAAATGACCTCCCCAGGCCCATTTAGTGGTGTGAAAAGGCTGCCATCGGAACATGAATTTTAATCAATTTCTGATTTTTTGAATAAATACGTGGTTTTTAATTACTAAAGTACCAACTACTTCATTGGAATTTCATTGCTAACCATCTGCAGCAATATTTTCACTTTGGAATTTAAGCAAATGAATAAAAAAGATTTATAGCTTCGTAAAAATTTCTTATTTTATTCTGGTTGTCACCATATAATGCTGTAAGGAAAAAACCGAATTTGGTTATTCAACTGGTATCAAATTTGGACAGATCTTTTCCAGAAAAGCCGGAGTTAGTTATGTCTGCTAAGCTTCACGAGAGATCCAAAAAAATCGGTTTCTGAAAAACCTGTGCCTTATTACCTGTTATTGAAGAACGTCAATGCTGGTGGTGTTAGCACTTTGAAAACGTTCAAAAATTTGTTTGCCGGAATCTTCATCGTCGAAAACGTTGGCATTTGTTGGTGATGTGCACAATTGCGAACGGTTATCTATGCCAACACCATCGGCACTGCAAACAATTCGAATGTTTCACGGGTATTATTTCCAGCAATTTTATGCTCGAAAACAGCTGGTGAAGTTTAGAAGCGTTCGAAAGCTGAATAAAACGGGTCCACCCGGCGGAATTTATTTTTCAATTCGAAGCCCTAAAGGAGTCCGTGTAACGATATCGTAAATTTCATTGCATTCGTTAAGAACGCCGAGTGCAAAAAAAAAAAAAAAATCCACATGCAGAACTCGAATTTGATAGATTCAATTAAGGGTAAATTTTGTTAGTTATAAAACAATGGAATCGAGCACTATAAGGATCGTTCGAGAACCGTTGAGGAACTGCGTTTGAGTCTAGAAATATACGCACAAAGAAAGCGGTATGACTTTGCGCTATGCTTTTATGTAAAACAACACAAAAGCAGAGATAGTTCTAGATGTATCGAATTTTTTTTTTCGCTTTTGTTGAGATTTTCAAATTCGTGAAAATCTTCGAAAAGCAAATTCATTCATTTAATTGACGATGGATATTTTGGTAATCTGTTGAATTCAAGCGTTCTGAGATATAGCCAAGATACGTTTTCACTCATTTGAGACTGTTTAAGCTTATGCGTAGCCCTCAGCTGATCGAGTAGTGAAATTTTGGGCTACAAGATCGCTATCGAGTGAAAATGAGCTGCTCGTACCGCCGAAATATAGAAACTATCGGATATTTTACTTGCAAGTTGGACGTTTCCTGCCTAAATAAAGTTTTGCATTAGATATTCTGAATTTTCATTTATTGCTTACAGCCCGGCTATTGATGTTATTTTCAATGCGAAAAATGTTCAACACTAGTATCGCGTCAGTGTGTTACAAACTTTCGTCAACTTCCTTCTTGTAACTCACTGCTTCTTATACCCATTGTTGCAAGCTGTTCTCCCTCATCTACTGTTCCGTTGTAGCTGAGGAACTAAGGAAATGTGTTTATGTGAATAAAGAATATAACAACACATTAAATGGATGTGGTGGCGTTTGCTTGTCCACATTCTTTCTCTCTTTCTCCATTCTTCCATTTTTATTGCTGTCTCTCCTTCTCTCTTCAGTAATTTAAACGCTGCAAGAAAATCTATTTGTGGACTTTCACGTAGTCGTTCGCCATTAATCGAGTTATTACTGAATTGCTAGCAGACTCATCGAATTGATTTCGAGAGTATCTTCATCTCGATTACAGCCAATATCGTCTCGGTTGTTATCTGCCCAAGGTGAAACTTTGGAATCATTGTAAAACGGATCTAATCTGAAAAGTGTTACCTTCGAACCACTATCATTAATAACATGTTGTAGCTGAAGAAGGATAAATGTGGTTGCACCTCATGCTCCGAGTCATCTTTCTTATAAATAGTTTCCGTATAAAATGCGTTACAGTGCAGTTCACATGTACTAGTTTAATGGAAGTGGCAATAATTCATTAGGTGGTAGAAAAAATTCAATAGCTTCAATTGTTGGAAATTCGTGCATTTAACAGCACTGTTCTCAAATATTCGCTATTATTTTTCCTCGATTGAACGAAATTGTACCCACATTAGATATGCGTCACCTCCATTCTCCCTCTCTTTTCACATTAAAAGGCATCGACACCCTTCCTATTTCTATACGTTATTTCATATACTTTATTGATTATGACTCCCATTTGTAAGCAAAATCCATTTGAAGCGATGATATTGAGGAATCCTCTGTTTACTTGAAAATTATTCAGCGTAAAACATTTTCGAACGTGAGAAAAATGTAGCACTACGAATAATTGGTGCATTTAATGCAGCATTCCTACATTTATAGTGCATTTGTTGCGCATATTTCTAAAAATATCATTCATGTGTGTTCAAATTTATTTCGATTGCCACTGAATGTGTTCACATTAAATGTGTGTGTATATTGTTTGCACACATCTGCATGACTGTGCACCAACCACTAACGAGGGTGCAGAACTGCAAATATACTGGAAGAATCCTTTAAGAGAATGAGGAAATTTTATTCTTTCAGGAACATTAGCTAGGCAATTCCATTATCGCTGTGTCTTCTGAATATTCTCCCACTCTAAAGTTCTGAAAATAGTTGATTTTAGGGGTACATTTAGATCAGTGCTTCTCTCAGAAATTTCCGATAAATTAATCTACGAAATTTGTTACTGCATTAGGGAATGATATGATATTGTCACCCCTACTTTCCTATGATAAGTTGGACAATTACCAAGGATATTGTTCCACCTAATCTAATTTCTATTGGTTTCCTTTCCAACTTCCTCTTTCTTCATCTAAATTTTTGTTGTGTCGTTCGTTTACTCATTTGTTATCACTTTTTATATTATTTGTATTATTCCTTCATTTATCTATATATTATTTTTTGACATTATTATTACTAAACTTCTTATATTGGTAATATATTGTTGTATTATTAAATGAGTATGGTACTATAAGAATATTACTGTGAATGGAGAAGATTTCTTGTTAGTTTTAGTCAAAGAAAAAGATAATAATGAGCCATTCGTTTGGGCGTTTTATTAATTAGTTCATTTGTACGTAAGTACAGGAAAAATGCAGAATAAAGGATTGTAGACTAAATATGAAATTGAAACAAATTGAAATTAACAAGCAAAAGATCGATAACTCGGGGACTTTAAGATTAGATTTAAAATATAGAGGATAAGTAAAAGTTGATAGAAATAGCCTTGCACAGCACTCTCAACAAAATGAAGTTAATTCCGTTCGTCTCCCATAACCTTTAATTATCTTTTTTTTGCACAATTATTCTCTTGTAGAACGATCATTTTCAAGCAAATGGTATAATTTTTAAAAGAATAGTGAATGGATAATGAAAAATATTTGTCTAGAAGTATTTCTTTGTGTCTCTTTTCATCAATCCCACTATTTTCTTTCACTTATACCTATTGCTTTCTATTTATTTCAATTATATTCCAGTTATACCACTAATGTTGTCGATTGCTTTCATAATTCTTGTCGCTCACAAAAACTCAGTCAACTTTTCGTTTTTGGAAAGTCAAAATAAAATCGTCAAGTACAATCTTCAATCTCGAGCTCATCTAAATTCCATCCTAATATAGAATTTATCAATTATGAAAGATCTATTACGCAATCAAACGTTTCTTTTTGCTCAGTCAGGCAAGTGGGAAGAACCGTGTCACGAAACACCATTCATCCTTAGTGGTTTAAAGTGCTGGCTGCTCCACAACATACAGTGCTTTTGAGGTGAGAAAAAAAAATCGATATTCTTTTTTAGCCATTGCATTATGCATTCGTCTATTAAATTTATTACCCTTCTTCCCCCATCAGGATAAAGTCGCATCTTCGATGTGTTACTTCTATTTCGTAGCAATCGGAGGGATTTGTTTTGGTTTTCAGGGTGCAAATTCCCTATGAATAATCGCGATTTCTAAAAACTTTTCGAGTTAATTTCATCGAAGTACGAACTTTACAAGTCAGCATGTAGACCTAGAATTATTTGCAGGTTGAGGTGTGTTGTTGCGGTGTGTGCGCGGCTAGAGGTCGTATGAGTGAGGGGGCCGGCCGATCGTTGCTGCTCACACCCGCAAATATTGCGCGCTTGAGATGGGCCGTCCTCGCAAGCCGAATTGTTTTGCAGAGGGGCCGCGCGTGCGTCTCTCGTTTTTGTTGACAACTTAGCGCAGTCAGCTGCCAGTTGCAGCAGCAGCAGTGTCCATTCGAGGCAATTGCCTTTTAGCTCTTTTCATGTTCACTTGCTCCGTTGCAAATACCAACCGTTTCAGTTATATCCTTCAGGTGGATGTTGTTGCTATTCCAGCATGCTCTTCCAGAAGTCCACAGTTGCGCGCAGCTTGTGCTCCCGGCGTTAACACCTGTATTCCGAAACATGCATCGCTTATCACAGAATCGTCACCGTGTGCAGCCATCCAGAAGGATTACGTGATTCGATGCCAATATTTGTGTGCGTTTCATCCTCTCATTGTTTTGCGTGCTTCACGCTGCATCATGTATCTGCTGTTGATCGATTCTTGCCGCGTATGTCATCTGCTGTCTCGCCTATCAGGGTCATGCGGCTTAGGTTTTTTCATTAGGCGCTTTTCTGGGCACTACACAGGTTGACGAGAAGAGGGGCAAAGCCCGAGCCAGATTAGCAATGCCAGTAGCTTTCCGTGCTGCACTCAACACAATAGGAAGTTTGCTTCTCCCACTCTTCGTTATCCCCCCATCTTCTCCACTATAACATTTCAGAGTAGTGCTATGTAAGAATGCTATTTTGCGTATCTTCATTGTGGAACGGCCTCTGCAGGTTGATAATGATTTTTAAGGTTGTTTTAGTGTTGTGTGTTTGAGTCTACAATTGTGTTCGTTGATTCGACTGAGAGAGGCGATGTATGGCTGTTGTTCAAATTGGTCGCGCTATCGCTTTTCTTATCTTTTTTGTACGTTGCATGGATTCTTTTATCTCATATTTGTTTGCATTTGCCAACATACTCTAATTCTTGTGTATTCTTTTTAAAGGTTTATTGTCATACCTGCACTTAAATAATATTCGATCTATATATGGAGTTGTATGGAGTATTAGTTTATGCAGCTGCACTCGTCTTCTTTCATTCAAGGCATTCCCTTGCGTTCTAAACTGAACACAATTGTTCTTCTCTTCATCAGCCATGATTCGATGCACTTAGAAAAACAACCACATTGGAAACCTTCCTAATTTATTTGTGAGGATTTCATGGATTGCTAATTTTTTGACACAGCTCATTCATAAGGAGCAGTCCGAAGTACTGAGCGGGCATTAAAAAGTATTTAACCAATACTCAAGCAAAAGCGTTTAGTTGCATGTTTGTAGGTGCAAGAGGGAGAAGGATGAAGGAGGGGAACGACGGACGAATTGCAGCGTATGAGTGAAGCACAACTTCACTGTTGAAAAATTTGAAGGCCAAAAATAGGCTCGTTTTCAAGGTCACCCATACCATAACGCGTTGCATATCGAACGTCGAATTCATTCTCGGAGCATACGCTGGGTGTAATCTTTGTACGCGCGAAGTAACAGCAGTGACATAGGTTGTTTTCACGTGAAGCTTTATTCCGGAAACCTAAGTGGTTCGATCAATTCGTTCAAGCGTTCGCAACTTCTTAACCCATAACAAGTTTGTTTTTCACTTCGAAATTGAAGTGTGGAATTTCTCCCAACCTCCTCCACTTCCATTCTCTTCTGCTGCCGCCCAAAAGAACTCTCAACCTCAATCACTACCTTCCCTACCGAGTCAAATGGCTTTTCTGCTCTACCCTGCTGCGCTGGTTACCAAATGGAGGTAACTAATCTGCGTTTAATGCTGTTTTCTTTAGATGTTTAATTGTTTCGTGGCATCCAGCTGATCTCAAGCATTTAACGACAGTTCACAGCCAGTTGCTTTATTTGTAATTGGCGTCTTCTCTACTGTTTTTTTTTTTTTTTAAATCGGCCCTGTTTCGTCAATAAGCCGCCAAATGCTTAACCCTTCACACAGAAAAATTTGCAAGTATTTACCGAGTGCAAAAACTCTGCTGTCGAAAGTATCTACATTCCTATCGGCTCCCAGCTTTATCTTCCCAAAACGCTTATGTCTATTTATTCGTTCCTTGAAGTATACCATGGAACTCCGTTTAGGAATCCCCAGGTTTATCCATTTCCTAGTTTTGTTTTTGGGAAGGTATCGAATGGAGGCACATAGCCGAAGGGGGACTTATAGTTGATGGAAGGCTTTTAGCCTCCAGAAATTTTTGAGGGGTCAGTAATCGATGGTGAAATTTTTCATTTTTCACGCAAAAAGTGTGAAAGGTATAAGAATGGGTGCCGTCTTGAAGTGCTTCATCTCTGTCAAATGGGAGGAAAGCCTTAAGTGAAAGAGGGTTAATAGTCGTGAGGGATTTATGCTGGACGGGAATTTATAAAAGCTTCTAACTTCTGAAGAGAGCTTATAATGAGGAGATGCTTTTATGCACGACTTGACATCACTTTAAAAAATATGTGAAGAAAAGATGCCTTAGCATTCAGTTTCGAAGTGCAACACCTGTGGCTTCGCGATTCCAGTTTCAAAATTCGTTTTGCTCAGAAACCTAACAAAGAATAAAGCGTTACTAGCTGGAACTATGCAGCAAGCTACAATTATTCCTTCTCATCACATTCGCATTACAATAAACTCCCTCATCGCCATCATGCTTTAAACTAAGGGCCGAAACAAAACAAAACAACGGATGTTTGCAGGCGATCAAAAAGCTTTTGTAATACTTTGAAGCGAGTAGTATACCAGTGAATATTTATTACGGTATTTCTTCTTCGTTCCCATTTCCTTTTTTTTGGGAGTGATGCTGTAACACTTGCTGTTTGGTTGGTTCTCTTTAGCTGTTTATACTTTGATTACTTGCGTTGAATTGTTCATTAAGTGGAATTTTCATTTTGAACTGATTGAAACTTGAACGATCCCTTGTCGTTGTTATTGAACGGATATGAAACCGATTCAATTCATGAAATTCTTGTCGGATGTCAACATGTTTTATTTCCTTCTGCTGAATAGCGTAGCCAAGAAGATGCGAAAGAGGGGGAGGGAGCGGATGGCGGCCACTCGGTATGAAAATTTTTAGACTTCACCGCATCAGGTATGCCTTCCCAATTTGTTGATGAAATTATGCGATGGAATGAATATTTGTAAGAGGAAGTAAATAACTTTCTAGTGTAAATGAATATAGAAAGGAGATGGAGAAGCAAAGGAATGTCCTTCGGAGAGGGGGCGGGGAGGGGGCGGCGGAAAGGAGGAAGCAATAAGGATAGAAGGATGTCTTATCTTTTTGAGTTTCTTATTGGTCTTGTTTTTTTGATTTTTTTTTTCACTCAGTTGGAATTTGCGCAGCGCGTAAAGATCGAAAGAACTGATATTCAACAGTTCGGTGCGACACTGTAAAATTTGCTAATATTTATGCGTTAGGAGGCTGGTGCTGATTTGATGTTGTAACTGTACACTGGAAAAGGGGATTTCTTTTTTAAGCTGAAGTGTTAGTGTACCGGCTTAATGGGACGGTGTAGGGTGATATCTGCACAGAGTTTTACCGAAGAGTGTATGAATGCCGATATGCCTACTCCTCGAAGCATCATTTCTAATATCTGTTCAAGGAGGATACCAAAGGGAAAGGGAAACGGCTGAAGAGAAAGAATTATGAAAATGCTAAATGGCCGGAAAATTGCGACAGAAAACGCAGTTCCGCTGCTTCCCGTCCGTCTGGCTTATTGGACAAAGGAAGAGAGATTTTCCAGCAATCCTTAAAAAGCGTTCTAGCCCGGGTATTTGTTAGACAAAGCTCACTGCTCTTTTTATACATGCCGTTATGGTCTGTATAAAGAACTGTTTTGTACACCAGGCAGAGAGAGAGAGAAAATTACAATAATTTTCTCATCTTTTCTCCCAGTTTTTAAACGGTTATCCATGAACAGTTTGACATTGTCCTTTCCCAACACGGAACCTATGTGAACGTCAACAAACTTGTATTGCAAGCAAAGAAGGAAGCAAACGAAGCAAGCATATACCAGAACAAACCAAACAGGCTTGATTGAGCAAACAGCATTCCTAGAGAGCTTTAAAAAAAGAAATGAGGCTCAAGTTTCCGAAGAATATTTTTTGGCATTCACTTTTATTAAGAAAAAATTTAGTTTGAAGAAGACAGAATCTGTTGCACAAAAAAAAAAAAAACGATACACTTGCTAGTAGAATTAGATTCAGAGTGTTTTATGAATAGTGATGTCAAATCGCACATCCAGTTTCTGAAATTTTTTGTGTAAAATGATTTAATTTATCAGTTGTGCAAATTTCCGTATCGCAAATGTCACAGCATTTGATTGAAAAAAATCCCCAAACTTTATGAAGAACGGAAAACGGAAATGGCAAATAACCCGAGTATAAATGTCAGGCATAGAAGTGGCCAGAGAGGAGATGACCAGAAGTGCAAATGGTCAGGTACGTTCCGGAAGTGCCTTTTTTTGGCCGTCTGATCAGGAGTATACTAATAGTAAAGTCGGACGGTTTGCCGATCGGCCTTCTGCAAAGTATTCAACTCGTTTTGCTGGTTAACCAGTTGTTTCCAAATATGCAAATTTAGTTGGCAAGGCGGAAAGGATCGAGTGAATGCTAATTCATTAGGTAACTAAGCGGACGAAGCGGCTTGCACATACACCAACGAACAGCCTTAATTGATTTATTAGACGGAATCGCGCTGAATCATTGCAAATTTATGCATAAATATCGAGCGGAAGTGCTGATGAATGGCGGTGCAACGAGCCAATCCGCTGCTGTGCTGTGTGTACATCGATGCAGTGCATAGTAAACTGTTGGGCACACAGTTTGCTCGTATGTACATAAATAAACAACATCAGTGATGATCGGTGCATGTATTCGTTGGGATCGATTGTCACGCTCTACCTCCAACTATTCTCGGTGAACGATATATAGCTGTTCGGTCACACCTTTGCTGTAATCCGCATTTCGTAGAGAATGAATAGAGTTGATGGCTCAGAGGGTTACAACTTCCGAACTATAGCCCTCATCTTTCTGTAAATCTCACACTCGGTTATAATCACCATAAGAAATCGCCATGCTGTTTTGGAGAGACAAGACACGATCGCAATGCCTGTTCCCTATTTGAACGATGTTGTTGAACGTGATGATATTTGAAAGTTAGGCATCAATTTGACTAAAAGTCACCTGGCTCGTGTGCTCCGAGGAAGAGGGTTTGGACGCTCGTTGAACTTAAACGAGAGCGAATACATTAGAGGGAGAGGGAGGGGAGGGGGGAGGGGGGAAGGAGACAGTTAAATTCCTGAACTTGGTTGGATCGGTTGAAGAGTCCGATGGGATATTTTCTAAGGGGCCAATAGAGTAGAGTGGTGTTTATGATTTGGCACATGTCCAAGTTTACGCGCATCGCACCGTCGCACAAGCAGACGAATGAATACACTGAGCGATGCTGTCGCGCACGGCATCAAACCCAACAGCTCCGGCAGCGGCACCCATTTCGCTTTATACTCCTTATTGTGCTCGATAAAGGGGATGATGCTGAGCGTGAAGTTGAAGCTTATTTAAGTTCCAGTCCAACTTTTGCGCGCTTATCGAGCAGCTGTGTTTGACTAAAGAAAGTAGCGTGATTATTGCTGAGAGGTTTCAGGTTCGATTCCTAGCTATGAGTGAAGTTTTCTGCTTGTTAATTCATGCAGCCATAACGCACAGTGTGACTATATCACACGTATTTGCAATCATTAAATGATGTCAACTGCGTCTTTCGTATTAGAAATATCAGGTGATACAGGTCTCTCCCCGCTATAAAAATAATTCGCTGAGGTAGCCGAATGAGGATTTCTCTCTAAAGTAGATTTGTTGATGTGTTTGATATCTGAAAATTAGATCACTATATGGCATAGAGGCATCAATATCGAGAAAGTTGTACAAGGATGCTTTATTAGGAACTCTTAGCAAGTTATACATTAATGTACCAATCGCAGAATTTCTCTATTGTCTTCTTCAGTGGTGAATTCTTATGAAATTGCCGAAAACTATACGAAGTTAAGAGTTCAGAGTCCATCGATTCCCTGTAATGGGTTTCGTTATGCATCGTCGCATTAGACTTTATGGTCATTGTTGGTTTATCATCGTTCGGTCGGCATCAGTTAGTGCTTCTTTCAAATATATCACCGTTGCTCCTATTAACGCAACAATAATTGTGTTCAACTCTACTAATAATATCTAGCTGATATTGCCATTTTGAATTTTTCCTATTTTTGCAAACTTATATAATCTTTACTCTTTTATGTTTGCCTCTGTTGGTTTAGATTTCAGTTGTGTAAATTAAACAGAGATCCATCGATAAGGTTAGATGGAGTTTTTCATATATTTTTGGTGGAATTTTTTTTCTTGCAGCATTGCATTATCATTTTATTGCAAATAAAATGCAATCAAATATAATGGTAAAAGATTCGTAGGCAGCTATAGAATAGGTGACGGAAGGAACGATTGACGATGTGGTTTGGTTTATTTGCCCTTCGGTTGATTCTCTTTACTGCGAGGGTTCGACTGCTTGTGTCACAGTTTTCCTTTTCTGCAGAGTTATTGCTACGAACGCTTCTTATTCTTTGGTGATGTTATATTTTCATAATCTTATTCCAAATGGCATGGTTTAAGAACACGGTTATTTATTATGCGCTTTTGGAGAAGGGAAGGTGTGGGGGGGTAAGTTGATGTCTGCCCACGTGTATTTGTGTCTGTCTGTCTGCTCAATTGTTCCAACATGAAAATTGACCGTTCGGTGGTCTTCTGTATGTTCATCGTTCAAGTGGCTACAACAACTATTAAAAGATTAAAGGGTTTAAAAATTGCATGTATTTTCAATCAAATTTTCATTTATTACTTTTCAACTCGTGAAAGAGTTAATTGTTTTTTATGGGGAATTTGTATGGGCAATTCGACAAGCTAAACTATGAATGTATCGGTTTATATCTCTCTTTTTTTGGCATTTTATTCGTTTGATTGATATGATGGGTTAATCGCAAAAATAAAAAAATAAAAAACACTGCGGCAGCTCTTCAATTTATTTACATATTGATTCACACATACTTACGTTGCTTTTTTTCTGACGCATTTTATATTGATAGCTGCAACGATAAATTTTCCGTTCAGGAAAACGAAGTTCGCATAAAATTATCATTTAATAAATACAATTTTGAGGGTTTTTTTTTTTTTGAACTAAAAGATTGCGTTCGTAGAGATATTTCTTCCCCTTCCCCCTTCCTTTTTTCATTATTTTATAGTGATGCTATATTGGAGATCGCTGGAAAAGAGCATCATAGTCACTATTTTTTTTGCTGCATTTTTTTATTCATTTCAATTACCTGCTGAAAATTCCGAAAAAGCCGATCTTTGCAGTGGTTTATTAGATGTTTGGAGTGCTTCAATGACGTCATTAAAAGCGGAATTCTTCATTAAAGTCTTCCATTTTTCTACTTTTGTCAATCAGCTCTCTTTCCCTGCTATAGGATATTCTCATGTTGATAATAACTCCGAATTGCCTGACTTAAAAGAGTTACTTTAATGTCAGATTATGAAGGGCGAGTGTCTTTTTGGTTTGTAGTTTTTCATATGTGCATTAAATTTTCCCAAACAAATTTTTTCAGCATAAAAAAGAGCTCTAAAATCAATAGCGAAATGCGAATGACAAGGAAGTTGTTGCAATCAGCGATCTCCTTCGAAGCGAATTGCATTCCATTTGCGAACAAAAATCGAAAAACTGCAAAATCATCGACAGACTAACATTTGATGATGAATAGCAAAGAGCTGAGCGCAATTTCCATCAATTTTTCGAACTCGAATCGTTCGTTTCATCTCTATAATAGAAACGTTATTGCAAATAACTGTGAAGGCGTCGGTAAGGAATAGAAAGAAATGTTTATTCAATAAAAGAGGAAAAACACAAAGGGTATAATTGGGGTAAGGCCCAAAAAGTACTTAGCAACTAATATTTGATGTAAGTATTGTGGAAATGCGATAAAATGAGAATTCAAAGGAAGTTTTCCATTTGGCATAGTGCACATAACATTCACTCGTTGATATTTTCACGAAAGTGGTTTATATGATAAGTAAGAAATTCGTTTTGCAAAAGCATAATATGAAGATATTATGCGTCTGCCATGTGCTAATATGTGTCTGTCTCTTTGCTTAGTAGCTTTCTTGGGAATCATTCAAGTGAAATTAGGGAACTTGGCTTATATAGTGTACGCCATGGGAACATCGCCTGTACGTTGATTTACGTCGATCTACTAACTTTGAACGGAGTTGTAGGCATTTAAAAGTAGAAAAAAAATTTACGTTCATTTTATTTCAGTCAACTTTTCATTTTACGCTAGTTGAAGTTGTAGAAAAACGAATCTTTGTAGAAGATTTGTACGGGTCGTTGAATTGGTTCAAATAAGAAGTTGTATTTTGCACTTCTTTTTTTTTTAATTGACAGCTTATCAAATTGCCTGGGCATAGGTGAACAGGATGAGCACATCAGGCTTCCTCAATTGTTGGACTCGTTGCACGGTTTGAGGCCGTTATTGCCAGCCGAGCGATTTGTTTCAACTAGTGATCACTTTTAATTGTGCATCTGTCGACTGTGTTCATTATTCATGTGAAAATGAAAGTGTGATAAGGATGACATAGGTGTTTGTGAAAAACAACCGCACCGATAGCTATCGCTCATAGTTTATCGAGCAGTTGATAAGGTTATCATTTATGGGCCGCTCATGATAAGGTTATCGTTTATGTGCTGATAATGAATGATTATTTCATCGTTCTTTTTATATTTACTTAATAAGTAGGTATTCGTAAAGAATCAATTCATCGAAAATGGAATGCTCTAAGAGTGATCTGAGATGCACATAAGAGAGAAATTTAGAAACAAAAAAACATGAGTAGTGTTTAACGTTCATATGTAATCTGCATAAAATGCAAACAATATTTGGTAGAACAAAGGCAAAGAGCCAAGAATTATGAACTATGCGAAGTAGAGTCATACATCTGGAAACTGGAATCACAGAACTGCTGATACTTTCTTCTTTTTAATGTCACATAAGCTGGACGACTTCAGTGTAGCTGACAACACCAATATGATTTAATTTCATATATGACGCGATATTTAAATGCAAGCAGCAAATCTTCCGAAAAAAAATAATTATCACTACTTGAAATGAATTGGAACTGAATTTGAAATTGAAGTTACTTGCTTTAAAGCTGAACTCGTTTACAGTGTGAGAGGAAATACCAAAGTATGTTCTATGTTATTGTGCAACTACTGAAAGAAGTTGTATGGATATAGCAAAAACGAGATGTTTATGAAAATCTTAGGCGCATTTTTGTGGTTTATTAATTACTCAACTCTCTTGTTCAGTTTTTTTTTCTTGTTCAACTTGTTTATTGTTATTGGTGTTATTTTAATAAAATTGGATGAGAAAGTTGATTGCTATGGCAGACGCCAATGATTACAGTTAAGAAGTGTCTAATTGCTTGTTAAGTATTTGCTGTGCTAATGTCATGGGCATGATGAAATTCTTAATGAAAAATGTGATTATATAAAATGTCTTTCGAGAAGTGTATTGTTTCTTGGCGTTGAGGTTTATCCATAACGGTGTTCATATGATATGCTTGTAATTAAGAATTGGAAAGTCAACCCGAATAAAGCTTTTCGCTCATTATTTGACGATATTACCTAAAGGTTACTAGTGTGTGCTGATGCTTTTGAAGAGCAACACTGCAACTTTTTCATCACTTAATGACCATTCTTTATCAGCTGTTTTGCTTTCGATTATGTAGCTTTGGAAACAAGTATACTACAATGTCTATGTTCGTGAATTAATTTTGGTAGCAAATGGAGACAATAAGGAGAGTGGGGGGGGGGGGGGGGGGGGGGGGGGGAGGGGGGGGGGATGCATGCGTGGGAGACAATGAGAGAGGGGGATGCATGAGTTGTGGGGATTGGTTATATTTGTGTATCTGAACATGTAATGCATCGAAAGTCATTTTGCAGCGAACAGGAATATGTGTCATCAAATTTTTCGATGGGTTTATCCTGTCTTCTGTCATCTTCTTCCTCCTTTAAATACACCGTTGTCGATTTTGATGAAAGTTTGTGCTTAATTAGGTGCTTAAATGTTTCTCGTTGTTTTGCTACGGTATCTTCTCTTGATACAATGTTTTTTCTTCTTTTTTTTTTTTAAATACTGTATCGTCTTCGATTTATCATAGCAAAGCGGGGCACTAACGGAGAACAAGTCACGAAATTGATGTGCTTTAAAATGCATTCTTTTTGCTGCGTGCATGCGAATATGCTTTAGCATAGACATGCAGATTTCGCGTCCACGAGTGCAGTATGCACCTCTCTTCCGCACTATAAATAGTGAGTAAATCAATGAATATCAGGCTATCGTCCTGGCGAATATGAGTAACAGCGATCGCCCAGGTGAACGGTTGACTCAGAAATAAGACTTTTCTTGGTTGCTAACACAGACCCATCCTCATCACAAGTTACAGAATCCACGCACTTAATGTACTTATTCATCTGCCACAACTGTGACCTCACCTTACGCCACTCAGCGAACGCCTAACAGCTTTCTTCTAAAGCAGATGGTAATAACGACCGATCCAGCTGCGCGAGCAGTGACCATGTTTATGACCGAGGTCAGCATATTGATAAGTACTTATTGGTACGCTTTTGGCAGTTGCTAATATAGTGGTGGTAGGCGTTTTCAATGCTGACATTAATTAAACCCTAATCTGACCATACTTCCAAAGAAGAATCTTTCTGACGGTGAAGTAACCTCAACGATCAAAGAGGGGATGAGATCAAAAAATGGGCAACTCAAATGTTTACACTGAGCGGAGTTGTTGCATTTCTCTTACCGTTTTTATTGTTTCATTGTGTTGATTCTCTTACCAATATAAAGCATCATTTTTCCACTCCATTATTGCGTAAAGTTGGCATAGAAATTTCCGGTAATCTTTTTGAAGACGAAACATTCCACGATATTTTTCTGCAAAATAACTGAAAAAACGTGAAGTACGGTGATGATTTAGAAGGAAGACATTTCGGAGGATGCAATGCGCCCATTTAGAGAATGGATTCGCGTTGTAGTTGAGTGTGCGAGTGAAGTGCCCATCGATGGTGATTCAGCGCAGTAACCAACTGCCTCGATGAGCAGTTGTTTTTTGCACATTCGTTGCACATGTTCATTACACAGTTGCGATGCACTCTGTGGATTCGGTTGGCAAGGGATCGTCGTACTTCAACGCGTCGACGTGTTTAATCATTTTCAATGCTTCAAAACGAAACGTTACTGAACATCAACGGTAAAATTGTGAAGAAAAACATTGCAGTTAAACGGAAAACAAATTTTTCATTAAATTGACACAGTCTCTAAGAGAAGGTAGATAGGAGTGGAAAGTGCAAGCAGCAGTGAATACCGATCTTTCGCTTTTCGGGCCATTCTTGTCGCTGTTGCAATCACGGCGCACTTCTTTTAACCGCTCCTTGTGAGCAAACCGAACAAACGTTCGATACCAACGCTGCTTGTTCTGCCTACCTCTCACTCTCTCTTTTATTAGTGCTGGCTCAGTATCGCTTTTGCTAAGTTAGATGCAGCGACGAAAGATATTTCATCAAAACTAATGAAGCGCCATGATAACATATGAGCAGTAACAATGTGAGGTTTCATTAGGTTCATTTTAACCTCTACAGTAAGAAACACTGACTCGATTTCATGCACTGACTTTTTTCTCCGACTTATCTCAGGAGTCGACCGAGAACCATGTCACCCTCATCACATCGAAGACTTAGAGAACGGCAGCCTTCAGAGCGTGAATGGTTTTGTGGGAATGAGTTCCCGGCTAGGCCCCCAGAGTGCTGCTTACAGGAACGATCATTAGCAGTCGCGCATGGTAAGAAGAGCTTTGTGAGCAGGAGTGGGCTCATGCTGAAAGATGTAGGGCCACGCATCGACTCGGAGAATAGCATGGAGGATACGCTTTTTGCAAACCTCAGTATATGTCGTGAACTCGTTATTTGCATGCTAACCTGAAGGCTGAACTTTCATTTAAGATGAAGGATAAATCAAAAAAGAATGCTTATTGCACTCACTCACCTCCAAAAAAAAAAGTTTTGTAAATAAAGAAATAAATTTATAAATAAAAAATACGGTGTCTTTGACAAGTTTTATGCGGAAATGTGACTTCTAATGTGGAAAGGGTGCAGGCGAATCCATCGTTTTTTCGTTAAGTAACGATTTCTGACTACGATGAGTCAGAATGGCGATGCTGATATCGAACACACGTCACTCATGCCCAAATCGTTTTGTGTGAAGATTATTTTCACATTGCGTTTTGCATATTTTAACGTTTAGTTGATCGATTATTCAAAGGTACTGATTGCACTAACGATTGCAGCTTTGAGATCGCAATTTTTCTCTCCGATTTCCGATTCCGGCATCTTCGAATGACATCTGGAATGGTGTTGATTAAATGTCTCGTTTTTCTTTTTCGATATCTTTGGCATCCTTTTACACAATTTCGCTCACACATTCAAGAGGAAAAACTGGGGCTTGTTTTCCGTGAATCGAAATTTTATATACCACTGTTTCTATAAAAGTTCATATCAAAAGTTACATACGCAGCTTCCACTTACTAGTGTTTCGCTGTTGCTGCATAATTAGGGTTATAATTACTTTGTACTTACATATGTGATTTTTTCAAGCGCGGATTGTTACGGCAGCAAGTGATGCTGTCTAGCTGCTCCCTATTGTCTTAGGAGGCTATTGCTTCCAGTGGGAAATACAGCGCGAGTGGAAAATGAGTTTTTTTTGGTGCGTTGGATGAGCAGGTTGACAATCCAGGGACTCTGAATTTTTATTCTCCCCTTTTCTTTTTGATAGCTTGTTTGTAGTGTGTTAATCACTTTATACTTTGCCTGAAGCGCCCCGTCTCCCTCTCAGCTAGCTTTGCGCTTACGCCACTAACTGCACCGTTGCCAGCCTTGTTAGTAGTGCTGAGTACTGGCTACTACTGCCACGAGTATTACTTTTGCTGAAAATATTTACTACGCTACTAATAAAACTTCTTACTGCATCCATTGCTGCTAAACGATTATTCATAGTGATTTCCTTACGGGTACAGCTCCTACTACTACTTAAGTAATCAAATAATAAGTGTTAGTAGCATACCATAAAGATTCAGCCGTATTAGCACGGCACTTTCGCACAACACTGCTCTATGTCCTTCTGTGCTTATTGCGATATTTTACGACTTCGTCGAGAATATTAGTAAGCGAGTGCTTTTCATACTTCTATTGTTGCTTAGCAGTGGAATTTTCTCGGTGGTTGTTATGCACTTCTGGGATTTTCTTTTGCAGAAGTACAGTATGACAGTGTCATGTCCGCATGTACGTTTGTGTCTGTCTTCGTGTTTGTCTGGTTGGTAATCTCAACTTACCTCTAAAGCCGGAATTGCGAATCGCTATAGTGTAGTCAATATGATGACATCCTACACCGTATTTCGTGTTGAAGCGCACTGCCTTCGAAAAAAGTTACAGACTTTGAAGGGTGCTAAAAAATTTACATATGCCTGACACCAGTCGGATTTTCATTTCACCTCAGTTGGGATATAGAAGAACGAATCCTTTGTGGAAGATTTGTGCGAGCAGAAGGATCAGGTAAAATATAAAGGCGTTATTTTGCATAGTTTATTTTTTGTTAGTGATTCGTGAAATCAGTCGGCTAGGTGAGTGGAATGCAAGCATGCATGTTTTGCCAACTTTTTTGGCGTGTTTTTCCGTTTGTTTTCATAAAATACATGCAGCTGTCACGCCTTATGACTGTTGCTTTTTTCGATTGTTGTTACGTAGTTGCTTTGTTGTGTTGTTTGCTCTTTTTTATTTTTGTATTCACATATGTTAGAGGATGTTTACTCAGGATGAGGCATTGAAGTTAAATTTGTGAGTTGAATGTTTATGGGGATTTCGTGTGTGGGGAAGGAGGAGGGGAGAGATAAAAGCAAGATATTTTGCACAAGGTGGCGCTCTCTCGTTTGTTTATGCAGCATGTGCTGAAATGAACAAGCTTGCTCGTAAGCGCTATAGTGCATTGCTATGCTAGCTTCTTTGTTTGCTGCCCGTTGCATCACCATATGTGTACAAGCTCACTCACGAGATGAATGCGCTTCCAGGTGCTAAATAAAGGGATGCTGCATACATGGGGACATATGTACTAAATGAAATGCTGATTCATTTGCTGCTTCTGCCAGCAGTGGTCTCATCATTTTTGAGAACGAATCCCACTGTTTGAAAATTCTAATTTACCATTAAATCGTTTTATCGTATATAGATGTGAAAAAATGAAATACTGGATCAGAATAAATAAAAGAGGATAAGCAATTGCGATATTTTCGAAGAACTCAAATATAGAAAAAACTGCTATGTCACAATTTTCGAGTACATTTAAGAGAGGTGTTCAGGAGGGGCTTAGACTTGTTAAATCTGAGGTCGGTGGCGACCGGGACCGAATCTGATCTGTGATGGTATGGAGATGGATTAAACGCTGCATGAGTCAAGTGTTCGTGGAAGAGGGCCATTAGACTGTAATTGGTTTTACTCATCTCCAGGTTAAACCCGATTCTGCTAGCAACCGAAGGCGCATTTAACGCAGTCGTATAGAGAAGAGGCGGTTTTTTTTGATTAAAATCACCTCCGTTTCACGGGGAAAAAAAAGAATGTCGGAAAAAAATACTGGAAGTAATTTTTGCCGAAAAGTTTTTTATTGTTGTTATCGAAGAAGTCGCAAATATTTTTTTCTTCGAGGCTGCTTAGGTGCTTATTTCATTTATTTCAACTTCTCTATTTTTATGAGACCTTCTGATCGAAAATATAATTGTTATATATCGAACAAAAAAGTGTAATACATTTGAGCGTCTCAACAAGCAAGGATAATTTGTAAATGTGATTCACATATTTTATTGGTGAATGCTTCAGTTTTATACTATAATTATATACCCTAAGTGTAAAAGATTTATGGGCAATTTATGTGATGATGCATACATTCATTTCTCTTTAGCTCTTTATTTTCTTTTTGCTGTGAAATGTTGAAAGGATTGTGCACCGAATCAATGTATCATATTCAATAACAGCCACGCGTATATATATTTTTTACGATAAACTTTTTCAGTGGGTTTTATGTATGTTTCATTCGTTGAATTCACTCGTTGAAGGCCGATGTGTTTTATTTTTTGCATTCGTTCGCAAGTTCACCAAATAGTAGCAGCTGTTCAATATGCACAAAAACATTCGTTATTGTTCGCTCGCACTTTTGTTGTTATCGTTGTCGATTTAGTCGGCTTTCACTTGCATTCCATCTATTGCGATTGTGGTTGCGAAATTCAATGCTTTGCAGTGTGATTATTCGCATCATTTGAGCAAAATCATTGCAAAATTATTGCAATGTTGAGTAATTACAACGTTTTTATGTTTTTCACTTTTGCAATTTTAGCAAAACCCCAATGAAATGTTATTTAATTGCTTAAGGAACATATACTTAGATTCGGCTCTATATGCTTTATCATTTCACACTTTGACCGTCCTTAAATTGCTATAAAAGTAATCGCTGTAGTACTGCCGTCTTGAATCATTGGTAACGGCTTCGCAGAATGTGCGGACTGTAAATTTCGTCAGAGTTGAGCACTGTCGCGTTTCCAACATGTGATCGTTTTGGGGTCCGAATTAAACTCGAAGCTTACCGGTGCCGCGTCTGGACTGAACCAGTCTTAAACTATGACCATATGAAAATGTTTCGGCGCGGTCCCGACTGGGTGGTCGGCCGACCACCTTCCACTCAACCAGAACCGCGCTTAGCCCATCTCCATACGATCTTGGGTTAAACGCGGCACTGATTGCTATCTCGGTCGGGATTGCTATCGTGTTTATCGCTTCTGTGAAACTGTCTCTGTAACGGCTTAGCACTGGGTCGCGCGGATTGTGCATGAACCAAATGTAATCTCCATATATCCTTTACATTGTTGAAAGCAAGGCATGTGGAACACTTCTTGTCTTAAACAGAGCAGTAATACATTGCGAAAATTCTTGTAGTGGAATGTTAGATGAACTCTTCTTTTTTCCAAAAAGATCCACACCCACTTCAAAAATAATACATCCAACTCCTCTTTTTTTTTCGACCGAAAGTGCAAGAATCAGCAAAAAATGCACGACGGATAATTCATTGCAGATCTCTTGCGTTCTTTGAACTCGATTGCATTTAGCTGTGGCGCCAAGTTTTCATCAGTTCTCATGGAAACGGTTGTTGAATGTTGTTGCACCTCGGTCACGTGGTGTTGTTTGCACGACGTGTCGTTATGGAACGTTGTAGCAACAGGAACGCAATCCCTGAAGCATCGCTAAATACCTTCGTTCAGATCCTTTCGAAACCTTATTAATATTGCCAGAGACGGCTGCCTAAATCATTCGTAATATTTATTCATCCGGTCGTTTGTGTTATTCACATGACAGAGCATTTTAATAAACGTTCCATATTCACGTGTGATCGTTCATTAGGGCGTTGATGCATATCTTCGTGCATCTTTTAACGTTGTCAACTTTAAACGATTCATTTCCTTATGAAAGCAATCCTACTTGAGATTCCCCACAAGTATATTTTATAATTTTCAAATACATTTGCCCTCATTGTTTCGGTTTAATTGAACTGCGCAAATCCTCCACATTCAGCCAACAGTACTTCCTTCCCGCGATGTAGCCTTTTTAGAAAGTACATTCCTATCGTCGGCTGCTGCAGAAAAAGTTGCTCTCTATAAGCCGAGGGTGTGAGGGATCGAATTACCTTCTTCTTGTTTATCGTGTTTTTTTCTGTTCTAAATAACAGTTTAATATTCATTGGGTCTTGCATTCCACTAGCTGATTGAAAAAGCGGTTGAAAAGTAAAGAGGTGTTGAAAGCGAGTAATTGGGCGTGGAGAAAATGTTGCAAGGGGCTTCTTGAGGCTTGCAAGAAAGGAAAGCTGGGATCGGGAAGTCACTTTCCACGATTCCCTCCTTTCTTCACGTTCGGTTCCCTTTCTTTCTCTCCCTCTCTTCTCTTCTCATTTCTTAAAGAAAAATCACCGCATCGATCTTCCACAATCAAGTTCTAGAAATCTCGAACGCCAATTTAAATGGTCTGTTGATGTATAAATAAATAAATGAATGCTTTATAAAAGTTTGCAAAAGATTTTCCACCACCAAACCCTCATAACTTCTAGTGCAACATATTACCACTCAGGTGTGATAAGAAATACTCAGTAATTTACCTGCTTTCTTAACTTTGCTGAGGTGATTGTAAATTAGGGTTATTGAGGGCTGTTTGGCATTTGTTCAAACAGTGATACTGAGGACGTGGTACATATCTGCTTGGGTATAGTATTGTCGGCTGGCTATTTGGCGTCGCGCACAAGTTTCATGCGTCGCGGTCACTAACGCAAATATGGGGATATGACGCGCGTATGCGGTGTTGCTTCGTAAGCGGTGTATTTGGCTTCTTTTTGATATTTTGAGTTGTGCATTGCGTATCGACTGGCGACGTTTTCTTGAATGTTTTATGCTTCGATTTCTTGTCATTTAAATGAACGAAATTGCTGATAGTTCATAGAAAAACTGGGAAGGTGGGAGAGGGAACTAGGCCGAGTTTGTGCGAATGACCTTGGCACGCCTTAGCCAAGGCTTTACCGCCTTTCACTTGCAAACGACACCCATTCCCTTTTCTGCATGGCAGGTGGCCGTGGCCAAACTTTTTCTCTGTGTAGCCAAGCCGGTGCGGCAGTGATGCGAGTCGGTTGTTCAATCATTTAGTTCTGTCTTTCGTGCTGATTGATCTGGCTGTGGTTTCACGAGCGTGCAGGAGGCCACTTTTTTGTTCGGGAATGGCTCTCAGTCATATTGACCTGCTTGCGTAAAAACTTCCACTTTTTATGGTTTTTTTTAGTCACTGACCTTCTATGGATCATTTTTTTAAAAATTCCATTGCTACTCTTTCTAATAGGATACTAGTATTGTATAATTCGGCTCTATGCATGTATTTTGCCCAAATTTTCAACACCACCACTCTTGTAGGCATTACATTAGGGGCGGGTAAAACAAGATTGCTGTGATGAGGTAGAAAAAATATTTTAGTCCAAAGTTGTTGCAGTTTCCGAGGGAAAACTTAACGCTGATACGATGTTCCTCGACCACAGTTTTTTTGTGCATCTGTCATTGCGCCATATTAGGCCATGTTTTGAGGACATCAGATAAGGTGGAAAGAAGTTCAGTTCTGCTTTAAGGATCACTCTGGCCTTCGTTTTTATAGTAATAGGTGTTGGTTTTCCTCATTATGAAAGGTATCAGTAAGGACATTCGCAATTTGGAGTAACCTATGGATGGTGTGCTAAGGCTTTCTTCAATAGAGCGATGCAAGAACGAAGCTTCTATAAATGGGTAAGGAGGAGGGAAGGAGAGGGGGCATGTGGCCTGCAATAATGTTGAGGATACTGAGGTGAGGGAAGGGTACGCAACCCGCATAACTGTTGAAGAGAGGGGAAGGTATACAGCCCGCAGAAATGTCACGTTATATATTACAGATGCATCTGCTATTTCTTCGTTTTCTGCAGTTTTAATAGCTATTCAATACTGATGTTAGCTTTAGGAAGTGCCGTATTTCCAAATGGTCAAATATACAAGAATACTGAGTCTTTCCAATTTAGATGAAAGGTTACCCCAGTGTGATAGCGAAGAGGGTTTGGGAAGAAAGAGTCAGTACTTGAGATTCCCAAGAAAAGCGAAGAAGTCTTATCAAAAGAAGTTATTTTCTCAATCGGCAAAAACTTCCAGTTAGTTCACTTAAGCTGAAAAGTTTTTGTTCTCAAGCATTCTTCTAAAGGTAGAAGTCCTGATGCCTATCACCAGATCTTACTCCTCAATTTAGTCTGATATTGCGTTTACAGCGTCTTTGCTTTTGCTGGCAACTTGAAGCGTCACGTGCTTTACTTCTTCCTTTGTTTTATCTTATTTTGGAGTTTGCTTCATTTGGCTTACAGAATAAAGATTTAACAACTCAAAAGTATGCCTGGTTATTTTTTTCTTTTGGTTTTTAAAGTTTCTAAATCATCGCTATGCATTAGTTAAAATCAGTTCAGATGTTATCAGCGAATTTGGGTGTGCAAGAAAAGCCCTAGTTGTGGTGAAATGCCGATGAATAATAACTTATTTCCCACTTCTTTGAGCTTTAAAAAAATGAAGCCTATCAATTAACGTGCGCTTAAAATCTTGAGTGATGATGAGGGTTACGAAAAACAACGCCTTTAGCGCCTGGCTTTTTCTGTGAATTGTCCAATGAAGCTATTTCGATAAGCAGTGCCCGGTGAATTATCGAATCCTGATAGGGGATGTCCACTGATTGTAGCGATCATATGCAGGTATGGGTGGGCGAGTATATCAAACTTTTTTTTTGAGGATGTGAAGTAATACATTGGATATCTTCAACTTTTCCTCAACATTCTACTATATTCGTGATCATATTTTGTGTGAAATACTCCTCACTACCCTCAATTTTTGCAGTAAGCAGCCTAAATGTGCCTTTCCCGACGTTGGAAATAAGAACATGACAAAATTACTTTCATGCCATCTTATACCCGGTGCACAAAGAATTTAGGGTTAATTCCTTTGTGCATGGGGCGTCGGTACAACGCTAACCGCCATACAAGGAGAGTATGGGGGTTGTCTAACGCAACTCATGATCACCGATGTGTGCCTCACAACTACTTCACTTCTGATGTTTTGCAATTCTTGATAGCCATCTTTGGCCGCTCTTTCTTACACTTATAATAGATACTGAATATGCCTGCAATACACATAGTTACAAAATAACACCATCTTTGATACGTGGATTTCATTTTTTCGTTTCGGAGTAATACGCTTCATCAAGGACCACTAGCCCAGGTAATATAAGGGGGGGGGGGGGGGGGGGGGGGGGGGGGAGGTAAGGATTGAGAAAATCTCTCGGACTATCGTTTCGAGAGCTGAGTATTGCCTTCAATGAATGCTGCGTTTATTTCATATATGCGTTTTTCTTTCTTGTATTGATGAGACTTGATGAAGTTGTGTCGTTATCTTGAAATATCTCGTTTATTCGCTTCTTACTCAACAAGTGGCATAGCCTGTCGAAAATGCTAACAATAAATTAATGATTTTCCATTTGCAGAGCTGAGATGGGTAAAGGCGGAACAGCGACAACCGACAGCCCTCCTGCGGAACGGCCTGCGGATGAGAATCCGGCCAACGATTCGAATATGCAGCCGGCCACTGTCCATCTGCTCGACGCTACCAAACAGATTTTCTACGTACCGGTCAGTTTCACTGCCAGAAATTTTTCCCAAGTGGTTATCGCAAGTGCTGCAGAAAAGCGGGTCAGCTCGAAAGATCTGTGGTAGTAAAGGTAGAGGTAGAAGGTTGATTGCCATTGGTGGTGGTATTTACCTTTGAAAATAATGTATTTCATTTTGTTTCTGTTTTTCTTTTCGAAGACCTTATAAGATTCGTTTCATGCTGAAGATAACTATATTTTCTTATGCGCTGTCTATTCTGAAAGCATTACTGGGTTTTCTCAGGGTCTCGATAATGCGCGCTAGTCATTTATAAGGTTTGAATTGACTCTGCTGCCCACAGTCATCTACCATTTTTCGGTTATACTATTTTCTAACGAGTACATTTTTGCATTGCAAAACTGTAAGCAGTAGAACCCACTTCTAGTATTTGCGAATCGAATATTTTAGCTCTTTATGAATATCACTTTCATCTCTTTGTTTGTATGCTGTACTCCCAACGCGGAAACATGGAGCTGAGCGCATGCCACATCACTGCCACTTTGATTCACTGCGTTTGTTGCGAAGAACGAAGTGCTTTGAGATTTGAGTGCATTATGACGGGTTTTTTCAATTTCTAGATTATTGTTAGTCCTCTTTTAAAAAAGGAATAATAATGTAAAAAGTATTATGCGCAACTACTACAACTGCTGAAAAGTCGTACTATGGTAAAAGTTGATTATAGTTTAGTTATAAATGACTTGGGCCATTTTAACCTCGAAGAAGAACAGAAATTTTCAATCCATTTGAGGTTAAGCTGCACTTTTTAGGCTTTGTGTTTTATCTGTACTGGAAAAAATGTTCAATTGTGCTTTAGCATGAGACACACAGGTTGAAGCATTTATAGTGGCCCAGGATGACTGAATCGCTTAGTGAAAAAAATTCCAGTTTTTTGCAAAACAACGCATTGCGTTTTTTGTACTCAGGCGAATTCAAGTGTAAACAAGTTTATTTTTGGTACGTTATGTTATTTTTCTTGTCCATTTCTTATTTCCTCACTGTGCTTATCATTGCTCATGGGCAACTGATAACGTTCGTTCATGGGTTGCCTTTTTTGAATTGTTATCACAAATCACTGGCATCAGTACCACTGCTTTATCGTTGTTATGTTGACGAAAGTATCGTTGTCGCAAAGTGGGTGTGGCCATGTGGAAAACATATAAAAGCGTTTCAATACTTGATAGCTGTAGTAAAATTTGGAGTAGAGACTTATCCGTTCAGTGAACTCTTGAGTATTCTTTTGGTGAGATTTTTTTTTCTAAAAATGAACGAAACTCCTAAACCCGTTCCACCATCGAACAACTCGATTTGACCCGCTTTTGCTTTTCTAAAATGTTATGTGCTTCTTTAGACTGTTTCATATTTTTGCCAATAAAAGTAATGCCCACTGTAACAAAATCGTCTCGTCAATGGATGTCTCTTAAAAGTCTTGGGCAGCTTACAGTAATGCCATAGGTTTTATTCGATTTTATATGGTTATTTCAAGGGCGAAGGGGAGTCGATGTCCCTTTTGTCCCTTTTAGAATGCATTGTTTTCACTCTTCTCAATGCATTTTATAAAGCTCATGATCACGATGCTTGCAAGTTGTAGCTTATTAAAGTTGGATTGTTGAATTGGACGGAACGAGTTGCTTAATAACTAAATGTGCTGAGGTGGTATATCGCTTGCTGAAAACTGATGATGATGGGGCAGTATTGTTGATTATTTCTTCATTTTATTTTTTATTTATTTGCAGTGACAACGTGACTTATTTGTAGGTTATAGCTGCAGGCAATGAGAGGACCCACCAGTTTCGTTCATACTTGAATCTTGTTCTCATCGTTCTTCTCTTCGAAAAAATTGCATCGTTGATTTATCGTTGAATCGCCGTTTACGGCAGCGTACTTTCGGGAGAAACTCTTTCATTTTCATGCTGATGTAATATCACGTTCTTTTACTCTCTCACTCTCCCTCTCTTTTTGTCTTGACTGTGCTGTCCGAGCATTGCAATGCACAGATGTTTTTAGAAAAAAGCGGAAGGAAAAGAACTGTTCGACAAGGTCGTGGATTATCTGAAGTTGGTCGAGAAGGAGTATTTCGGGCTGTCCTTTCTGGACACCGATGGAAACCGGGTGAGCTTTTTTTCGTGGCATGGAAACTCAGCTGTAATCTTATAAACATTGTGACGGTAAAGAGGAGTGGTTTTTTAAAGTTGCATGTTTCAGACGCAAACGTTTTAAAAGGGGACATTCTGATGTGATCCGCCAATTCCAAAGAATCGCATTCTCTGCCGAAGTGATTTCCTGTTACCGTATATGTATCGAATGCTTGTTATAGCGAATTCAATTTTTATTTTTGGTGGGACGGAGCGGTTTGCTGAATAATTCTTCTTTATTGCTTTGCCTCATGTTGTTGTTTTGGAATCAGTGCTAAATGATGATATTTTTTAGCATTGGATATACGAAGACAAACGCATCGCAAAGCAGCTGAAAGGTTGGCTTTGTCACTATTTTGCTACTTTTGTCAATGTTCTGTTAAGCCGGGCTAATCGTCATTCTTATATGGAGGTGGTATGAAGAGGCTATTCGCACCTTGTCTTGAATTTCTAGCTCGTTTTGCTGACCGTGAGAGCTCTCGAAGTTTATTTGTTTTTTTTTTTTTGCAAGTACTCTTGATTACAGTACTTGCCATTTTTTTTCTCTCTCTCTTTCTTTGTTCCGCTTTTTTTTCTTCTGTTAGACTGGATAGAGGGATTTAGTGAATGCTTGAGAAAATCACCACCCCCTTGTCATTCTTTTGTTCCCGTGTCCATATATGTTTAAGCCAACGCTATTTCTATTCGGTGTTTATATTGAATGTTTTCAGGCCATCCATGGGAATTCAATTTTGAGGTGAAGTTCTATCCACCGGATCCTGCAACACTCACTGACGATTTGACACGCTATCATCTGACTCTTCAGATTCGTCATGACGTCTATACTGGGAGGTAACGACATATTCGGGTGCATTTCCGTCAGTGCATTTTTTATAATAAAATGGGAATAAGGGCAATTCAAGTTAACTGCCGACGAGTGTTTTCGGCACTTTACGCGTTGCCACTCAAGGTTGGGAGGAAGTCTAAGGCATTTTTTGGTCATTTTTATTGATCGGCGTGCTGATTGGTTCTAGGTAATAGCTGTTGTTTTTGCACTTTGCCCTTATCGCAGTAAAATCTTAATAGGCAAAACCTTTCAAATTTGGCTAGCCGGCATATAAAAGCTGGTTTTTTCAGTCTATGAGCGGCAGTCTAATCCTTGAGCAAGATTAAGCATGCGTCGAATGCGTAGTTAAGGTAAATGCATTGAGTCAGCAGTGGGCATGCTTGCTATGTTAAGTGTTTTATATGGGACATGAGGTGTCTTTTAGCAGGGTAAACTTTTACTCGTTTATTGATGTGCTTAACTGGTGGGAATTCCTCGCACTGAAGCACGACTTGGTTTACGTTGATCGTAAAAACGATTTTGTGTGAATATGAGAAAAAACCGCATTAAATTCTGTTACATAGTGCTCATTAGGTGTTATGGGAGTGATACAAATGGGTGCTAGCTGAGATGAGCATGCATTTTCAAGGTATGCCGAATGTAGTGCTTACGAATATTCCCAACATTTCGAAAAATGCGCGGGCTTAAAGAGATTACAATTATAGGCTGACTGGAGAAATACTTTGACATCAGCTATTACTTACATTGTTTTTCGGCTTCCTTTATTTCTTGCTGAAAAACCACAGTGGGAGCTAGGAGAATTCAATTAGCCAAATGTTTAAGAGTATCTTCTCCCACCAGTATTTTTGCTTAGTTTTTTCGTCGTTGTTTGCCACTGTAATTGTCTTTTATGCCACATTAATAGTGAATATGACACAATCATAACGATGTAATCGAAATAAATAGCTGCTCAGAAGTTCGCAGCTAAGCATATTCAACGATGCAGCAATAGGAAATAACCTGGCCGTTGCTGTTTCATTAAGAAGTTTGGTTATGGGGACGATGTACCTCTAATCCACCTATAGCAATCATTTGTGTGAATTTTACGGAGGACTGATATGATGCTTTGATGAAGGTATATAGGCTACAATAGTATGAAGAGGCTATAGTGCACTTACTTCCGTACATGGCACTCTTGAGAGGGATAACAACGGGAAAGCAGCAGGAACAAACACACTGAATCGAAATTAAAGTCTATGTGGCGTTTCTGTTCGCTCAGTAGTTATGCAGGAGATTTTCAAGCGTTGTTTGCCACGCATAATTATGATGGCTAATTTCTTTTGGGCATCACTGTCGATTCACTTTAGGTTAGTGAGAAGATTTTGCCAGCACTCCTTTTATCTGTTGAATGTGCGTTGCAAAAATACGTATCGTAAAGACCATTTTTGTTCATCATCTCCACGTCAATGCACGCTACATTGCCAAAACGAAAAAAAATGCACTCTGAATCAGCCTCCTTTTCATCGACCTCGTCGTGAACTTCTCGTACAATCGGCAATCTCGGGTTCGCGACTGGCAAGTGGCATATTTTACATTCCGCACTGAGCCAATGCCCTACAACTCACCTCTTCAACCTCTAATGACGTTTTTTATGGTGACTTTTGAGATCTCCTTAGATGGAATTGTTGATTTGATTCGGGCAAAAGGCATGCCTGCTATACTAAGCATCTTTAGCGCCAAATGGAATGGATTTTGTAGGAAAAATGCCCAAGTGCACTATGAGCCACGATTTTGAAAATCATTTTCATGAACATTTACAGTATCATGAACAAAATTGATTGCTATTACATCTTGAGGACGGGATGCTGAAGCGGTTGAGATTCGAAAGGTGCTCAAGTTGACGCCAAACTCTACCATAGAGCCATCCGTGTATGATGATAAAATGAATATCTTCAAGTAATTCCAAATATGTGCTGCCATCAATGAGAATGGTTTAATTAGTCGTTGGAAGTATGTTACAATTTTACTGGTGTAATTTTTGGTTCTGTAAAACGAGCGTTACGTTCTGCCAGGGATTGTGCTTTATTCAATCTTAATGCTTCATAAAGGTTGCATGTGTGATCTAGGAGTTTTAAATATGGAGCCATTTGCAGGCTTCCAGCAACTTTTGCCACACATGCATTGCTGGGCTCGTACATCGCTCAGGCGGAACGAGGCGATTTTCAGGATACACCAGATTACGACGATTTTCTCAGAGATTGCCGTTTGGCACCGGTGCCATCCTCGGCATTATACGAAAAGATCAGAGAGCTGCATAAACAGCACAAGTAAGAAAGAGCTTCATATTTCGTAATGGTCTTTATTCACTTTTATATGAGGTTAAAAAGCAAGCGGGCGGAGTGCTAGAAGCTAAGCAAACTTGGAAGGGAACTTTCGAAACGAAGTTCCTCTCAGCTCTGTTTGGTCAGGAAGGGGATGGTGGGGGGGAGGGGGGGGGGGGGGGGGGGGGGGGGGGGGAGAATGGAGAGACTGAGTCGAATATATCGGGTAACCTGCTAAGAAATGTGAAGTTAAAGTAAGTGGTTTACATTGAAGTCATATTTTGATACTTCAGAAAACTGTATTTAATTTAGCAATAATGGTGGAGCAAAAGCACTGCGTAAAACACCTCCTACAGTCAGTGAACCTAGTATGGCAGTGTTTTGTAAGACAATATACTATCGCTCTGTTGCTTTCGGTTAGGTCACTCAACATTGGCGTCGAAGGTCTAAAGTAAAAATTGTTGAAGTAAAAAATGAAGATTTAGTATTGCCATTGCTGCCGATATCTCTTAACGGAATCGTGCTCAGCGAGAATGTTTCACAGCACAAAACCCTAGGCACTTCTGTCAAAGCACGGTGATCGAACGCTCACTTGCAGTGTTGTTCTTCTGAAATTTGTACTACTACATGTTGGCTGAGTTCGGCATCACTGATGTAGAGCTGTTTGCCAAAAGAAATGTCAACCAGAAACAGCTGCGAGTAGAAAAAAAGGGGTTTGTACAAAGCGGAACTGTCTCGCCAACCTAGTTGTCATGTATTGTTGTCCATCTGTTTTTCGCAAAAAGTGGTGTATCATTTGTGATACTCATCGGATCCTCATAAAGTTGGACTGGAGACTTGATAGGGAGTCCGATAACGGCTCTCTTTCCTGGTCTTGGTGGAATAATGGCTAGGGGACCGTCGTCATTTTTGATCCTTTTCTTGTCAACCCATTGTGAAATTTTCGAATAGATAGTGCTGTATAAACTAGCTTTGCGATCTGCCGTTCTTTGCTTTATCTAACATCGGCGGGGAAGAGTGAATATGATCATTATTTTAATCTCTTCTTCATCTCGAATTTTTTAGAGGTGAGACGCCAGCGGAAGCAGAATTGCACTATTTGGACAATGCCAAGAAGCTAAGCATGTATGGCGTCTTCCTGTTTCCTGCCAAGGTACGTGGTCTTTTTGCCTCGACGATCATAATGATTCGGGATGGCAGTGTGGATATAGGCGTTCCTCTCAATTTCTGAAACTGCTTTCTTTCCGCCTTTTCCTTTCATTCGTTTCAGTGTTTGCGCTTTCAAAGCGTCTGATTTATATACACATGTGGTGTGTGCCACTTCAGTATCTGTTGCTTATTCAGTGAGCGTTTATCTATTTTTTTGTACTGATTAACCTGACGTACCGTATGCAAATGTGCGTAACAAATGGAGCTATACTGAAGAAATTGCACGAAAATCACTAACTGCTGCTATCACATTTTTATCCTAGTTATCTTTACCTACAGGACGTTGTCAGTTTTTTTTTTCCAATATAGGCAAGTAGTTTTTCACAAATCTCTGCAGTGCCAAACGTTTAATGTATCGGTAAGTTACACCTTTTTTTCGTTCATAAATAAGTGCTATCATTATCGCGTTTACTAAACGAAATTTCTGCTCAAAAATGAGCACCCTCCACCCCCTTGTTCCAAGTGAAAGCTTTGATTTATTTAGATAATTCGTTTAGGTCGCTTTTTTATTCATGCATGATGGGACGTTCTCGTATAATTTTGGTTTTGCTAGGATATTCTCTTAACAGCCAGACCCCCTATGAAGGTTGCGAACGTCAGACGTTTCTATCTGCATTAGGAAATGAGGTTTCGCACAGAACACCAAAAATAAGTTTCTCGTTCTTCGTGTTTATTCCCACTAATTGTTATCATTCTTTCATTGCTTGTATGTAGTTGTTGAGTTGCTTTATCTCGGCACCATAATCAAAAAGGAACTGTTGATAGTTGTGGTATCCAAAGGTGTGCTTACGATGCAAGCATTCTTTTATATTTTGCATAGAAATTCTAAATCGTGTTGATTTGTTATCGAGGTATAATCAACAGGAATGTGACTTTTTCCAGGATTCAAAAGGAACATCAGTTCACGTAGGCGTATGTGCCCACGGCATTAATGTCTACTGCGATCAGATCCGCGCCCACCGCTTCATCTGGCAAAACATCATCAAAATTGCTTACAGACGAAACACGTTCTCGATTAAATTACAACCTGGCGAGGTTAGTGGTTGCAGTTGTATAGTCCGATTGCGTTCCTTTCTGGTGGGTGTTGCAAGTTGTAAGTAACGTTACTGAGAATGGTAAGGAATCACGATACAGGGCATCTGAAAGTACGAGTTCAGTCTAATCTAGCTTTCGCTGAATAAGTGTTTTGAGAGATACCTCTCTCGGATCCATTCTGCCCGCACCGTTTATTGTTGCCGTTGCGCTTTTGCTTGTGATTCGTTCAAAAAAGTTCGTTCCCTGAGGGAATTAAAGGTTTTTCGGTGATAGTTTATTTCCGCGGCAGTGTTTTCAACGGCCCGGATCGGAGCACATAGGTCTTTTGGAAAATCGGATGACGATGTTCCGAGCAGTCAGATAACGAACTACTCCTGCATTCTACATCATGTGTTTATGCATACATATGGGTGTGTTTATGTGTATGTATATGTACATTTGTGTACATATACGTACACATATACATGGATGTTTTGTTTTATCATTCTAAATGGTTCATCTGCGTTGCTGTCCTGTGGCGGTAAAAACACAGGTCCGAGGTAAACTATAGCGAAATTTTGTTTTGCAGTTGGACAGGAATGCGGTGCTTTTCCACCTTAAGGTGCCGGATTATGCTAGCGCAAAACGCATCTGGAAATGTGCCGTAGAGCATCATACGTTCTTTCGGTTCGTTTCTTTTATTCGTTCGATCGCGCACCATTTTGCTCAAGCGACTGAGGATCATTTACATTCTTCTGATGGTCGAAGATTGGTTCATTCGTAACTTCCACTGCTTTCGATGATCACTTCGGGGCATTCGAAAAGAGTGACATAACCACTTTTGCAGAATCACTATTTCGCAGTATTGAGCATAACTTTGTGTGCGACAGAATTCGCCATGCGCTTGGAGCATTAATGGTTAACAGCTCAGATTGCCTATCTTTATGCATTAGCGAAATTGACCAATACGAAGTTTCGTGGTTCAGCCAATTCTTGATATTGTGTAGTAATTATATATTACCAGTTTTCTTCCTTAGCGTTAAAAATTCTTAAAAGCATCTTATTTAGATTGATCCAGCCGGACGAGAAGCCGCATAAGGGACTGTTCAGATGGGGTTCAGGAAGATTCAGATATCAAGGTAGAACCCATTTTCAATCAAAGATGGCTTCGCAGATGTTCGATCACCCGGCGGCTACCGTTAAAAGATCTCATAGCGCTCGCTTGGCATCTCGAAGCGATGAAAATCGTGTGTCTTTCTTTACTGCAATTTTCTACTACAGCTATCGTTGGGATTTCGCATTTACGGTTAATCGTGCACTCCAGCCAAATCATTCTGAAATGTTAACTTTATGCAGCTTACCAATTCCACATGTTTTTTATAGCTCTGTGGAATATTTTGTTCACCGTTTGAAATGTAACTAAGGCTATTGGTGGTCCATGCGAAAAATTTTCGTGGATGACAAACTTCAGTGATACCGCTGGAGCAATGGACTTTTGGGATAGGGGGTTTTACTCGCAAAAATCGTTTATTGTGAAAATTCTGTTTGGTCAACGACAATTTGTATTGCTTTGGACATAGGAAAAAATGTTTCTTTCGATTCTGTGAGAGCGACAGGGGAAGGTTTTAATAAGTGAACGTCACTGCTTTTTTTCTCTCAAAGTTTAAGTGTAGGGAGGCCAGGTGAAGAAAAGGGGGAAGGCTGTTTAGGTTCTTGCAGATATCTGAACTGATTCAGCATCATTTTTTTGTTATACAGATCGTCTAAAAATTTGTGTGTAAGTAAATATTTGGCTCAACAATTTTAAATTCTGTAGCAGTCTCGAACTGTAAAGGGAATAGCTTTCTCATCATATCTTGAATGCAGCTGTTCTTCTGCTGCAATCGCTGAATAAAATTTTACTGGTTCCTTTGCATAAAAAATCCTGAGATAAGGGTGCTGTTAGGGATTTCTAAGAGTCACTGCTTGATTGTTCATTGAAATTGTTTTCAGTCGCGTCGGAAACAGCGAAACATACCTCACCGCTTCATTATGCCGATGATGGCACTTCACGCGACGTAAGTCTTTAAAGTAGCGTTTTGTTTTTCGTTTGAAATTATCCTCTTATTAACTTACATCTTACGATATGTATGATATTCATAGAGGGCATGACCGACCAGAGTTTTAGGTTTCGAAGACTGAATAGGTTTAATGAATTCTGAGAACAGGGTGATTGAATGTTTGACTCTTTATCATATTTTATCGGTTTGGATGAAATCGGTTAAAAAACTTTTCGGCTTTGTCTCACATCATTGAAGAATGTGGCATATAACCGTAGCCAATTCTGGTCACTCTGTTTTCCTCCTTTTGCACATCCCTTTCTTACTACCCCGTTTTCCATCTCTCGTACACATAACCTGTCATCAGCACGTCATTTTCTCCTTCTGTGGTGCAGATAGCATGCTACGATCACTCCATTTTCTTCTACTGACGCTCACAGCTTGATCTAATCGCTGCATTCTCCTTATTGACACACATAGTTTGTCCTCATCACCCTATTTCCTTCGTTCTTATTGTACGCAGCCTGTTACATTCAACCTATTTTACTCCTTCTCTGACACGCATAGCCTATTATAGTCAGTTCCTGACCTTCCCTTTTCTCTTTTTTCTCTTTCATCTTAAATCGAATTTTGATGCTCCATTTCGCAGTGAAATCTAATATTCTCATTTCTTTAGCTAATTGTGTTATTGCCTCTCATTCAGTCTCTTATTGTTTGTACCTAAGCGAAGTATTGCTACTGCTTTTTCATGCCTTCAATAAAACGCAGTTTATTCAAAAATGTACGTTTTCATGTTGACTCAGATATTCTCAAAACCAGCAGTGAATATTTGCGGCGCTATTGGGAAGTCACGAGATTGTCTGCAGCCAGATGCAGCACACTTTAGGGCCTATTCATCATTCTCGTGAATTTCAGAAATCTTTTCCAGTGCACTGTCTCGGTTCTCAATATCTTATGTTGCTAAGCTATGGCCTGTGTGCATTTCTTTGCTGCGAACAATTTTCGGGAGGATGAGGGACAGTGATTTATCGATTTCGCCTCGGCGGCAAAAGATGGAAGGAAACTCACTGCATATATCAAAGATTACCGCTGCAGTTTTGCCGTCCGAAAAATTGTGAAATAAGAGGCCGTTGGTGCTTTTTTGTGTTTTTAATATGATATTCCTTTCAGCTGACGAGCACGCCTGAAAAGTCGTATACATTGCATTCGGTGGATACATCGGGCAAAAAAGATATGAAAAAGGTAGCGAAAACGAGCGAAGTTGAGGTGGGTGAATGCAATGATGCTATTTTCGATGGTTCTGCAGCATTGGTGCATGATGACTCCCGCTCTCCTCCTGCCGCATCTTTTGGCCATACTACTTACTCCTCTCCGCTTCGTTTTTCACCTTACTCTGCCCGAGTCCCGCAGACACCTCAGCCACTCTACGGCAGAGCACATCAAGAGCCTCGAAACAGTGCTAATGGCCAGCATGAAAGTCTAGGCTTTGAGCAATCACAACCCATTCATAACGGGTCCGATATTTCTGAGCTTCGAAAGAAAGGTGACCTCCAGTTTGGTCCATTGCATGATACTGTCATTGTTTACCATCCTGGGCATTATGAAGAAATATCCAGAAGTGGGGGACCTATGCGTGAACCTCCAATTGAAGCAGGCGATGATATTGTGTTCATTCCTCGTGGAAACTGGAAACTAACGGTCGCGAACACCAAACCTGGTGCCGCTACAGGTTCTAATCTTGCTTTAGGTCTTCTGGAAAAGGGAAATGAGTTGGACAGTTGGCCAATTAAATACTTCGTAAATGTATATCACTCAGGTTTCGAGAAGTACAGCGGTGGAAATAAAGATATTGATGATTTTGAGCGAGCAATATGGGAGGGTTCTGAAGAATTCATCGATTGCAAAAACATCGACAAGTCCAAGTACCCCCCAAAGAGTGATGTACTCGTTGAACCGGTTGTGCGAATGGAGCGAAGTATTGAGCTGCCAGCGGCCTCTCTGAGAGCACATTCATCTGTCTATCACTGTGGTTATTCGTATCCGGTCATCGGCACCGATGATTCTCCTGAAGCGCGTCGTCTCTCAGGAAAATGGCCGTGCTCTGATATTATCAAAACTTATAGAACATCTCGGATAGGCGGCCCGAAGCCGATGCGGGGAGAACAGATTGTTCGCGAAGGTTGTGAATCCGTTTTGCATGGTAACAGAGGCGATGATGTTGTGCAGGTGCAACCATCTGGGGACTATAGCCATCTTCATCGGCCTTTCGCTTATGCGACGCATGGTGGCAAGGTCGAAGTAGTTGGCAAAGATGATGTTCGTCCAGAAACTTACGGTCTCCCGTCTACATCATATGATGGTCCTTTGGAGAGTGTGAGTCGTGTCGAAGAGATGTCGTCAACGCCCATCCGGGACCATGCATCCGTGTATCATTCTGGAGCATCAACATCCAAGCCTAAGAAACCTCGCATTCCTAAAATTCGTTTGGGCCTGAAAAGCAAACAGGAGTACAACAGTTCCACCTCAGAATTATCAGAGGACGAGAGCAGAGAAACAGCAAATGGTGATAAACGGAAAAAGAAGGCAATATTTCATATGCGAGATTTGCCTGCTAAGGCATCTGAAAAAGTCACCGCAGTCGAAGATATGTTCGATGTATCAGCGCCTCATCCATTTATTACATCTGAAAGTGGTGGTGCTGAGTTGTTGTTCGCCAAAACGAAAGAGTATGATGCTGAGGATCTGAAAATACCCAAACATCATCGTTTTGCTTACTCTTGTCATGAGGGTGAAGTAGAAGTGGTGGAAAAGGCTGATGTAAAGGCTGAAACTTACGGTCTTCCGTCCACGTCTTACGAAGGCCCTCTGCAGAGTACAAAGCGTGATGAGGAGCTCGGTATGATCCCGATTCGCGACCATTCTTCGGTTTACCATTCTGGAATATCGTTTGTGAAGCCTAAAGTTCCGAAGATGGCTGTCCGTATGGGAGGAAAAACAAAGAAAGAGAGTTCTTCAGAAGAATCATCTGATAATGGAAGGGAAGATGCAGGAAAAACACTTAGACATGCAAATTACAAGGAATCACAAAGAGACGGTAAGAAAGTTGGCGAAAGCGGTGTCAGGTTGTTTTCACTTTGGCGTTCTTCTGGGCGCAAAGCGAAGGATGACGATGAACAGCGTGAAACATCGTTTCAGAATGGCAGCACTTACCCAACGATAACTTCACAAGTTCACACTGGGTCAGTTGATAGCACTAATAAATCTCCAGAGCTGGAGTCTACGCCCTTGAGAGCAAAAGTAAGCATTTATAACTCTGAGCAGACTGGACTTCCTGAAACCTGGACAGATTATCGCGTCTTTGAGCGAACCGTACATGAAGGCGATGTGGATTTTGTTGAGAAGTGTGATGTCAAACCGCAGTCATATGGTGTTTCTTGTGAGCCGTACGTTGGGCATTTTGAAAAAACGGCGCTACAAAGGGAACTTGTGTTTGTGCCACTAAAAGAACATTCAGCCAAATATCATTCAGGACAATCATGGGGTCCAGCCGTTCAAGATGCGGAAGCAGATGAGACTGAACTTCATGAAAACTTGGCTGGCGTGGATAAAAGTAAGGATGGAACAAGTGGATTGTTTTCTTCCTGGCTCGTGTCAGGCCGGAAGAGTAAGTCGACGCCCGTTGATGGGCATGGTTATCCTGTGAAAGTAGCGCATGCTTATACTGGCCATGTTGATAATATTTTTCATACGGAGGATATCCAGCATGAGAATTTCACTGTTGAGAATATTAGAAAACCAGCAGAAGGGACTGTTATTGAATATGACAGTGGCAAAACCACCAGAAAGGAAAAGGCATCAGGTCTGCCGCCCATCTCTTGCGAAGAACATCTTGCAACGTTGGATAAAGGAAAAGACCTTCCTTCTGTTCCGTTTCGTGTTCTTGCGACTGCATCATCCGAGCAGCGGAATGTGGGAAATCAGGATGAATCCGAAAAGCACGCAGCGGATGGAAGTAAGGAAAGTGCCGACTATCACTCACTTGGGCAATCACCGCATGGAAAAGTGGACAGTAAAGAAACTGACGGGCGCAGTGTTCCGTGCGCTGTTGACTATCCAGTCATTACTTCACATGTTTATGCTGGGCCTCTGCAGAGTGTTTCTCGATCTAAGGATATTCCGTCTGAACCACTGCACACCATTGTAACTGTTTATTCCAGTGACCAGCCAAAACAGCTTGAAAAGCACCAGCGCCCACAAATCTTTCGTCATGTTGTCCACGAAGGCGATGTTGAGATTATTGAGAAAGGTGATGTGAACCTCATTTCTTACAGATTACCATCTTCTGCATATCAAGGTCCATTAGAAACCGTTTGTCGGGAAGAGGAGTTGTCTTCCACACCCATACGTGACCATTCTGCGGTGTATCATTCCGGTATTTCTTTTGTCAAACTCAAGAAACCGAGGTTGCCGAAGTTCGGCTTCGGACTTAAACGAACGAGGCGCGAGGAAAGTTCGTCTGGTGAGTCGTTGAGTGGTGATGAAGCTAATGTCGAAGGGGGTGGTCAACAAATGATTCGCGCTGAGAGTTCTGTGGCTGAAAAAACTAGCGGTTTTGATGATGGTCACTTCTCATTGTGGCGTCCTCATGGATGGAGAAGAAAAGCCTCTTATGTAGCAGCGGAGCCTGACATCAGTACCGAGCGTTCCGTTCTACCAAGTAAAGAATTGCCAGTTACTAGCATTGAACGATCGGAAGATATGCCCACTCAGCCGCTAAATATCCATGTCGTGTCAGAGCAACTAAGCAAACCGAGACTTCGAGATCGGCTAAAAGATTTTCGTTTATTCATCCATGCACGCCATGTTGGTGATGTGGAGTTTGTTGAAAAAGTGAACGTGAAAACAGAATCATACAATTTGTCTTCCATCCCTTATGACGGAGCTTTAGAGCACACAGAACGAGACGAAGATCTCCCCTTCACGCCTGTTCGCGAATGCGCCGCCGTATATCATTCGGGATTATCGTTTGGTAAAATTAGGAAACCTAAACTTCAAGTTACGCGCTTCGCTTTGACGAAAAGGGATACTGAGGAAACATCTAGTGAATCATCGAGTGAAGAAGAAACTGATGAAGGTAAGAGAAGTACCGGGGGTTTGTTCTCTTTCTGGCGCTCGTCCGATCGGAGGCCAAAAACTGACGAAATCGTCCAGAAGAAAGTTGCTGAAAAAGCGCCTGTCACATGCAGCAGTCCTATTCATGGCACTGAAAGATCGAAGGAGATGGAGACAGGAAGGTGGAACACTGGAGTTGAAACACACGTGAAACGACCGAAAATGAGAGAACGTTTAGGGGACTACCGTCTTTTCGGTCGCATTCGCTGCGACGGCGAAGTTGACGTAATTGAAAAAGGCGATGTGAACAAAGAATCTTACAGGCTGCAGCTGATACCTTACGAGGGTCCGCTAGAGCGCATTCATCGTGAAGAAGAGCTCTCATCTACTCCAATCCGTGACCATTCTTCCGTTTACCATCCTGGACGGTCCTACATCAAGGCGAAGAAAGCCATCTCCTCTGCCATGGTTGGGAAAATGTCGTCTACTGAATCGTCAAGCGACGAAAGCACTGACGAGAGCAGGAAAAAAGGGGACAAAGATGTCCGTAGCGGACTATTTGCTTTTTGGCGATCGTCAGACGGGAAGAAGAAGAAAGAAGAATCTAGTGCTGTTTCAATAGTTGATGATGCCCATCCAAAACAGCTGACCGAAGTGTGTAGTGGCTTCGTTCGGGACACGCTGAAACAAGAAGATATGGAATCGGGACCATATTTGGCAGCAGGTGGTGTGCCCGCTAACACAAAACCAAAGCTTCGGCAGCGTTTGGGCGATTACAGACTATTTGGTCATTTCAGTTACGGTGGCAGAACCGAAATTATAGACAAAAAAGATATAAAGCCGGAATCTTACAAGCTTTCGCCAATTCCTTATGACGGTGTTCTTTTGAACGATTTTCCAGTCAAAGATCTTGAATTCACGCCGATTCGCGATTGCTCGGCCGTTTATCATTCTGGGTTGTCACACATGAGAACGAAAAAAGTGAAGTTACCAAAGTTGGATGCTACTTTGAGGAGAAGTCGTGAAGAATCATCAAGTGAGTCCGCAAGCGACGAAGGAACGGGTAAAAATGAAGATGATGCTAAGGGTGTTAAGGAAGGTGGTGGTGGTTTTTTCTCATTTTGGCGATCTCCCGTGCGGAAGTCAGAAGAAGCAGAGATCACGCAGATGATAACTGCAGACAGCGCGCAGCAGACGGTGCCACAAGTACCACACAGAGAACCAGTCGATAGCACTGCAAAAACAAAAGAGATGGAGTCACAGAAGTGGCAGTATGAATCCGGGGCGCCATTACCACAACGACAAAAGCTTCAAGATGGCTTAGCTGACTATCGTCTGTTTGGCCGTGTTTTCCATGAAGGCGAAGAGGACACTATAAGCAAACATGATATTGACTTACAATCATACAAGCTGTCGTCGATACCTTATGAAGGCGATCTAGAGGATATGCCAAAGGAAGAAGAGCTGCTGTTTGCGCCTATTCGTGAGCATTCGTCCGTTTATCATTCGGGGAAATCTTACGTCGGAACGAAACGTGCAAAGCCCTCCGCTGAAGGTGAGGAATCGAAAGGAAACAAAGCCGAAAAGTCTTCCAGTGAGTCTTCAGGCGACGAAGATACCAGCTTCAGCATGAAAAAAGCTTTACTTTATGCGCGGCGACCATTGAGTGATGCTGGTAAACGCAAAGAAGGGCACGGCATGTTTTCATTCTGGCGTGCGGTAGATGGAAGAACGAAAGACGCTGAGGCATTAAGCGGACCGGTTTCCGCTGGAAATTATCCCACGGTTTCCTCAAAACGCTACAGTGGGCCAGTTTATGACACTGAGAAGACGGAAGAAATAAAAACGAAGTCCTGGAATGTTGAGAGCGATGTAGCTGCTACAAAACGACCGAAGATGAGAGAACGTTTGAACAATTACCGCCTCTTTCGTCATTCTGCGCATGAGGGTGAGGTTGATGTCGTAGACAAAATGGATGTGAAGCCAGAATCATACAGAGTGCCACTGAGTCGTTATGAAGGAGGGTTGTGGAATATTCAACGAGATAATGAGCTTTCTTCCCTGCCTCTAGGAGATTATGCTTCTGTTTATCATCCGGGAACGTCATATATTAAACTGAAGCGAAAGAAAGCTCCTCGAACAAGTGTAGATGGAAAAACAAAAGGTTCTGAGTCGTCTAGTGAATCATCTTCAAGTGAAAGCGTTGATGAAAAGCAAGCAGTGAAAGAAGTGAAAGGTGCGACTAGCAGCGTCTTTTCGTTCTGGCGTGCAACGGAACGGAAAGCTAAAGAAGATGTGAAATCGAGACGTCCTCCCGTCCAAGAAGCTTATTCATTGGTTGCATCTTCCTTCACTGGCCCCGTAACTACTATGAAAAAGACCGAGGAGATGGGTGCTGCGCCGTTGGCAACGATGCCGAAAGTACATAGGATAACTAAGCCAAGGCTTCGTGAAAGATTGAGTAACTACCGTCTTTTCAGCCACACAGTTCATGAAGGAGACGTCGATATTGTCGGGAAGGAAGATGTGAAACCGGAAACTTACGGTTTATCTACTTTGCCATTTGAGGGTGCTTTAGATAGTATTAGTCATGAGCACGACCTATCATTTTCACCAATTAGTGAACATTCGTCAATTTATCATCCAGGCACATCGTTCGTGAAAAGCAAAAAAGCCAGTTCAGTAAAGGTTAGCCTTGGATTCCTAAGGCATGAGAGCGAAGAGCCATCCAGTGAGTCTTCCAGTGAAGAGGAAGTCGGAAAGGGCAAGAAAGCAGCTTTGTTACACCTCAAAGGTGCTTCAGCAGAAGAAAACAAAAGAAACGATGATAACAGCGGTCTGTTTTCGTTCTGGCGTTCGTCCAATTCGAAAGCGAAGGATGAAAATATCGTCTGTAAAGCTGGCCCGAGCACGTCTTTGCAGGAGGTGTCAAAGGAACCTGCTAGGGATCAGGAGACGAAACCAATAGCAGAGCCTGCTGATATTCATTTATCTAAGAGGCCAAGTTTAAAAGAGCGTTTAAGGGACTATCGTTTGTTTGGCAGGGCGATTGTCGGTGGCGACACAGAAATTACTGAGAAATCAAACGTGAATCCAGAAAGTTACAAATTATCCTCGGAATTGTACAGTGGACCACTTGAGCATATGAGCTGTGATCATGAAATCTCTTTCGAGCCGATTCGTGACCATTCCTCTGTTTATCATCCTGGTACATCTTATGTGAAGACAAAGAAGGCGCTTTCTGCCCGATTGAAGTTCTTTGGGAAGGGTAAAGATAGTGAAGAAGAAAGCGAATCTTCGGATGATGATGAGCATGAGGTGACTAAAACTGTCGCTGCCCCTCATGTAAAAGACGATTATCCAGATGTTAGTAGGAGTAAGGAAGCGACTGGCGGCTTATTCTCTTTCTGGCGCACATCTGAACGAAAAGCAAAGGAACAGAAAGCTTCCTCTAGAATGGCTTACCCTGGGACTCCCACCACAGGTTTTGCAGAATCAGCTACCTACCCGGTTCATGAAATGATACCGGAAAAGGAAATGACGTCTAAGCCACAAAGCACGAGTCAGCGGCGCCCGAAGACGCCAACGCTTCGCGAACGCCTTGGCGATTATCGTTTGTTTGGCCATTCCATTCATGGCGGCGAAGAAGACATCGTTGAAAAGCATAATGTAAATCCAGAATCATACAAGCTATCAAGTGATCCTTACAGTGGAAAACTAGAAGAAATCACACTTGCTCAAGAACTTTCGTTCTCGCCAGTTCGTGATCACAGCTCTATTTATCATCCTGGAATATCCTATGTAAAGGCAAAGAAGCAGCTACAACAGCCGGGTTCTTTGGCGAAGAAAACAGATGAGCAGTCCGTTAGCGAATCGTCAAGTGATGAAGAACAGGCTCAGAAAAAACCGAAAGCTGTTCTTCATATAAAAGACTGGAAGGCTGCGGATGATGCAAGTAAGGGAAAAGCGGGTGGTCTTTTCTCGTTTTGGCGGTCATCTGGTCGGAAGATAGAAAGTGTAGGTGGCACCCAGAATGCGTCTGCGGTTGAGAAGCAAACTCCTGTGGAATCGGTAGACGACTTACGCCGAGTAGACAATGCACCACCAACCGGAGAGATGGTATCACAGCTTCTGGATGAAAAAGTGGTTGGGATGCAGCCTAACCGACCAAAGCTTCGCGAACGTCTTGCTGATTATCGACTATTTCGTCGTGTAGTTTGTCACGGTGATCAGGAGTTCATTGAGAGAGATAACGTGAAACCAGAAACGTACAATTTGTCTTTAGTCCCATTCGCTGGGGTCTTAGAACGAACTGAGCGCGAAGAAGAGCTTGAATTCTATCCAGTTCGAGATCATTCGTCTGTTTATCATCATGGCACGTCTTACTTGAAAGGTAAAAAAGCGAGTAGCAGATTGGCATGGAAAGAAAAAAAATTTGTTGGTAGTGAATCAACGAGTGAATCCTCAAATCCTGAAAGTGATGATGATGATAAGAAAGATGGAGGGACTGGCGATAAAATCAAGGGAACCACAGGTGGTGTGCTATCATTTTGTCGTACCTCTAAGCCAGCTGGAAAAGAATCCGATGCACATCTGAAGTCTGCTTCGGATATAGAACCCCGTCCATATGCAGCTCCGGTAAATGACATTGGTCCGGTGGACGAAACTGCCCGAACAAAGGAGTTCAGGTCTGGACCTCTTCCTTTTGACATCCGAACTGATCGTTTAGATCGTCCGAGGCTTCGAGATAGGATTAACGATTACCGTTTGTTTGGCCGGTCTTGCCATGAAGGCGAAGTGACTGTTGTTGAAAAGAGTGCTGTTGCGCCCGAAAATTATGGTTTATCAACGGAGGAGTATCATGGCCCTCTTGAAACAGTGATTTGCGTAGAGGAACTGCCGTTCAGACCTATTCGTGACTGCGCAACTGTGTATCATCCAGGAAGGTCGTTCATCAGGCGAACACCAAGACGATCTGAGGGATTTGTGGTGGAGAAGGGTTCTTCAGAAGAATTCTCTATCAGTTCCTCAGCAGAAGACGAATCTTTGGAAACAAAAGCGCCACAGAAGGAGTCAAAGAAGGTTGATAGCTCGACAGGCACAAAAGCGGATGGAAAAGGCGGTTTCTTATCATTTTGGCGCTCCTCTGAGCGGAAGTCAAAAGTGGATTCAGCAAAATCGGGCAAATACGTAGCACCCGATGTAATATCTTCTCTTCCATCTCAACATGCACAAGATGTGACTGTGGATAGTATCCAGCTATCCGGAGAAATTGTTTATGAGCCATTACGAACGAAAGTTGACGTATATCATTCTGGCTTGCCGCAAGAGACGAAGGATGCTAATAAGTCGCACGCATTCACTCATGCAACTTACAAAGGTGAAGTTGAGTTTGTTGAAAAGGCTGACGTCAGACCGGAGACCTACGGGCTTTCCTCCAGTAATTACGAAGGGCCGTTGTCAAAAATTGAGAAAGAGCGCGAGTTGGATCCCGCACCTATTCGACAATATGCATCTACCTATCATCCCGGGCAGTCTTACGTTAAGTCTAGAAAGCGGTTGCCATTATCAGGCTTCAGAAGAAAAGAAGATTACGAATCAGGCACATCGGACGAGGAGGAAGGTAAAGGTAACGAAATTAAGAAAGCCGACAAACACCCGCTTGACGATGACAAGAAAGATGGCGGAAAGGCCAATAAGGGACCTTCTGACGCCCTGTCACTTTTGCGTCCCGGAGTGAGCAAGTCAAAAGACATTAGTGGAAATGTCGCCCTTAATGTTCAGAAAACCGAGTTTCCTGCTGAGTGCACTTCCGATGATTCCGTTTCGGTTCCAAAGGCATACATATTAGATCACTCTGAGGAAATACGCAGTGACATTGACCATCGCTTCTTGACGTGTTTGACGGATCTTGACAAAGCTAAAGCAGTCACAAAGGAGGACGTAAAAGCTGGTGCCTGTGACGTTGATTTTGACGCTGTTCACGGTCAGCTAGAAAAGATTAGTTATGAAAGCGAACTTCCAGCTGCACCGATCCGTGATTTTTCGTCAGTTTATCATTCTGGGAAATCTGACTCTGATGTAGCTGAGCGCAATCTTAAGAGCGAACAAAGAAAAGAGCTGCCAGCTGATCGGGCTCGAGAGAAGGAACAGGACAAGGTGAGTGGGGGATTTATGTCATTCCTAATAGGACGGAAGCTCTGGGAGACTGAAGATAGACATAAGGTTTTTAACGGTTCATCCTTGCCACCTTCCGAAGTTTCGAGGGATTCAGTCAGCGCACTTTCGCCCTCGAAGGAAATAGCATCCGAGCCGCTCTTTGATTTACAATCTGGACATACCGATGAGTTAGAAAAGCCATCAGATGAAGTTCAGGAGTTTAAACGCGCAACTAGCTACGATGTAGGAGAACACGAGAAGAGAACCGACATTGAACTCTCGGCTCGTAAACTGCCGTTGTCTGAGAATGAGGGCCATTTGGAGAGTTTTAGTAGTGAGAGTGAGCTTCCAATGGCCCCACTTCGAGAGCATTCATCAGCTTACCATCCTGGAACCTCTTACGCCGAAGAAAAAGGCAGCCGCAAAAGAACGAGTAGATCCTTTGAAGAAGAAGGTGCCAAAGATATCTCGAAACCGAAGGAACATTCAGTGAAGGGGTACGAGTCACTGGAAGAATCTAAGCGAGTTCCTGAGGCAGGAGGAGGCTTGTTTTCATTCTGGAAGGGTCGGAAATCGAATGACACTAGTGAGGAAAAGAAAATCGGGTCCAGCGATTTGTATATTGCGCAAGAACTTTCTCGAACACCGACCTTAGAAGAATCGTCTTTTGAACTCTCGGGTGCTGACGAAATTGGCAGGTTAGGTGAGCATCGTCTATCTGGCTCGATTCCAGGCTCCCACTCATTCACTCGCGAAGTTCATACGGGCGAGGTTCAGTTCATTGAGAAAGCTGATGTGAGGCCTGAAACATATCGGGTTGAAACGTTTCGTTATTCTGGCCCTATTGAAAAGATGGTTCGTGAAAACGAGCTACCAACAACAGCAATCAGTGATTTTTGTTCTGTTTATCGTTCAGGGCAGTCTGTTGTTAAAAGAAGTGAAGCTGAGAAGCAGGAAGTAGAGAAATATGAAAATGGTTCTGATCATATTGTTCCTGAGCAGAGCAGCAGTGAGCGTGGTATGCGTGGCCTTTTCTCATTCTGGCGCCCATCCGAACGGGAAGAAGCAAAGGAGGGAGATGTGAACGATTCCGAACAAAACATTCCTCCAACTTTGTCGACTGCTTGTAGTCCAGTCGGCGAAATTTCGCCAACCAAAGAAATCTCGTCTGCGCCATGTAATACAGACGTTGCCGTTAGATCGCCTACAGGTGGTTTAGCAAAAGAAAGTGCTGCAATTCACACATTCCACCGTGTCACGGATTACGATTCCCGTTCAGATGCTGCTGTAGAATATCCGTCAGTTATCGGGCGAAAGATAGAACTATCGTCTATCAAATCTGGCCTCACTGCGAGCAGAGCTACACGCGATGCTGAAGCACCTCAAGTTCCGGCTCTTTTTGGTCGAAGTTCACCCGCTACTGTAGGTCCTTTGCCCACTTCTAGTGGGTCGAACGAGAGGATGCCATCGTTCTACACATTGCAAACATATGTAAGTGATCTGCACAGCTCTGTCAGATCAGGCACACCTGGCTATGACTGTCGAGCAAGGGCTAGAAATAACGAAGTAGAGAGCCGGTCGGGCGCGGCTTGTTTGCTCACCAGCGGAGAAGCACCAGATAATCAAGAGGCAGCAGCAGTGGGCGAACCCTGTCGTCCCGAGTTGTCACCGTCGGTCGTGATGGACGATGGCTCTAGTTCGGAAGCGTCTCGCACACTGATTGGTTACATCAAACGGCGATTAACGCAGGTGCGAATTCTTTGCTTGCTCGCTTGGTGGTGCTGTCACTGTGTTGGCATTCACTTTGGTTTTTTTTTGCGGTTGCTTGCTTCACATGTCAGAAACGGCTTTTATGTTGCACTTAGCTCGTGCACCTGTCTTATTTTTCGCTGTTTCTGGTTTCGCGCTTTGCTTTATTAGAGAACCTTTGAGTTTGCTTGATTGGGTCTTTGTTTTCGTGAAGTAGTTGATCTGATAACCCTGCTAGATTGGAGGAGAAGAACGCGCGCAAGCGGGTGTTGTAGCAGCCGCATTTGATGCGTTTTACCACTCTATCCGCTCTATTATCATCCTTGGAATGGTTTTGTTTTGGCGCACTGGAACAAAAGTTGCGGCACTCACAGTGTTAGTTTTCCTCTTTTCTAGAGCGTCACAAAACCGTCAGAGAAGAGGGAAACGAAAAAGAAAAATGAAAAAAAGAAAGTCAAAAATGCAGTGGACGGTGGCGGTAGCACAAGCAGCTCGGATTCCGAGTCGAAAGAGCGTCAGCATCGCCCGGTATATTCCCGTGCAAAGGTAGTTGCTTTCCTAACACTCTCGTCCGACCATTTTTTCTAGTATTTTCACTTTTGCTTTGTTTTATTTCTTAAAATTGTCATGCTAGGAGAATGTGGGACCAACGGAGCAACTGCTTTCACCCTCTAAGGAGGCGCCAATGTGTGAGAGGCCTATTCAATCAGCAGAGCGAACTGGCGAATCGAATCAGGTAGTGGACATTCGCAACGAAGGGGCAAACGTTCCCAGTAATCACACGGTCAATTCTTGATAAGTCGCCTCATTTTCTTTTTCAAGATTCCTTTTTTTCTTCGAATGCATTCAAATCGCGCCTTTTACGTTTCAAATCCATGCACAATGGGAAGGGAAAAGTGTTTTGCGCAATAAAAGTAATCTGATGACAATAATGCGCGAAACCAGAGAGGAGACTGATAAGTTTGTAGCACAAGACATCGTTAAGCGTGAACCCCTTATGACATTTATGGATACAATACGCAGAAAAGCGCCATAAGCAAATGCGTTAAATGAGCGTTGTTCATGAGAGCTAATGATGCAGTTCAAGTGAACATGGTTTGCCTAGCGATTCGAGAAGCGGTTAAATTGCAACGAATTGTGTTATAAATATCTGCGATTTACTGAAACATTTTCCGGGAGTGTTTTGAGTTCATTTTTAGAGTACTGCTGAATGAAATGAAATTAATGAATGCATTAGTTAATTTGTTCAGAACTGCCATTTCTCGCACTGTCTGCCTTTCCAGTGATTTATGGCGCATGGGATACTTTCAGTGTGATATGACACATCTTTTTTGCACCATGTTTTTTTTTGTTCAAGAAATATTTGAAAAAAAACTTGGCAATATTTGAAAATGACTGAAAAGTCAAGAAATGGGCTCAGAAACTGAAACATCGTCATACTGTAATCCGATGTCATAATGGGATTTCTGAGTCCTTTAAAGTTCCTGCTATTTGCATTTGCAGTGTTTTTGTGGGTAGGATTGATGTTTATGGCTGGTCGTTTTGTTTGTTCGAAATGCTGAAAACTTTATGACGACTGATAAACTGTTTGAGGTTGCTGACGTAGAATATTAAAAACTCTTAAAGTAATACCGGTTTAGCGAAGCGGTTGTAGCAGTTGCTGGAATAGACACATTGTTAAGGTAAATAGAAGTCTGGGAGCAGTCACTTTGGAGGATCAAAGTTCACTGTAAAACAGATGCGCAGCGTGAGAGTAACCTATCTGTGAATATTTCCTCTGAAAAGAGCGTGGTATAAAACGGTGGTTATAACTGTTGAGGCGCCCTGTCGATCTGTTTATTGTAATTATAAGATTTGCTTGAATGATTGATGCTGCCATTCTGATACAGCAAGCTTTCTGTGTAAAAAGCTTCAAAAATAGCTGGCTTGGTTGCTTTTACATGAAGTGATAAGTCCGGCGACAACCTATCTGCAGTATTTCCATTGCAGTCTGCTTAAACGTGTCACCAGTTGAGCCTACTGTTGCAGTGGGAGCAGCTTGCCCTACTCTTTCTGTAAAAGAGTTAAGGTCTTCTGCAGGGCTTTGTTTACACATCAGAAGCACCTGGCGAGTGACGTTGCGCGTTTTTGGAGGGTCAAACAGTTTTTTCTCTCATCTACGCCAAAAGCAAGTCGCATTTATAGTTGTCGCGAAATGTCTCGTATTCTTTCAAGGGCTGTCCATCAAGAAATAATTTTAGCTTTTGCGAATGCTTCAGGAAGTTATTTGCTTCTGCATCTGCATAGTCGTTGAATTTTCGCAACCATACTGGAAAGTGAATATCCTTTTTTTCGTATGAATCATAGTGATCTTACATTCCACTGTCAGATTTTGCAGGTTTCACATTAATTGACAAATTGCGTTCGTCTAAACCATCATGCCTTTGAGTTTCGCTTTCATGAAATTTTCTTTGCTTTCTGCAGTCGACCCTTTTCACTATCATCAGAGGCTATCCCTATCAGTCAATATTATATGCTTAATGGTTCATCGATCACATCAGTTTTTGAAGTGAGTCTTTGAGAACGATCTTAGTCTACTTTGCGTAATAAAATATTCATTGCCACCAGATTTTTTCCCTCCAAATGTGTCCTTTTCACATTTCGCGCAGATTTCTCAACTTCCCCACGACGTTTTTCATAAATCTCGCAGTAGTATGTATACTGGGCTAATATTCTTTTATTTCTCCAATATGAAATGGAGTATCCATTTTTGCTCGTCTTCGGATCTATATGCAACTTCTGAAAAATAGCTCACTTTTTCTGAGTAAACGGAACCGCTCGGACCAGATGAAGAAAACCCTTCTGGCCGCTGTAACTGTATGAAGTGATTTATTCGTTGCTTTCAGCTAAAGAGAGGTCCCCATGGGGAAATAAAGATTCCCGTAGAGCTAAACTGCCGAGATGGATTTTTGTAAATGCACTTATTAATAAGCACGCGAGATAGTACAGCAAGGCTGTAAGCTAATGGACGGGAAAACTTTACCACAGAAGATGAGTCACTCGCTTAACAGGACAGTAAGATGGTCCCGGACTACGGACACCTCTCTTCTTTTACCAGTCTGAGTGGCAGTACGAACCCTGTAAACATTATAAACAGAGGGTGAAAGGTGGCCGGTTGTCAGTCTGCCATAGGTTGTGGTTTTAAGTCTTGAAACACTGCATTTATTCTGGAAACGAGGATTTCCACGGATAAGTGGCTCTCCATTACGGATGGATAACACATCGCTCATTCTAGCGAAGAACGCCGATCCTTCAGAACAACCGCTGTACACTTCTGTTTGTATGAACGACTGAATGGTCAGAGAGCCCTTTAAGGCTACCGCTGATTTCGGCGATGCAACAGATTGTTGCATCGTGAAGAGGTGCGTGCGCTTAAACAGGTTAAAATTGTGTGCTTGTCTCAAATGAATGGTTAGCATTAAACGTGTCGTGCTCTAGCACACTACACGCTGCTAATGTAGCGCTTGCTGATTGGAATGTGCGATCAGTGCCGCTACGAACTCACTGTTGAGAGTGCTTTTGCAGTATTTCATGTCATTGACTTCTTTGCGTACTTAGGTGCCTCACAGAGACATATAACCTGGATGTTGTTTTTCCATAATCTCGCCAAACGAATACATGCTATGAAATCTTGAGGCGATATGCCTGGCTCTATTTGATTTTAAATCAGTTGATTTTTCTTCGTTTCTTAACAAGGATAATAATGAGTGCTATGGTAGAGCGATGAACAAGAGCTAACACGTACCAAGGAGGCTGAGATGTTCGAGGGACGTATTTTGTTGGAGGAACGGGTTGATAACTCGTATCGTATCCACGGAACAGGAATCTCACCGACGATCGACCCCAATGACACGGTCATCTCTTGTTCATTTTACTGGCGCATTCTTCATTTAGCTTTATTTCATTGCAGATCAGCAGCAAGCAAAGTATGCGTTACATGGCTTTGATGGCAAAACTTGTATAATGTGCAGCAGATGCAGTAGACTGTCTGCGCGCCCTGATGGAAATTCAGACTTATGAGTGTTAGGAGGGAGGGGGGGGGAGGGGGGGGGGGGGGGGGGGGGGGGGGGTGGAGAGGAAAGGCGAGGGCATGCGCTGGGATTTACTAAAAATAGGATAGCCATGAGCATTCTTTCTGATGCAGATTCGTTTTTTACGGTTTGATTTTTGACTGGTAGGCGATAATTACTTTCTTTGCGTTTTGTCTGGATAAAAGTGTGCGGAGACCAGAGGGGCTGCATGATTTGATCGTGTAGTGGCTCACGTTCTTCTCCTTTTTTTTCTGCGCTTTGTGAATAGGCTAGCTGAGCTTAGCATATAAACAGAGGGATGGTCTCCTCTCGTTTTGTTAAAGGACCTTTGCTGAGACGGAGTGGAGATAAAGAATAGATTCGGATCACGGAATGGGAATGATTTAGGAGGTCATTCTTTTTGTGCTTTTTCAAGAAATGGCACTGAATTCAGTGTGACGCCATAGGGGTATTTCTTCCTAGTTAACCTTCTGTTCTGTAATGTCAGTCCGGAAAATATGGATGTCATGTGACATATCTGCGGAAGTGTGTATGCATGATTAGAAAGGATTGTAATGGTTGCTGATGCTGCTACTGAAGTAATTTTCGAGCACCGGATAAAGGCAAAAAGGGGCGAGGAGATAAATATGACAAGAATCGAATATCCTTGGAAAAGAGGACTGGTGACAACGTCGAAAAAATCCAAGTTTAAGGTCGCTAGTCGCAAAATTAACGCAGTCATAAACTCTCTGTTGTTGTTAGCAGGGCCGCATTTGAAGGGCGAATAAATCTGGTCTATGGAAGTTATGGAAGATTGCTGTAGTTTGTCCGAAATTTCCATAGTCGCCTACTTTCGCAGCAGTTTTTCACAGCTGATCAAATCAACGATGCAATGAGGTGCACTTGCAGGAATGTAAGGGTTGTTTTTAGAGCGGTTGCATATGCTAAATTCATGATGCTTTCAACGCGAATGTTGTTGCTTGCATTTTGATGTCACCGTTGGCAATGATTATTACTGCTGAAAAAAAAGACCTAGACGTAGCTGTCGCTCATCTGATGCTGCTGACGAAATAGAAAGAATTTTTCTTAGCTGAGTATTTGCATGCAAGTGTGAACGGGTGGGATTAGGGACGGGCGCTCACAACGTCCTTCGCTGTATATTTTTTGTGGTCATGTAAGGGAAGGAAAAAGTGTAGCGCTATTGAACGCAACCTAGAACGAAGGAGGAGCTTTGCATGACGTTTTGCATGAGATCACCACTGTGAAATAAACGCACGGGATTCAACTTTGGACGACTGATAGAGCAAACGTGGATATATTGAACGATTATGTATATATTCTTTGAAATTTGGTTCGACAAAACTCAAATGCTGTTTATAAGCCACGAAGCAGGCACCTGTGTTGTTGTCAAAATTTTTAGAAGTTACGTAGGAAATCCAAGTCGACGGTTATGATCGGTAATGCTTGTTTTGAAAGAAAGAGGTGTTCTAAGTTTATCCGTAAATAGACGAGCGGGAGGCACGATTCTAAAATTCTTGAGGCACATAATTACTTTTAGTCACTGGCGAGCACAATAGCGCAGTGTGAAATGCTGAATTTGCGCACACCTCGCGTGAAGAGTGTTGAGACGGATGTTACCGTCAGGCAACACGGTCCTCTCCCACGCACCATCGTGGTAATATTGCAATTATGAATCAGCTTCATTCATTTCGCTTCGTTGCTTGTCAAGCGATATGTAGATGCTTTGCGACCAACCCATGCTCTTGTTTATCTATGCTCATGTCGTGTGTTCAACTCAGCATTTTCTCGTTCGCTTCATCGTGCTAACGCTTCATGCACTTCTGTTTTGGTTGTTATCGTATTGTATTAGAGTTGCCATACGATAATTTGTTGATCTTCCAATTGTTTCTTAAACATTCTTCTGTCATTTACATGCGTTCATTGTGAATGTCACTCACATTGTTACCCCAGGCTGTTTTCTCCTCTTAATGCTTTTCACTTTTCCACTTTCTTATCACTTGCGGATGCGGCGATGAATTTTTGTTGTGCCCGAAGCCAATGAGAAAGACGATTTCACATTTCTTCGTTTGATATCTTACCGTTTCGCACAAACGATATCGGGGAAGTAGTCATCAAGCTTCTAACTGACCTTCATTCATCTCCATTTAACCACCTAACATTGTCTTCTAGCTTTAGATACTCGTTGCAGTGATTATTGGATTACTCTTCATCGCGTATTTATCTCACCAGAAGTGGAGATTCTTAGTGGTATCGTCTGTAGGCTTCTATTTCCATCGTATTTTTGTTTGCGTATGGCGTGCAGAAATGCATCAGTGTAGAGTGCTTATACAGGGTCATGATTTTTTCGCACTACCTCCTATCACAACTATTATTACTGTAGCAATGAAATTTTTGGATGTGATTCACATTCAGGGTGGCGGGTTTACGCTTTCGAACGATTTTCTTCAAAGTTCCCTCGTAGCTTGTGGTACCGATATCAAAGTTTTTTGTCAATAAAATTCGTGCTCTTTTTATGCTGTACCATTGTGAATCATTCCACAAAAATTCTTGTATTTGAAGTTTCACTCCTCGCATTTCAGTTGGAAGAGGTGATTGTTGATGTCTGCTTCGAGTATGCTTGACTTTGAGATGTTTCATGTAACTTCGCTAGTTTCTTGGTGTAAAACTCTCTTCTACAGCCTTTACTGTTCGACCGTTGCATTTGAAATCGGCGCAGTGAGGAAAATGGGTTACATTTTGCGGGTTCTTCACATGCATTCGAAAGTTTTATGTGCAGCTATGAAATTTTTTCCGGTTTCGGTGAATAGCTGAAAATTGCCGATGTCATGTTGAACGCGCAAAATTGAAGCTTAGCGACTAAATATATTCGATCGGTCGAGCAATAAAATTTGCCTTTTTCATGTGACGTCGTGTGTTCTTTCTTTTGCTTTTGCAACACATGTGACGTCTTATATTTTGCTTCCAGTCTCAACTTACTGTTTTGTTGAAGTTGTTCTCGGTTGAAGAATAGGAGGGTTTTGGCATGAAATTTCAAAAGAAAAAAAATGGATGTATTAGGTGTGGCTAAGGCGCACAAAAATTGATGGCGGCCGCTGCGATCTTTTTCTCGTACGAAAATGTGTTTGTTTTTATAGGAGAATTCGACGCCACACACTACAGTTGAGTCGTGGCACGAGTCAAATGTGGGCCCCGAATCGGTTGTTACTGATGTTGATAAGTACGGAAATGTCATCAAGTGAGTTATGACTTCTATACTTGTAAAGTGATAAGTGCATTATGTTTATTGTTGTTATTTTTAAATGGTTAGGCTGTTAAACAAGCCATAATTGATGGTGGTGACTTCGAGTTCTTTTAGAAGCTCTATGTTATCAATTTTGCTGAAATAAGTTTGCGACCTAGAACTAGCACAACGATCCTGGCGTTTTTTGATTCATTCACCTTTAAAAATCGACGTTCATTAGATGGGCGTTAAATTCTTGTTTCAATGGCAACTGGAAATCGTGTTTAACCGGCACTGGGCTTCCACTTTTGTAAAATATGATGCCCATTTTCAAATCATGTCATTTTGCAAACGACATCTGTTTGCTACAGAAAATATTACTGCCCACTCTTTGACCATTAACACTCCTGTTGAAGCTTGAAGAGTCGTCCACAGTTTCGTGCAGTTTTTTCGAATTTAATTTCCAGAATTTTTCGTTGAGATATATGTCCGTCCATCAGAATTGCTTTTTATGAATCGTGTGCCATTTTGCAAGTAGTGAAAGGAAGCAAGAAAAGGGGAAATTACAGTTGCTTTATCATTCTTTCAACCGCAGCTATATCGAGGCAGTTTAGTTGCTGTCGCGATCAAGTTCGAGACGCATATTGATGCTTCTTCGGACGTGCTTCACTTGAAGTCAGCGTCGCTTGAATACTTTTCTCTAGAATTTTCTGCACCTCCTGGCAACCCTGAGAATGTCTAAGAATGAGGAGATGTACTATTCAAAGTCGATTGTGTGCATGATTGCGGAAACATTTCAGGAAGACTGTTAAGACTCAGCAAGTGAAGCATACCATCCAGCGTCAGACTTACCAGACCTACTCGATAGCGGGAGAAGGAGGGCAGCCGGTTAGTTTTCATGAAAAATTTTTTCAAGCACAACCATGTCGAATATGTGAGGATCCGTTCATGAAACGAAGAGATTGAATGATCTATAAGTGCAATTTGTATATGCTAGCATGAAGAACTCAAGCCATCCACGCTATAGGTGTATCCATTCTTCATACTCATGCTGCTGAATTGCACATATGACTTTGATGGAACTCAAGACTTCATGTTTCATATAAATTGAGTTGTTGAATAAAGCCACGAAAATGCCCGTAGGTTTACCAGTACGATTTCTAGTCACAGAGATTCGGAATGGTGAGCTTGCACAAAAATGAGATCAAAATGAGTTGGGATGACGTGAATGCTTCAAGAAATTGTTGGCTTAACTTTAAAGCTTTGCTTTCCACTCGCGCTTGGTGATTTTATAGGGAGGTGGAAACATGGCTTTTAGTTGAAATGGTGACTTCAATTTTGCAGGGCGTTCAGACTGTGGAAGCATCGCAGCAGGTGATAACGCCAATTGGAGAGGGGAGTGTTACGAGTGGGACGACGCCTATTGTCGAAACAAGAAGCCATACGGTGGCATACGAGGCAAACCAGGAACCGTTTGGGTCGGAGAATGGCTTCCAGAGATCAGATATTCCCGGCGAGCTCATTTCTTGTCGAACCATCAGCTCGGGTAACCGCACCGTCGAGACCATAACAGTATGTTTCTTCATTCGATTACTGTGTTTAGGCTGGCGCCTTTATTGATTGGTTACTAACAGTTGCATGCTTAGAACTTTGTCAGAGGAATTTTTAAAATGGACGTGACTTTAGAGGATAAAAGCGGGGATTTCTTTTATTTCTCAGCCAAGCTGCACCAGACTTTCTTCGGCATTTTACGTGCTTATAATGAATGTCGTTTACTTTTATTAAGTTCTTGCTGTCTGTCGGAAGTATCTTCTTGACGTTGTAGCCGTTCTACGCTGGACTAGATAAAGTGACGAATTGTTCGCAGCGAGCTTTAGGGAAGGATGGTTATTTTTCAGTCAGAATGCTTTTAGTATTCGTTTGTGGAAGGCTCTTGCTTCAAGGTTTACCTGAGTCTCGACGAGTGTCATTTTTCTGTTTTTGTTTCTGAAGGCGGCAGTTCAGGAGTTTTTGTATAAAGTGCAGGAAAATTTATCTGGAGGAGTAGTAAATAAATTTGCTTGCTTCAATGCTGTGTTAGTTTAGTCTGATATGAGGATATCAAGTTGTTGTCTAACTTGACTGCGTACGTTTTGTTACAGTACAAGACCGAGAAGGATGGGATTGTGGAGATCCATGTCGAGCACCGCGTCACTATCCATTCAGGTGCCAATATCGATCATGATGCTGTAAGTTATTTGCTTTGCTTATTGAGAGGCACTTCTAGATGAGGAAGTGAGCACGCTGTTGAAACGGGCACGTCTTGAGTGCTATTTAGATTTCATTGTAAACGTTTCACGTCTCTTTTTGAGTATTTGTGCAATTTGCGAAAGACACTTTTCTAATTTTTGATTCCTCACTGTCAATGATGTTGCGTATGAGCAATGGCACCATCGAATTAAAGGTATAATAGCTTACGATGCATTCATTAACTAGAAGTTTTCTGCGTTCTAAAAAGTGTTAAATGCGTTCTGCGCTCAAGGGAATAAGCATGTGACTTTATACTTCATACCTCTTGTAGTTATCCCTTCCCCTTCGTACCAGGCTTGTTGTTGGCGATAGTTCTGCTATCTAATGTGATGCTTAACGATGGTTACGATAAACGTGTTAACGTTTTTTATTTGCATCGGTTAGCCTAATGCGGTGTTATCGATATTATTACTGGAATATCTGCATGATCGCTATGGTTGCCATGAGCCGAAAATTCAACGATAAGTGGCATAATGTATCAGATGAAGTGGCGCTGTTCTGCAACTGTGGAACCACGGGGTGAATTTTCTTGGCACTGATGGATGGGGGTTTTTCAACGTTTATTGAAGCGTGCCAGGCTTGTATATACGTGTATGCGCTAATGGGAGCTTCGAGGAGGAAGGTAGGAGAGCATTAGCTCCAGTGTCTCAAGAATACACCTTGATGAAGTAAAAGGGAACCTGATTAATAAAAATGAAATACTGTTATCTTGATATATGAAAAAGAATTTTTAGAGGAACTCGCCAAAAAAATCGATCTCACTTTCCCTTCGTTCGATGTGTCAGTCGGTGATATTATATCGTCGACATGCGCGCATGCTCGTTTTTTATATTCCTACGCAGAAGTGAAATGTAATGGATTGTTTAATGCGATCGTTACGCTAAGAAATAGGGTTGAATCTCCGAACGGCTCCATAATAAATATTGCTGAGGTTAATTGATTGTGCTATTCTGATGAACAGACTACGTGTTGTTGGGTTTTCGTGAAATGGATTTTGACTACCGAATGCACAACAGAATTCACTTTGAAGGAACTCAGCCAAGCGATCCTTGAGGCGACGAATATGAATCCTGACATGACGGTGGAGAAGATAGAAGTGAAGCAGGAGTCGCAGTGCTAGGAACATCGCGTTGTAATGGCGGTGCCCGTCGGTGGAGAGCTCCGCTAATTGCTTTTATTTTATTGCCTACAGAATCGCGTGTTTATATTTCAAGCCAAGACAAAAGTCCTCTTGTAGTTTTTGTCGTTGATTCTTCCAAAATCTTAAAATTTGCCTTTTTGTTGTTTTTTTTCATCAATAGCGCTGCTGTGTAGCCGTTATTTTGCCATACGGCTTTCGATGCGTGTGTGAGGCGAGGTTTGCTTTTTGCCCTCTCAGGTTGCATCAACTATGCCGCCGAGAGTGAGTTGCTTCGCTGTTTTTCTCCTCCATCATGTGTTCATTGTGCCTCAAAGCTCTTCACCCCTCGGGCATTAACGCCTGTTTCTATGAGTTGATCTGTTCTCTTAATCAAATCAGCGTTTTATTCTTTTGTTCTACTCTCCTAGTTATTTCAAGCACACCGGTTATTCGCGGTTTTTCTTTCTAATCTTTTCTATGTTTCTCTTTGCAGCAGCGCCTAGTGGTTGCGCTTAGCTGCTCCTACTATTTTTTTGAAGGAGTCGTTGTGTTGCGGCGGTTTCGCCCTTGTAAGGCGGTCTGTTTCGGCGATATCCTCCGCTCGATCACTCTCTATTCCCAATACACAATTTTCACTGAACTGCTGAAATATACTCTTTAAATGCTTTGTTCAGATCGTTTAACGCACAGAATATTTTGTCGTAAATATGAGTTCCTACGCTTAACTGCAAGTATTTCGAACAGTATTATCTCGTCTAGGATTCCTCCAGAAATTCGCACATAACAGTAGTCGGCAGGTATTTTATTACCAGTTACATTGAAGTGACCTTAGGGCAAGTTTTGGATGCTGATTCCACTTAGATCTGTTGCCTTTTCAACAAGTAATAGGGTTTTCAAGTTGGAATTGTCGTATTCACGGAGGCTTACATAGCTGGGAACTAATCGCCTGCAAAAATTTGAAGTTCTGTTGGAGAGCTCGACCAAAAATAAGATCTGAAACATCGAATTTATCATGTATGGGATGACTTCACCGTCATTTTGTTGCCCAGCATCATTCTTACTAGAACAGGCTCCAAGAGGAGCTTTTTGACGAAGACAACAGAATGCCTATAAAACATTGTCTCTCTTTCGTGTCATTTTTCTTTTCAAGCCTTCCAACTGCTCGCGTATTCAAGTTTGCTTGTTTGCTCGAGCACACCCGGTTGCCCGGTTGGCCCGCTTTACTGCCACAAGTTTGTTGATTGCAGATGCAGTTTCCTATCGAAACAGAGAAAAACATTTCAAACAGGTCGACGAGGGTTTATCTGAAGAATGAAAAAAGTTGGTCAAGGACTTACCACAACTTTCTCTCACTGTTAATGCGGATAAAGCAAAACTCAGGATTTGGAATTCTTTCGACATACGCCGAGGCCATGACGCTCATTAAAAACATGTCGGTGAGACCCCGCCTTGATCCCATGCTGGGAATTGAACGGGAGTGGGGGAGGAAGAGGGATTGTCCAGTACTTTTCACTCTTTCTCACATGTCCTCACGGTCATATTTGAAAAGTTGTTGAAAGCTTTCGGGGTAGTAAAGGTTCGGCATTCATTCATTCACAGAAAAATATTCTGCAGAAAAGGTCTCGCCGCGCTCATACAGCATTAGCGAAGCTCGGAAAGAGGCCAACTTTTCCTGTATAGCTAGAAAACGCTATGATAGTGTGGTCAGGTAAACAGAATTCTCAAAGCACATTGTCGCCAGCAATTTTTACAGCATAGCAGTGAGCAGTCGCGCTTTTTTGTAAAGGAGGCCCACCGAAATTTCTTTACTAGTGCTTTTCGCAGTGGACGTTTACGAACGAGGCTTCTGCAGTCTTCCAACATTGCTTAGCTTCTAACTCACTAGAACTTCGAGAAGGATCAGTCATGAACCCCAAATAACAAAGCCTCTGTTTATTATCTCCCGGGTTTGAACATGACTGCTACTCTTCCATCTTCTTTCATACATTCGCTCGCGAAGTTCTCTGCATTGCAAACGTTCCGTCTGCACGATCTCTTTCATCAGCTCCGCGAGGTAAGGCAAAAGTTATCAGGGATGGGAAATCGAATATGGCGGACTGATTCCTCTGTCCGCTGTGCATTCGTCGTACATCCAATCCCAAGTATACATTACTAACACGCTTTCGAAAAGCAAGTTCTGCCAGCTATACAGAGTGGTTGCACAACTATTCAAAGAATAATTAAGCGGCTCACATTGATGCTTTTCTGTGGCCAACGATAATACATACGAATATTTACCAAAAAACTCGCATTTTCGTTGACAGCAGGTTTATCGTAGTTTCATTACGTTTTCTACGGAACGTAGAAGAGAACCTATTTGTTCTAGAACACAATAGATAGCTTATCTTAATTTTTTCGGCACATGCAGATAAAATTCAACATCAGAAGCAGGGATATAAATGGCAGGAGCGTGAATCGTTCGTCATTGTATTTGAAGGGTGCTGGGGAACAGCATCATGAGGCAACTCGAGCAGCATTCTGATGGTCACTCTCGATTTTGTTTTCCAAAGCTAAAGGAGTATCAGACGTGGCCATAACGCTTCACTGACAGATTTCTTGTAAAAAAAACTGCATCATGGAACACTACAATTTATACTGTGCGACCAAATCATCCGCACAAGCACTCTCACTCAACGAACAATGGATGCCACTGAAATTGATCTGCATAAATCCAAATTTCTCATGAGAGAGCAATGGAGGACGCTATGACATCGTACGTGTAGACCGAATTGTATTGAACATTCGCAATCTATAAAAAAGTACTGCTGGTAGGAATAGCGGAGGAAAAGAATCTACACACCAATGCTGAACAAGAATTTCAGCTAAAAACAGGACTGCGCAACAGTTATTTGAAGCGCTCATGCAAGCGAATTTCAGATATTTGTGGATTAGCGTATCTGTGCGCGCAAACATATATGTTGTGAAGTACTGTCATAATGAATAGACGAATCATACGAGTGTTATGTCTACAAGAATAACAAGAAAGCGAATGTGGACGTATGAAAATGGTGATGAAATGGAAAGAACAAAAAACGCGTGTACACAGATGTGCTACAGTTTTGCAGGAGAGCAGTCAATAACTGTATATTGCATAAACTTAAACGTTGTTGGTAACATGTTCTTTGCTTTGACATCGCCGGTAATAAGTTTAGTTTGCTGTGTAAGATATATGTCCGGTTGATTACTCTAAAACGGAAAAAGGGGAAAAAGGGATTGTTTTAAAGATTCCATAGGTGGACAAGGTCTCGGTTTCCTGCGGCAAAGAACTCCATACCTTTAGCGCCCTACTTCAGATGAAGTACCTAAATTTGTTTAAGTGTCACCGGTCTGTCTTGAGTCTAAGGTTATGAGCAGAGCGAGTGTAACAGATAATAGTTACACTCGCTCTGCTCATAATAGGGTAACTTACTGTATATACATATTAATACACGCCAATAATAGTGTATATTCAAAAATTTCACCAAATGAACAATGATGAATGTTATAATCAAGGCTGGCAATTTTAAAATAATTCAATGTTTGCAATGTTCGAAGTTCTTACCGCGTACGACAGTCTACACTTTTCCTGTGGTAAGTTATATGCTCCTTTTTCAAAAGTCCGTTCGTTATTCTCCTTAACAGAAGAAGGAGAAAGCTGTTGCTTGACCCATATAGAACAAGAAAAGCTACGAAAGGGATCAAATGACTTCAAAGCTCAAGGGTCGAGAACTATGGAAGAGCATACTGCACTGCAATAAATCTGAGAACGGCGACAGTCCCGCCAGGGCTGATCGGAGCAGCGATCTTTGGTATATGGCAGAAGGAAAATATATAACACTGATAACAACAGTAGCAAAACAAAACTTTTTATTTGCCATAAGAGCAAAAAACGAGATCAATCTTGTGATTTGATATGTTAAATCAATGAATGAAATCAACGATGCTTCTTAAATGCAACGAACCGGTTGACATATAAACAGTGAAAAGTTCAACGTTTCAACGACATTTTCAGGAAAATTGTTTCACATAGAAATAACTCTGAATGAGCGATTGTAAGAGACGCTGCTTACACAACAAGTTGAGAACGATAAGTTCTGTGTCGATTTTCTTGGAATACAATGAAAACGGCAACTTTCACATCTCTAATCACATTTGTCTTCATCTTTAGGCTCAACTTTGCCTTCTTAGCTCTTAAAAACGCTGAGAATGATGCTTGATTAAGATGTCCAACGCCATTATGTTTCCACCTCGACTGCTGATCAGCACAACGCGGCCAACAAACAATGATAAAACTTTCGGCGAGGCGGTTATGAAACAAATTAGATTTGATTTTCGACAACAATAGTAGTTTTCATAAAACTTTGCTAATATTTGAAAATGTCACGATAAAAATTCAGTGACTTAAACTGAAACAGTCACGAGATGACCTACTTGTTTTCATTATACCAACCAACCGTTGATCGTCTCGTGCAATAGTGATCACTGCTTTTAATTCTTGCATGAATGGCAAAAGATTACAGCCGCAGAGCTAGTTAGTTGTTACAGTGTATTTGCCTCGTGATGCGGTTGGCAGCTCGGCAATGTATTTCATCATTTCACCTCCGTGTCTCGATGTTTGTGGCCGGCAAGCTGTGCTGTTATGTAGACGATATTTTAGCCGTAGTTATTTAGAGTGATTCGTATTGCTGTGGAAGGGGAGGGGAATAGTTTTTGATAGACATCTTCAGGTGGTATCCGCCATTCTTTTATTATAATTAGCACGCCGCCGTCACTCAAGCGAATATATAGTTCACTTTCCCATTCCGGTTATTGCGGGTTTTGACATTCAAAAGGTTCGAATTGCTTTATCTCTCATGTGGAACATCACTGCTATTTTGACGTTTCACTTGGTTTTTTTCGGATAGAATTAGGTCCGTCACTATAAGTTTCAGTAATGGTTCCAAAAAACTGCACAAGGAATTTCGAAATCAGGGAGTCTTCACCAGTGTCTTTAATGGAAATATTTGCGGCCGAGAAATTCGATCTTTTGAGACTGAACGAGATAGTAGTGGTGTTTTCTAATAAAGAATCAGTTCATTTAGAACCATCATCCTTCTCGCCTTTTGTTTACAGTAACGCCGATGACCGCTGGATTTTTAGATGAGAAGAGCGAGAGGCACGGTTACGCGTCCAGAAGCTGTAAAGAAAAAGACGTTCGTTTAAAGTATGAGTAAGTGGAAATGTAAATATTGAGCTTATATTACTATGGAGGCGCAAATTAAATGTTCAAAAAATGATGCGTGATCGCTGTTGAATTAAAACGATGGTTTTTGTTTGCATAGGTAAGAGAGTTCATAGCAGCCGTTGACAGAACCAAATAAGCGATTGACGTGCACTGTTTGTTGCTGTTGGTACGTCAAGACACCGCCGTAATCAAGCAGTGGCATGATCACTAACAGACGACGCTCGAAGATTCCGTCAACACAGTCATCGCAGCGGTTTGAATTAGTCGTAGGTGGGGTAAGATGACATGGCAAGAGAAGGAATAGGCAACGTCGTCGGAAATGATAGAGAGCTGTGCAGAGTGCAGTGCCGAATAGTTTTGGTACGAGTTTTGCGCTCGGATGGTACTGGGGTAGCTAATGAGGATGGTAAGGAAAACACTGAGAAGGAAGGAAAGGAGAACAGAAACTGCAAGGGAATCAAGAATACAGATTTGATCAGGTGGAATTTCGGCCTGGATTGTCTATATGTTCAGGTCATTGAGCATTCATAATAGATTTCTTTGTCTAATGACATCTTTGGGATTTGTCTATCTAGCGATAATTTTAAGTTGGGTCGTTTTCTGCAATGCAGGTGAAGTGGACTTTCGGTAGGAACAGCAACCATCCATGTCATGCATGCTTATTGCCTGGTAGTTGCAGTGCTCACCATAATGCCATTTGCGTAAAACCCCCAAATATTGCCTGTTGGGATTTTAAAGGACGTCGGGAAAGGGAGGGTGTTGATATCAGCCTTATATGCCTCTCCATTGGCATAGTCTTCCTCTTTTGAAAAAGCAGTCGATGTTCATTTTCTTTAGAACCTGCCTTTTCATTCACAAAAGAAGAGTGTTGTTTTGAAACTCATCTCCTTTTGATAGAAGTTGACCTAAAGAGAACGGAATTGTTTCATATGAAGGAAGTAGTTCATTACTTAACATATGAGACTGCTGTGACAGTCATTTGTTTTCTTATATGGCTTTTCTGATTCCTCCTTATCCTATTTGTTTTGCGGTTTAATGTAACGTTATTTACTAACGTCTACACTGTGCCTTAATCGCTGAAAAGAGAACAATAACGAGCCTTATCAAATACATTCCCTGATTATTTTCCATGTGCGGCGTGGTCAGTGCAAACACGGTGTTGCAATCAGCAGATTTTTGTTTTAAGCCTAACAGTTATCGAGAGTCCACGTTATGGCGACCGCTTACTCAACGATTTTCTTAAACGGTAACAAAAGTTACTTGATCTGTTGGCTGTGATCAGTGCATTTATGGTTCACTTGTCCACAGCTCGCGATGCGCATACGTCCAAATCACCTCTTCGTTCTATTATGGTTGTCCTGAGTTCCAGAAAAGAAATGTAAGGTTATTTAAAGGCTATGGCTGAATGCGCTGCAACGACCGACAGTTGCCGCTCTGATGGTGCATCGCCTCTTCATCAGATCTCCGATGATGCTTTCTATGTCATAAATGAAGTTGTCGTGAAGCATTTGGGCCATGTACCGGTACTAAAAGTGCGTTTCTGAATAGGCCATTCATGCCAAATTCGCATTTTCCTTACCAATTTCGTTCTTCCTCAGCAAGAATTTAGCAATCCTAAATTCTAATACTCAAATGAGAGAGCTCATTCATTTAATATTCTTCTACTCATGTATAGTCTTAATTGTAATTATGAACGCGATTAGGTGACCACCAATGGGAGGACGGAAGGAGAGGGAGGTTAGAGGGGTGTTTGGCTTGGTAGTGCGCTTCACGATACGCCACGTTTAGGCCATTACTTTCTATGTTTCCGCTGGATAGTAAAGAGGTGATGGGGAGGATGGGAGGAGGGAGAGGCTGAAACCAGAAGAGAGGGAGAACTAGGAGGCGTAGGAAACTAATCAATGTTATGCATGAAAAATGTTATCTGACTTACGATTTCTTTATCAAAATGTGATTGGATCAGTTTTTTGCTTAAATACTTCGATGCCCGCTTTCAAACAATGGTGTCTTGTTTCTCACAGAGACAGTCATTGCCACCAATCATAGCCAATCATTAACTACTGCAGTCTTCACACACTGATCATAACAGTTAGGGGATGGCGAGCACAGTAACGTTATAGGATTAAAAAAAAAAAACAAACAGAAAAAGCGCTTTTTTTGGATTTTTTACTTGAAATTTTCCCACAACTTATATCAGGAAACAACTTCGGTCTCTATATGAAGATAGTCTTTATCTGAGTATGTGAGATGAATACTTGCAGGGTGATTTCCACCTACTACCGCCTAAGGTGCAATGTTTTGTGGCCGAGAAAGCAGAACTGATGTGCCCACGTGGGATCTTCATTTGCGATGGATCACAGCATGAGGCCGAGGAGCTCATCCACAAGTTGGTCGAACGTGGAATGTTGTCACCGCTTCGCGCTTATGAGAACAATTACATCTGTAGAACTGACCCAAAGGTTTCTTTACTTCATAATCGCTCATTTCTACTTATCTCAAGTTCATACGCTATTACGGTAGCAAACTCTTGCCTTCTGGTTAAATTCATTTGCTTGTTTGTATATTGTCCGAATGGTGACTTGCTTATATCTAAAAGCTCATTCGTTATATATCTATAGTCCATTTCACATAATTCTGACGAACTTAACCAATGAGTTATAGGATGTGGCTCGCGTAGAGAACAAAACTTGGATGGTCACCAATGATAAATACCAGACAATGTGTCACGTCCCTGAAGGTGTAGAACCGATCATGGGACATTGGATGTCACCGGAGACTTTTAGAAAGGAACTCGATTCGAGGTTTCCTGGATGTATGGCAGGTGAAGCAATTATGGCCACAGTTTTGAACTGTTCCATTCTAAAGGAGATAAACCGACTGGCAGTTTTTAAATATGTTTAAGGGAAGCCTTCATGAGTGTAAAGTTTTTAGAAACTGCAAGCTCATATTGTGCAGTGCTTCATCTTTTTGTGGCAGCATCTTTTATCAGTTGCAAAAGTTGGGAATCATAATTTTGGCAAACAGGAATATGAAATTATTTGCGTTGCCTTCTTGTCTCTCTCCGATGTCCGTTTCAACATAACGGCTCACCTTCCGGTGAATGTAATTTAGTGGCTGATGTTTTCCGTTCTATCTGTGAAAAATTATCGACAGCTTTCATCGTTCAGTATGTTTGATGGAATGCATATGGTTGAGTTGTTAAAACGCAAATTGGTTCCAGCTCATGCCTGCTCCGTGTTTTGGAAAGACCATGTTTCTTGTGCGAAGCAACAGTGGAAGAGCACGAAATTGCGGATATTGTTCTACTACAGCCATTGCAATGAAATGTTTACCTCAGAACATCGAACAAACCACCCTCAGTATACGCCCCGTTCCTTTCATATTGTTCCCTTCTCCTCTTTTTGAAATGGAATTTTGCGGCACTGATCTTTTGTTTTTGTTGAAGACCGAAAAGTGATTGTTTTGTTAGCAAAGATCAGGAAATCATTACCCTGCTAGCAAGGGATGGAGGTGCTTGCTTGTTTGCAGCGGTCGAGAAGCCGTTATCACTCTTGCCAAAGTGACCTCGCACCTGGCCAGCTAACTTATTTGCTTTCAGTGTACTTTGTTGTTCGAACTTCGGCGGTTTTAAAGCACGCATTATCTAAAAGTCAAGCTAAAACATTGGAAGGTTGGGAAGAAAATACCCACGTCAATATAATGTTCCAAACTCACTGGTGAAAAAGGAGGACAATTTTTGAAAGTCTCTGCAAAGCGCCATCGTATTTCATTCGATGTTTTTTCCAATGTCGGTATTAGTTGGAGAACAATGTATGAAAGGACAAGCAAGTAATTATTCTAGCACATTTTGGAGAACATGATGCAGTTGAAATATTCTTGGCGAGTTTTGGTAGTTTGATCACTCGATAGACTCTTTCGCTTCAACTGAGATTGATAGATGAAATTTTCAGGTCGCATTATGTATGTTATTCCGTTCTCTATGGGACCAATTGGCGGACCTTTATCGAAAATTGGAGTTCAGGTTCGCCGCTTATCGTTGTGAAGTGCCCTACTTTATAACAATGAAAATGATACCATTTAAACAAAATTATTTATGCTTCGTGGAGAAATCATTTTTTTATTTTTTCAAGAAAGTGTTTTACTGTATGTAGTGTGGCTCAGAAACTAACTTTTGTTGGTAGAAAAGTGTGGTCTAGAAAAAAAGATAACAAAGTAGAAGGCACTGGTAAAGGAAAGTAACCCATTTAGCACAGTAAACATGGGAAAATTTTGCTAGGAGGAAAATCAACTAAGATGGCGCGTGCGATCATAACAATTGCGGGTCTGCAAGCGACTCTGTGAAATGTTATTGGAGCTGGTTGACGCAGTTGCTTATTTAAAAGCAAAAAAAATAAAAAATAAAAATTCGTCAACGTTTTCGAACTCAGCTGTGACTGAAAACCGTCTCATCTAACAATGAGAATCAGATTTTTTCACTGAAAGCGGTCACATTTGAGCAGATTTCCAACAAGTTTTCGTGAAACTGTAATAAAAAAAATGGGAGGGAGGGGCTGGGAAGTGGGATGAAGACGGGCTTTTCTCTTCCTCGATTATCCAATTTTCGCTTGCTATTCATCGAAGCTGACGTGTGTCTTTTGTCGTTTTGAGAATAAAGATGAGCAACATCTCGAATGAGAAACCATACCATCTTATAGTCCTTAGTGATCGGTAACCTCAGCGCTTTCTGCTACTATTTTTACGTCTTGGCTTGCATTTCTTCTTCATTTCAACATACCATAAGAATATCTGCAGGCAACTATCGCTGCCCGTATATTGTAGAAGTGAATGTCAACAGTGGTTGGATGTTACTATAAAACGGTTACATTACAGCTTACCGACTCAAATTATGTGGTGCTTTGTATGAGAATCATGACACGCGTATTCCCAGCCGTATGGGATGCGCTTGGAGACAACGAATTCGTGCGGTGCGTACATTCTGTAGGGCTACCAAGACCGGTGAAACGTGCGTTCTAATCTCTGTCTGGGTTGTTGCTAATATCCGACTACAAGGCTCGGGATTACTTCCAACTGAAAGAGCTGATATTTCTTAGCTCCATATACGATAAAACTCGTGTTATATAGTTTGAAAATCACAAATTGAATGCTCATCAACAAACAAAGCTGATCATGCACTCACTGCTTATGAATTTTGATTTTCTCTTTCGTCGTAAACAATTTTTCGCAACGTACATAAATATTCGGATGAAATCTTCCCGAGTAACGTTTTTACGACTCTGTATACAAAGTTGGTAGAAAAATGACTACTGATAAGCGTCGTCGCTGAGAACTACCCGAGAGGGTCTTCTGTTTTTATGTTTTACTCTTTTACTTAAACTGTTTCAACTGGTCGACGAATGAAACGTGTCGTGCCTGTTTCTCATTGTTGCTGTTTTTTAATGTCTTTATGCGGAGGTTGGAACACTTTCAGAGCACGTCATCAACCACTGGCCATGCAATCCGGAACGCGTAATCGTTGCGCATAGTCCACATGAACGTGAGATCTGGTCGTTTGGCTCTGGCTATGGTGGCAATTCTCTTTTAGGCAAGAAATGCTTCGCACTGCGCATTGCATCTAATATTGCACGTGATGAGGGTTGGATGGCCGAACACATGCTCATAATGGGTTCGTTATTATTTCACCTCACAATTGAGATGGTCCTGTCTAAGGGTATAGTGTTACGGTGTAGGTTTGAAATATTGTTGGTTGAACGCGGCTATTTCATCTGCTTAACTGTAGGATGATTGTGCGAATGGTGCTTGTTTAAGGTGTGATGCGTCCAAATGGTAAGGAGCATTTCATTGCGGCGGCATTCCCGTCAGCTTGTGGAAAGACAAATCTGGCAATGCTTGAGCCAACATTACCTGGCTGGAAGGTTCGATGTGTCGGTTAGTGCTTTTTTCTTTTTTATTTAAATGCTTTTAGGTTTGAAGGTCCTGCTGAAATGTGACTCTGCATGGTTGTCGCTACCATAATATCCAAATCCCCGAACTTCACTTTTTTGGATGGCTTAGTATTTGATTATCAGTTTCTGAAGAGTACAGCTGTCACGTGATTTTCAGATCGTTTGCATATCGAGTCTGTAAGCGTGCTTACATACGTCGTCCTTATATTCGACCTCTATATGCTCGAGCAAATCATGCGTAGGCCACTGTTTCGAGTTTTTGTGCACGAAAATGTTATTATAGGCGACGATATCGCGTGGATGAAGTTTGGTGAAGATGGCCGCCTTTACGGGATTAATCCGGAGTCTGGTTTTTTCGGAGTTTGTCCAGGCACCTCGAAAAAGACAAATCCAATGGCAATAGCAACATTTCAGAAGAATAGCATTTTCACAAACGTTGCCGAAACCGCAGATGGCGAATATTTCTGGGAAGGTCTTGAGGATGAACTAAAGGTCCAGTTTATTTTAAGCACTTCATTTCCTTTCGGAGCTCTTGATCTAATTAATTGAGAAATAGAAGTCCAAATAAAATTCTCCTTTATTAGTCAAAAAAAGATTGCTGATCGCGAATTTCTAAAACAGTTGAACAAAAATGGGTTTTTCGGAGCGATGGAATGAGATTTGTAGCGGTTGGCGATTTTGTGCTAACAACGCACAGTTAATTTTTATTGTAATGTTTTTATTTGTTTTATAAGTATCAAATGTTACGCCATTGTAGGATGACTGTCACGATTCTCGTATATGAAAAACTGTACCGTTGATAAATCTGCTCTTTTCTTTGACATTAATCGCCCGCGCTTTAACATTCAGATCTTCAGGGCAAAACTGTTGATATAACGGACTGGTTAGGACTGCCATGGAAGCTTGGTGATCCAACGCCGGCCGCACATCCGAATTCTCGTTTCACGGCTCCCGCCAGCCAATGTCCAATCATTCACCCGGACTGGGAGTCACCGGAAGGGGTCCCGATTGAAGCCATCATCTTCGGTGGACGAAGGTTGTTACGGTTTTACGTTCTCTTCAGAGGAAAAAAGATTTATCCACCAAGGTGAAATGATCCCATCTAGTAGCAGAAAGCCATTTAAATTGGCCGTAATGTACCATAGTGCGCTTTAGATCGAGGAATATTGGATGAATTCTGGTGTGCTAAGGAACTGCAGTTACTTGGTTATTTGCGATTCTCGAATGTTTCTATTCAAAATCCCTTTTCCGCAACTTTTCAAGTCTGAAATACTGAAAGAGGAACTTGTTATCCTTTATTGTGGTCAATACTGGATGTTGGCAGCACATCCTTTCAGAATTTAAGAATGAAGTGTTGAAACTCGTTTTGGCTTGATTATTATGGGCTATTTTTGCGACATATTTCCTGTCCGTTTACTCTCAACGTTCTATTTTGTCATTTGTTTTTTAAGTTCTTTAAATTCAAGGACGTTTGTTTTTCACCGTTGGCAAATCTATTCTTCTCGTGAATCCATTTTTCGATCAACTCATTGTTAATTTTTCGAAATTATTTTAGGCGACACGGATGTTTCTTGTAACAGAATTCTCAAAGCTACTTTTATTACAGTCATTTGCGCTCAAAAATGCTCTATGTAAAAATTCTTTTTTATTACATGCACATTTATAATACATAAGCAGGCGATACAATTCCGAATTTCTGTTTTTATACTATGCAGTTAACAACAGATTGCAGTTAACAACAGATTATGCTCTCTTTGCATAGCAAAGAGTGGCATGAACGAGAAAAATACAAAGCACACGTCCTTCACTGCCTTTACTCTTTCTATTAATGTCACTTCTTACCTACTATCCCATAAACACACATTTTGCTAGTCTTACTCACTCAGTGATACCATATATAGGCATACTGAACATATGAAGGTTTATTTAAGTTTAAAGGATAAGAAAACGGCTGATATTTATCAACTTGATAAATTTGAAGATTTTAGACGATCAACTTGAACGTCCAGCTTTCTTTGTTGAGTACATTTTAATGCAAACTTTAGACCTGAAGGTGTGCCGTTAGTATTCGAGACCTTTTCATGGCTTCATGGGATCTTCACAGCCGCCTGCCTCAAATCTGAAGCAACCGCTGCGGCAGAATATCAAGGGAAGACCGTGATGCATGATCCGATGGCAATGCGTCCATTTATGGGCTACAATTTCGGCAAATACCTCCAACATTGGATTGAACTCGATCAACCCGGTCGTAAGGTTGCTGCAGTTGAATATCTTAACTAGTTTGTTATGGGAATGATTTATTTTTGAATTGCTTCCGAATGCACCGTTCATTCATGAAAATGGTTAAACTAGATAATTCATGCATATTTAAACGAGAGTGATGATGTGTAGATTGAACGACTTTTTGATGAAAACAAATACAGCTGAAACAAAAGTATTTTGGATATACCGTTATATGGATAGTGGCATCAAGCATCAATGATGTGGGTTAGCGATGATGCTGTATGGTCGGACAGATGAGGGCTCGACTTAAAAGTGAAGGGTGCAGTTTTGAAATATTCATAGGATGTAAGAGAATTTGGCACTTTAATGACCACAATTTTGAGGTTTCCACAGCCGATGAACTGACTGAGCTCACAATCTTTTAGAAGTTCTCGGAGAGATCTTTTTTCGCCTATTAAGGAAAGAAAAGAACCATTAACGCTTCATAAGGTTAATTTCAGCGTCATATAAGGTGGGGAGGGCGAAGAAGAAAAGAAAATACGAGGATTTCTCTTCCGTTCCAAATCCTCCCTTCCGCCCTGATAAAGCAGGCTACGAAATGAAAGGAATTGCTGTTAAGTGAGCAGAGGAAGTTTTCCTGCATTTTTATTTATTCTGGCTTACACGAACGGTAACATGTCGTTCTGTAATGCGAGAGCTTTTGCTACTGCGTATTTGCTGTGGCTGGAAAATGTCTTCTCCGCTTTTCGAAGCCCGGGTCAGCATTAGAGTGCTTTTTTGAACTGATCAACAGTGACCGAGAGAAATTTCTTCCTTCGAGATGTGGCCGTGGCTGTGGGCTTGCCCTCTTCGGCAGTTCTTCCCTCTTCTGAAATGACGCGGTGCAAGTGGTGTTTTTCAGTTGCCAAAAATCTACCATGTCAACTGGTTCCGCCAAGGCAAAGACGGCAAGTTCCTTTGGCCAGGATATGGAGAAAATATTCGCGTTATCGATTGGATAGTGCGCAGACTCGACGGCGAACCAGGAATCGGCAAAGAAACAGCGATCGGAGTCGTGCCATCAAAAGGAGCACTAAATTTGAATGGTCTCGACCAGATCAAGGTGGACGAGCTGATGAGTGTGCCTGGGGATTACTGGCGACAGGATGCTGAGGAAGTGCGTCATTTCCTGGAGGAACAGGTGACGTTTCCGGTTTGATCGGTAGGGTACGGTAAAGGATACTGTACATGAATGGGAGTCCACACGTCGTTTTATTGCCTACATAAGCACACCGTAGTGATGTGGATAACGAATCACTAGAGTTTTAATGCTAAAAGCGTTGCTTTCACAGGCAAGCAGAGGATAGTTCAACCTATAAATGCAGTCAGGCCAAATTCTGCGGATAGCCTTTCGTATGAGTGACCTTTTTTGCAGATGCTTAGTGTGTTCGTAGTTTGAAAACTTATATTTGAGGGTCTGTGTTGTGAATACGTCCACTCGATTCACAGTCCAACTGAAATGATTTGGTGACATCCTAAGGAAATACACCGTCGGCTTGGACGAATGCTACATTAGGACATGTGCCGCAGGGAACGCGCCACCGTAGTTGCGTGGAGTTTTTTTCAGCTTGTTGGCGTCGGATAAGGCACAGTGCGCAAGTCTGTTGAAAGCGTTCGCCTGTGGGAGCCTGTTAAAGTTTGCAGGTGGCGATGAAGCAAAGGGAAATTTCGGTTCTTCTGTTTAAAATTCGAGTTTCAAACGTAATGATTAATTCTGATCGAACAAAACATGATGACGGATCTGTGCTAGGCGCGTGCGAGAGTGCGATGGGGCATATTTTCGGATTACTGAGTGTTCTTAGTGATTTAGGCCCAAGCTATGGCGATTTGAAGTCGTGCTTCTCTACGCGCGTGAAAGGCAGTACCCAAGCTTGCTTACGATATAGTTCAAGACGTAATCAACTTTACTTTTAGGTGGGAAGTGATCTTCCGCTGGAGATTCGCGCTGAATTGGATGCACAAGAAAAGAGAATCGTTTCTAGTTGATTTGTGAATGGTCCTCTTGCATAATGTTCCGCATATGTTTCTCTGTATTGTATGAAGATGCCCATATAATAGTTTGAAGTTTCTTAGCTTTTTAAATATAGCTACTGCAGTAAGAATCTGCAGCTGTTTCTTCATGAATAAACATTGTTTCCATCTTCACGAATAAACACTGTTTAGTTTGTGTGGCGTCGGTATAGATTTTTATATTGCGACGCATAAAGCGCTGTGATTTTGGGTATGTGAATTCATCTTCAATATGCTAAAGTTTTAGACTGATATATCTCTTTGTTTTAAGTGGGTGCCTGAGGGCTTGTGTTTTTCGTGACAGTGGGAGGGCCGGTCTGTAGAAGCGGGCCTCTATTAGAAGATGGGTTCACATTTTGTGGGATCTTGTTTCACTCACTCCACTCTCATGTGATAAGATATTTAAATGCTAGAGGTACCAATTTCGTTTCCCATCTCGGCTGGAAAGGGGTGGGGCGGGAGCAATTTTTATCACTCGCGTCAAGCGTTCTCGTGGTCGCAAAGACGACTACAATCCTGGTCTTTCTGGCGCCACATAGAGAAAAGCGGCAAACCGCGGGAAAGCCTACATCGGTGACGACGCGTGTGAGAGCGGCCAAACATTCTGTTGTTTCACATGTCTAGAACGCTTCATCTAGGTTCACTTCAGGGAATGTGGGAAAGTAAACGCAAAACCTGTTATGCAAAATCGAAGCTTCTATTTCGTGTTCGGGGAACAAGTTGGGGGAGGGGATTTATTGCTTGTCATATCGATAGTCGGTGATATGATGTAAAAAGGGGAGGCAGGACAGCCCTTGCTTTCAATCATTCGCCGTCTATCATGCTTTATCACAGTCCTGTATACGTCGCGGGAGCTCAGTTGAGCTCTAATAACGCGCGTCTGACCGCACGCAGAGAACCCTCACAGGGGCTCCGACGACGGAACTTGGGGATTGGCGAGTTCCTGGAAAGGCCTTAGCTTTTAAAGCGCCCGCTGATACGTCCGGACCATACATGAACACATCGGCGCCCTCGGCTTCTGCAGATTTCCGGTAGGGTTTGATCTCCGTCAAATTTAGTGCAACTGCTTGCTAAAAAATCGCCAACGAGACCAAATTCGCTATAGCCACGTAAAGGTTCACCCCCTCTCCCCTACCACCGCCGTATGCAATATGCAACTCATCGAACAAAATTCCGCAGAATCGACAGAAAAAAGGAAGGAAGTGGTGGATTTCCCAACACAAAGAGGCCTCTCCCCACTGGCTTTCATCGTGAGGGCGAAAGCACGTTCTCTCGGCCGCATGCGTCCAACGTAATGAGGATTGGTTCCTTTTAATGTTTGAATTAGCGAAACAAGTCTCATTCGTCTTCAAGCAAAACATATAGCACACTTATATTGCAGTAGGAAATCACCACACCACAGCACATCTTTTGGGAATTCAGTCACACCAACATTCACTTTTAGAATATTTTCCTGTCAGCAACGTCATGCCTTTAAATGGTGCTCCAATATTTCTCGTGCCCGAGGGTCTCGTGGTTTCAGCTGTAAACATCACTCTTCGGACGGCCAACCAACCCCTCATGAAATCACGCCCCAATTTTGCCATAAGTTACACCGTTAATAACTGGGAAAAAGGTTCTAGACCAAAAGTCTTTAGGAAACTGAAAGTATAACAATACAAAAACAGTTCTTTTCTTAAATATTTACTTAACTCAACAAACCCTTCAAACAACAGCGAAGTGAAACGAAACATCGATCAACAAGCGTCCCAAAGCATAATAACATACACATGTTTCATAGTAACACAACAACGAACGAACATCAAGTATAAGATGAGAACTATCTGCATCCATCAGAAGTACTTCCGAAATGACTGCCCTTCCCCTTCCTCCTTCAACAATTGCCATTTAGTGGCTACACAAGGATATGAGTCACATTAACGCTTTAATGCTATCATATTTCGACCACTTCACTCATACTTCGAAGCTTCCAGTGAAACGCCTTTGTCTATAATTACTCAGGTTTCCTTCTTTTTTTTTTTTTTTTTTTTTGCAGTATACGATGGTTACCGAACACACTACCCACCACGCTACAAACTACTAGGCAATGAACGGCAATGACAAATAACCAACCACAACTACCCTTACCAATCGTAGGTAAGCTTCACTATTTACAAATGCATCAACTCTTGCACTCCCTTTGTTATTCTAAAATGAACCCTGTTCGATCATATACTCTAACGTGCATGTAGGGTGGAAGAATCTGTTTCCGGGTCATGCATTTCTTTCTTGCGTGGTCCCAACACAGGGTGGGAAGTCAATGGTCGTTTGCCTGTGTGCATAGCCCAGCAGGTGCAGGTGTCTTTTCTGCGCACTGTTAAGTTGCCTCAGCTATTTTAGCGCTTCGTAGGCAATCACTTTCCCATACACCTCGGTCGCACCTCCTATAAGCTCGTAATATTTGCTCTCGAATCACTTCAGGATTAAAAAAAAAAATTATAATAATAAATTCAACCTATATATCTTCTATTCACTTGCCCACACAACTGCATTTGCGCAGGGTCACCTGAAGAAATTATAGAGGCAGGAAATTTCTTAAAATTCGTTCGCAAATCGACAAGTGTCAGCTCTCTATGGGTCAGTTCTTTCCTATCGATGTTTTCTGCTGTTGTTACGTTACTCGTCACTCACAAAGTGCGAAAATATTCGCTGTATTAAGTCAGCAATTGCAAAGCGCTCGAATTACCCAAGAAAACTTCAAAGTGAGCAGAAGGAGCAGTTGGACACGCATGGCCAGAGACATTATTCTTGTTTGACTCAGGTTAAGAGTCTAAAGTAGTGGCTATGGATTTCGCATCCCGTATAAATATGCTATGAGTTGAACGAGAAGTTTAATAGCAAGGAATAGTCCACTTTTGCAAACTGTTTTTTGATCATGCTAAAATCTGAAGGGCCTCACGGAGATAAATGAGGACTGAATGGAGGAAAGAGGGTTCGCGACATGGAAAGTATGGAACAGAGGTCGTGCACTTTTAGAAAAAACTACACCGTAGTTCTAAACACTTTCAGCGCACAGTCGACACCACCGCTGACAATGAATTCACTAATCGACCAGTCGCAACACAAAATCCTATCCGAATGTCCCTTCAGATCGAACAGTGGTGCCTTCGGACTCCTATAACCATGAAAATTATATTCGCTTCTCTAGAAAATCACCTCCGCAGCAATGTGAAACCTTGGAATCAGGAAACGAGAAACCAAGCACAAGATTCTTTGGAAATGATTAGAACGCTATTGCAGATTCAGGTCAAGGCGTAAAACTCGGCCGCTGTCCGAAATATGTTGAAGCGAGTGTATCTTTTTCATTCGTCAGCGAACGAGAACTAGGGCCGTGCCCGTGGTTTACTGACTCTTGTACGAATGACCAACTGTCTGCCGGGAATAAGGGGAGGAGAATGAGCAAAAAGTATCTATTGGGAACAGTAAGGAAGAAAAGACGACGATCCGACAAAATTTTGAAAATTCCCCAAAACTATCAGGATTGTTCAGAATTTGTAAAGTTCTAAACGATTCAAAGAAAGTACTTCAAACACTTATAAACATATCACCTTTAAAATGAGTACATTCTTTGTAATGTGCTCATTGTTTAGTGTTTTTTTTTCGCCGCTGAACTGATTCTACTAGGGGAAGAAAAGTGTAAGCAAAAACATGTGAAAGACGGCTAATTCTCAAAACTTGCCTGAGATCCCACATCTTCGAGACTTTATCGAAACTGGACGACACGAATAAATTTTCTTTGGTCGGACTCCAACACAGCGATGTCACCCATCCGTTATGACCGTAGAATGACTGTTTCACCAAGCTTCCTTCTTAAACAAACAAACCGTATATTTCTGGCAGAGCCCATTTCACTCCTGTCCACGCCCCAGATGACCGGCAATCGGTTAGAGCACACCCCCGAAAGATGGAAAGTCGCAGATTCTGGCTGAGCTTGATGAAAGGTCACTTTCACTTGCTGTTGCGTAAAATATGCTGTAGATCTCAAAAGAATGCCTAAAGCAGAACTAATATCCTTCAGTTTATTTTGTCTAAGGGTCTCCACCACCTGGTCTTAAGCCTAACTTTCAGATGTCTTCTTTTTTGAGCCATAAAGATGAGAGGGCGTGGGCGGAAGGGAAACAAGCGCATTTATTTCCAATTTAATCGTTTAGTAAAATTTTTCCCAACATACGTCCAAAAGCAGTTCACTTGCCCACCTATGAAACTGCAAATATCTACCCTCTGTGCCGAAATTAGTAATGTTCTCCGCCACGTGCAAAATGAGCGACAATTTTCCTTCATACTATTCTTGACTTCGCTTCTTCTCAAGTAAGTTTCATACTCAGATATCACGTAAACGCCTATACACCAAACTCGGACTGCATTGAGACGCGCATACAGCTGCGCAGCAGATCAAGCAGCTTTCTTTTCAAGGCTTTGACGTAGATTATGAAAAACCGCAGCACTTAGCCTTGTCGAATGAAAAAAAAAATAAATTGTCACAGATGAACCCTTAAGACTACTAGCGAGCCGTTTTTGGCAAAAAAAGACTACCTATGTCTGCGGCTGCCAGTTCGAAGGACAAGGAACTCAGTTTTCTACAGTAATTTGAGAAAGCACTGCAGAAAACTCAGTTTTTTCCCATGGCTATATCTCGTCGATTTCCGCATTCTTTCAAAAAGGAAAGCGTGGCATGGGATGGACAAGGAGAATGAGCGAAAACTCGCCTCGACTCCTTGGATCCCACAACCGCACAACCGGGTCGACGGAGCCGGTGAGGAGCAATCCGTTGATAGGACATGTCGCTACGCATGTGAACGACTTGGTCGATGACAAAGAACTTGTATGTCCTGAAAAAGGAAATTTTTTTTTTCACCGATACTCTTTCAGATCAGAGTAACGCTGCAACGCATTTTGTTTAAAACTGGGATCGGTGAGAATGTCGTGTCAAAGATATACAGTAGTCAAAGTAGCAAAGGCCATAGTTAAGATGAAGTAAAGAATAAAGAGAAAGGGAACAACAGATGAATCCTCCCATACTTACTAAATGGAGCTGTTCATGTAGCCATTATTTTTTCAATATGGGCTCCACCAAAACGTACTAAACGCGCATCTCAACGTACTAAACTTTCAAAAATATGTTCATTCATTCTCGGACTGCATGAATATTATTTTTCATTAAGTTTCGCCGTGAAGTGCTAGCTCATATAGTACCTAGAAGAAAGAAAGAAAAAGTATATCAGAAAAGAAAACAATTCAAAAGTGTTTCGTATCTTAGAAATAGAAGTAAAGAAAATAGTGAGAAATGCTTGAAGTGAATTGTGTTGAATGTAAAATAAAAAAGCACCGATATGAGAATAATCATAGGTCTGTGCATTTCTGTGACAATCAATCCAACCATACAACAAAAAACAAAAATTCTAACACCATGAACAATAAAACTTCTTTCAAAATATGCATAAATTAAAGGCACACTAAAATTTAAAATGCATCTTCTTTTTCAAATTAAAGGGGAGAGTGGAAGAAATATTTCTAGGAAACAGAGAGGAAGAATTATTAACGAACGAGGAAGGATTTCATTTCTGGAGCGTATCTTCGTAACAAATGAGGAAAATAAATTCGTACAAAAGAAAACAACGTTTCAGGAAGACATAAAAGTAATCATAAAATACGCGAGATGTGTGTAATTTTCCAGATTTTATTACCCAAAAGACCAAAAGTGAGCAGAATTTCTGCGTTGAAGCTATAACGACCACTTCAAACGCGTCATACTCGAGAAAAAATACCACAAGTACATATACACATTTCCAAGAATATTATAAGATCATTGGCTTCAGCTATGCAGGTACAAGCGGCGAATGTAAAGAACTCCCTGCAATTCTTACTAGCATGCCCATAAATTATACTATAAATCCGAAGTCGGCCAAAAAGTACCCTTCAAAATTTAAGAGCACTAAATTCAGAACCCTTCAGAATTTAGGGGTATTATATTCTGTCATAATATGCAGATGACGGAGCTGTTCAATAATTCTTAATACAGTTCCAAGTGGCAGCCGCTTAATCATAAATCGAAACGTATTTCCCCTCAAAAATAAGAGCGCCACACCTACCAGCAGCCAGTTTCCGTCTCCTAGAAAAGGGTCAGTGCAATGTTTTTTGAAGGTCATTTTGTAGGAATTCCCTCTTTGAGACCAAAGAAGAAAAGGTTGGATGCATCTCTTTGCGCCTATAGCCTATCCACTTCGCCACATGATGATTACTTCATTCAGGCATAGCTTTAACTGCACTAATGAATTGTTGATCTAAGAACCGCCGGAAGCATGTGAGTTTGTTGACGTGATTGAAATTTTGCATGTACTAAGTAATACAGCGTCGGCTAATCCAGTTGCAAATACGGTATCAACATCCTCAGAGGCTATATTACGTCAACTAGTCCGACTACGCTTGCAGCATTGTTACCAAAAACATGCGTCAAATTTTTCGCTTCATGTCAAGGCTAAAAAACCTCTGTAAGAATATCTGCACATAGTGGTCTGTCACATCGGTTATAAAGAGATAAGAGGCCATAAATGGCTATTTGATCTTAACTCTATAAAATCTATGCCCCTCAATGCTACTGTTATATTTTGAGAAGAATTTTCAACGCTAGTTGCATAAAAATATGAACAATCTACAAATCTATTCACTAGAAGTGTGATTTGAAGTGGAGAAGAAAAGAATACCGCCACCATGTAGAAACTTCAAATTGCATCTAGAGTAAGCAGAATTCAAACAATCCAAGAAAGAAAAAAAACGATAATTACAATAGATCTACCCATCGTTTCGGCCGAGCTCTGCCTTCATCGAAAATTCTGCAGATATCCTAACCATCTACATCTATTTCACAACAATCGACACCAAGAATAACATCGCATAGAAATAGATATCAAGGTTACTCTATCTTTTAGTCCTGCATTTACAAATTATTACCTGCGCAATTTATACAAGTACCAACTATACAATACGTAACGCTCTCCTTACAGCAACGGTAAATGTGCACATCTCTCGTAGCTGTGCAGAATCAAAAAAAGATGGCCGATCTGAATTATTTAGAATTACCTTAGAATCCACAGACCGAATTGGTACACTGTATAAGAAGCTCTCTTATTCAATTTGAGTGGTTAATCGTGCCACTCGAATTTTATGATCCACATCCCCCGAGATTAGATCACTTCATTTGTTGCATAGAAGCAGGCAGACATCTAAACAAGTTGGTCATCTTTCTGCGATGGAAGTTGTGCACGGTAAGAGTTAAGTTCTGAGTAGAAAATGAAACCTGCTAGCTCGACATCCCATATCAGAAGAGTGTGATCCCAAGATGCCGTAACAATATCCTTTTTCGACGTTGGCAACCATTTAGCTCCGACGACCACCTCTTTGTGTCCAGCTAGAGTCATCACCGGCTTCTGCAATTTTCTGTTGGCGAGAAAAAAAAACAATGGAACAATATTTCAAAAACAAACCTCTCTCTGGCTATCATGCTTCAACGAAATCAGATGGAAGTTAATCTGAATAGTGGAAAGCGTTCAACAGTTGGCTTTTAGTGATGAGGGATCTAACGCAATCAACATCAATATGAGAACAAGAACCTTAAAGATAAAAGAGTGTGTGCTGTGATGACATTCAAGGCATTCTTCGAAACAAGGCAGTCGGAAAGAGATTCGAATGCAATCAAACGATTTAATGACCCGGCAAAGAACATATTAAACAAAAAAGCAATCCAATCTAAACCAAGAAAGGACCTCTAACACACTTACTTTCGTCAGCACACTGCTCCTTCGCTTTTTCGGCTTGTTTTCGGGATCCTTTGTGAACGTTGTCGATTCATCACCTGAAATATCCGCAATAACGATAATTCCGTTTGAACATCCACCTCCAGCAACTTTGGAGTTTTGTTCGAGAAATGAGCCATTCGAATGGGCACCGTCAATCGCCAAAATGGGGCAAATAAACGTAAAAGCCTCACAACTACCGCTTTGGATATGAATTGACGCTTCAAAACCACGTGGCTTGACCCGACCATTCGCCGAAAGAAATCAATATTTTACAGTATACCAGATCAGGTTACAGTGCAGCAGATGAAACCGTTGCTGTGTGACAGTATACAGTATACAAGGGCGTAGTGCAGTTAATGAAACTGTTACTCTACAATACATCAGTTCTTAATACATGGTTTATCATTCATCAGCACATCCATAGTGCTACAAACAAACACTTCAAAAGTTCATACCATCAGTTATTTCATGCAACATTTTAGTGCCAAATAAAACCTTCAAGACTAATGAGAGAGAAACACACAAATCAATGAATATAAGAAGTCATACCCTCTTCAATGTTCCAAACCTTGAGTAATGCATCAAAACCACCCGAGACAAGACAAGTTCCTTCTCCGTTGATCGATAAGCACTCAACACTACGTTCATGACCCCGCAGCACATGAGTAGGCCTTATTGTACTCGCCTCGCTATCCACTTCACTCAACACAATCGTCTGATCACAGCCTCCACTCAGTAGGCGATACCCTTAAATTATTTCGTCTTGATTAACAATACGCATTTACGTCCAGTAAAAATTCAATATACAAAAAGAAATGTTTCCGCTATTGTTTAATATTGAAAGAGACCAAAATAAGCATATTACGGCCGCCTTACAACATCATTGAGTAAAGAAAACCATTGCCTGCGCAATACATTCAAGGGTACGCTACAAGGTTGCTTTGACTGGCAAAGGCATCGCAAACGAATCGACTGAGGGGACACAAAATCTGATTATCTTCTGCAATTCTCATACACTACAGTGCTCATGAACGCCGCTTTCACACTCAAAAAAGGTGCGGTCTTTGAAATGAGACAGCTTTACAGTGGATACTTTGGTGTCGCGCCTTCCTTGCTCCCATCAATTCTCCTCTCTCCTCCCCTCCCCTCCTCGCGACCTCATTAAATCAGTGATCGCCTTCATCTTTCATAACCTACCCGCTCTCACGCTGCTGTTCGAGCAAATATTTCTAATGACGCACACTGCATGCTAGATAACACACGTGTACTTCCGAGTACCTAGGACAGTATGAACTTCCGAATAGATTACCATGCAAGAATCAATTATTTACAGTTTAAAAGACCTTTCCTAGCAGTCAGAAAGATGGGATCCCCCATTCAGCACACCTACCTTTTAGGCACGAACGTGAAGCATGAATCAACCTGATTTTGTTGATATAACATCAACACATTTGACGGCTTCCTCATGAATATCCAGTGAAGATAAAAGCTCTCCTGAGTGGGAATATAACGAGACATCACCGCTGTATGCTGCTGCTGCGAAACTGAAAAGTGTTGTGATAGATGTTAAACAATCCGAGAAACTACGGCTTTCTTTCCAACTGGTACTGAATTATAACCACAAAGACGGGGAAAAAGGAAACAGGAGGTGTAGGGAGAGGAGGAGGGAAAAGAGAGAGAGGGAAGACGGAAGAGAAGGAGAGAGGGAGAGGGAGAGACGAGAGAGCACTCCAAGCGCGCAAATCCGTAGTGTTCAACTTTCAGGAATGGAAACTATTCAGTTGATGAAAGCATTTCATGAACGTGCAGAGATGGTTGATAACAGGAGGCAATTTTTTGCTATGTAAGAATCTGAAATCTTCATTTTCGAAACATCGAAACGTTTCCGACACAAAAATACGCACAGCATTAATCGAAAAGATTTTCACACCAAACAAATTTTCTATACGTCCCAAATAATGCTATTAACGCGAATGTATCTCGATTATAGGAAGCTTTTATGGTTTTTCATTTACGACTCCAAAATCAGAGTTACCTCTACGAGGTTGCTATAGCTCTTTTTTTCGACATCGTTAAGCAGTATTGCAACAATTTGAAGCGCCTCAGCAACTACTACGAAAATCTCAACAAGATCCCTTTACAAAATTTTTCCTGCGTGCGGTTTTTCCCAAAAATATTGCTCTTCTAGTAAAAGGAACTTCTTTGCACTCCGAAGAACAACTCATATTTGAAACTTACAATAAGAGAACGATGGGTGCAACTCATCAACCGCAACATGCCAACCGAGATCGTACACGCGCATCCAATCCTCCTCAACTTTCGGCAAACTTTATAAGATTCAATTTCTAGTTGGTAAATCGAAGGCTTTTTGCAGCAACTGGCTTTTGGTTTAAACTTATAGGAATTCAGGCGCTGAAAACCCTGTTTTTCTGTTTGATTTTCTCTAGATTTCTTTGCAAAATATCCTAGTTTTCACATTACCGTGAAAATTAACCAGTTTTCTGACGCTTGTTGGAAATATTCGGATTCCAAAGAACCGTCTTGAAAATCCCAATATTCATAGGCACATCTAAACGAAAGCAGAGAAAGAACACGTGCTACAGAAATCCGCACAGCTTTGTGACCATGCAATTCCTGAAACCACCGCTTCCTATAAACGTCGCTTAACGGTGCATTATAACTGAAATGAGATAATTAGCACAATCCTGAGTGAAAGTAGAAACAAAGAAAACAGCTCACAAAAGACTTGTGGTTTTTACAGACGCAACCCAATCGTCAAGCGCGATGTCACAATGAGGCGTTGGTGCGGGCTCTCGCAATATACATTCCACTCGAATAAAAGAATCCTGCCAAAAACAACCTTATTTAGGAAAACAATAATTATCCCTAATCCACCACAGTTTCCATTTGGAGGATAGGGGAATGGGGTGGGAAGGGAGTAGCGGAAAGGAAATTGTCGCAGAAAAAGTAAACGCCCATATGCTTACGTTTAAGATCTAATCTTTAAGTCGAATCTGTAGATTGGAGATGGCGGCACAGTTCTCCACAAAATCCGACATTTCTATTTCCTATTGTGACCTATGACCTGCGATGACTGTCTACGAGCTTTCGTTGCAAACGCTGTGGCATTCCATACCTCATCTCCTCTGCGCTAAGCACTAAAACAGTGGAAGAGGTCAACCTGGGCACTTTCAAATCTCATCTCTCTACTGAAGAAAGCGGTATGTAATATAATAGACATGGTCCGTGTTGGGCCTTGCTTATGCAAGTTCCAATTTGCCTCAGTTGACTCTCATTGCGCTCATCTCATCATTGAGATAATGTTCTTTACCTTTATGAGGTTGGCAATCATGCCTCGTATCCTAACGAAGTCACATGTTAAGCCATAATTTGACGTGTCTGGTTTCGGTTGGTGATTCTGTGCGAAAGAGAGATAAGGATGACAATCTACTATGAGTGAGAATTGGTGGTGGAAGATGCGAGTGCAGATCACCTCAACCATCATAACAGACTTGGTCAAACGCTTCAACAGTGAAGACGATCGACAAAGATGGAACATGCAACTTTCATTCACCGTACGCTATCCCTGCCCCAAACGCAATAAGAGTTCCTCTACAGCAATGCATTCAACAAGCTACAACCAACTATAAAATTTCTATATTGTTCGCGAATCAAAATTCAACTATTAAAAAATAATAGATAAATAAATAATACTGTAGGCGTTCCATGTTCCTCAACAAATTCGGCCAAAGTAGTTCGCAAAAGAACTGAGTCGATCAAGAAATCGAAATCCACCGATTTCCATTCCTCTAAAAACAATACATGAGAGACTTTTACACCGCAATAATCTACAATTCCCCTCAAATTTTATGCAAACTTTTGCGCTATTTGGTGCCTATAAATTTTTTTTGCTGTATTTTTCAGAGTGTAAGCTAGAAAGACGGCCAAATCGCAGTAGCATCATTCAGAGTAGGGGATGGACAAACTGAGAAGAGGAATAAAATCGAGCATACATTTTAATGAATCTGCTTCTAAGTGAGACTTCAAATTATGTTACTGTTGTTTGCGACTTATTCGTGTCTTTATGCATTCAATAAACGATGCTAGGTATTACTGAGAGGGAACATTTTCAACAGACTTTTTTTAGCACTTTTTTCGGAAACATTTTAATAAATAACCGCCACAAAAATTCAATAATAGACTTACGCATTTCTATTTGGGCAGTTCAACGAAGTGAGCCGAAAATTTTCAAAACACGTTGAATAAGATGGGTGAACCCAACAATGCAATACAGTTCGTGCACTAATTTTCAAAAAGCAAAAAACAACTCCACTCAGCCGAAAAACGCATGTCACATGCACCAATTAAACATCTTCATACGATCATAGGTCAAACTCGATACCGGATCTGATTACGACCAAAATCGGGTTCTTTCGGGCATGACATCTAAAAGTGTGCCAAGAAATTGCACAAAACAGTCTTCATACAAACCGGATGAATTCTCCAAAGTTTTGTTGACAAGCGCATTGAGATTGTCGATAGTAGCTGTAGAAGGCACTGAAATACTCACATCTGGAATGTGAACGTACCTGAAAAATTAATAAACATAAGCCATCATCAAAAAATGGATGTGAAGGGTTCGACATAAAATCGGATTGGGCGGTAGGATGAGGTGAGGTTTTAGACGTGCAAAGCAAAGGCAAACCCTAAGATTTCAGATTTCCCAAACAGAGTGGCGTAAATCATTGAGACCATTGAAATTATCCACGAAAACCAGATTACTTTTCGTCATGCACACCGTCTGAAAACAATGATATCAAGCTGCGCGATATAAACTCAACCAGACACGCCTCAGAAATGAGATACGACTTCCTTTCCTCGATGACCCTCCATAAAATTCATTTTTCCCCCATCGAAGAACGAAGAAATAATGAAGGAAGTGATAGGGTGTTGTCACCGTGTATGTACAGAACAGTATAGACAATATCTATAGGTTATGCCTAAAATACACAGCAACATAAACTATCATACGCATATTACTTGCGCACATATTTGAATGGAACATTTATCATATATGCAGGTAGAGTGTGCAACTCCAATAACCCCACCCAGCAACCACCAAATGGAACACCGATAAATATTCGACGGTCCAAAGTTCACATCCGCCTTGCATTACCATTCACTTGGATATAGGCCGCTGCTATCGTCTTTATGTGCCTTGCTAAATTTCCACAAATCTGCACTATGGTGATGTCATGTTCGTATATACGCATGCATATCATTCTGCCTATCGGTATCGGTACCGAGGTTTGAACTCATAAACCTTACAAGTTATAAGGGTGAATTCCTGGTGTAAATCACGTGCTCTAGGGCGTGATTTCCAGTGTCCAACTATAACATAAACTTTGTTTTCGATAGGGTTTGCTGATGCAATCAAAGCTGCTTCCTTACCGATTGACTGAGTTGAAAACAAATTTCTCGGTTCAGAACTTCTAAAAGCAGTAAGAAAAAGCACTCCTCGATGTTACGTCGCTGGTTTTGCGTATTTGAGCAGGCCTTTAGCCTATCGGGTTAAAATTTATAAGCATGAGTTGCATCAACCTCCCTGGCAAGATTATTCACCACAATTCGATGGCAGCAAAAATGAAAGGAGAAAAGTGCAGATGCACACGTTCGCTTACCGTTCGTTATTAGAGAAGAATGAGATCTGATAATGAGGTGTAATTGAACTGTCCATTGCGGAGAGATGAAATAACCTGAAATTAAAGCTTCAATGTCTTCGCCACATTCGATACTCATACGCGTTGTACTTATATGAAGGTCAATCAGTCACAATATCGAAGAACGGTTCATATACAGCAGAATGATCAGCAACAATCATATCAGAGAAACGAACGTTACTTCAAGGTGTGTCGCTGAAAAGTTAAAGAATATTGCTGGCCTAACAGGATATGCTTTCGATCATCACCTCAACACCAATGGCACATCTGCTAGACTTGCTAGGCAGGCAACTTCTAATTTTCGAATTTATTTGTCGACAGAACTTAAACGATCCAATACTAGCATAGTAACTCAACCGGTTTAATTCTATTTACAAGCTGAGATCATCGACCGACAAACGAACCGACATATACAGACATATACACGACTTTTCCACTCCGAACACATTGCATATGACAGCAGATCTCTGAACGCCGATTAATATTTCAGCATATTTCAATAACAATTATTTTTTCCACATTCGGGAGATACAGATTAAGATTTGGTAAATTTTGGCTGTTGGGGGCCTGATATACGGATACGTAACACCTTTCATCCAAATCACAAAGTTTACTTCAGTTGGATTGTTGCATGGATTTAAGTTGGGTGTTACTGGTGGAAAAAATCTTGATACCCAATGTGGGTGTACTACAAAAATTATCAAAATACATAACATAACGCCCATTATCTAGGTGCGACGCCCTTTCAACAATTTCCGAGAGTCCTTTTCACACAGTTCGGCACCGTGATCTCCACCCTGAACCTAAATTTCTTACGATTTCCCCGAAATTAAACAAGCCGGGCACTTTTAGCAACGCTGAAAAACCCTCGAAACAAACCATCTAAAAACGAGAACCAATACCGTTTCCAAAAATGGTCCGACGTAACTATGACGGAATATTTAAATCACCATGCTGAATTAGAGGGGAGGCATGAGAGGGAATTCGATCAATTCCCTCGACGCTCAAGTAAACGAACTATAAGAGTGAAGGATGAGGCTAAAACACCTTTTATACAACAAACTTTGACTTGCCAAGTGGTAATTACTCTAGGATGGGTGGTTCAAAATGTGTTTAGGTGGACTTCATCATATATGCACGCGCAGGAGAGAGATAAACGGATCGCGCACGTCCTTGGCAATCGACACTGCCGTACTCATTTAGTAATAAAAAGCGCAATAAAGCTAGCAATGTAGCATGAACAATGCTGGATGGATTTCGAAGAACATCAAAACTCTATCAGAGTCAGTCATTACCTTTAAATGTACTGTCGCCTATATGCGGTGTAATTCAGCTAGAGGCCACACAGGATGAAAGGGGCAAAATGGTTTATTGTTAAATGGAGTGATAAAAAACTGTGAATACTTCACACAACAAAGGGCTAACAAATCACAATATCAGCAGGCAGTAAGTAATTCAACGATGAAATTAACGGCATGAACTGATGGAAAGAATGCGCTATTATCCATATGCTACTCAACAATGCACAACAGCAGTTTGGAAGCGACACTATCATCATTCATGGTACTACAGATGAGACCCGTATAACAACTTTTCATATAACGATCTAAGCCGCGATTAGGAAATCACTGCTAAACACCTTTGAATTGTAATGCAGATTCGTTTCAAGTCTTAGAAGATTTAGAAAAGAGGCATGAAATATTGCGGTGCATTTTTGGTATTTAAAAAAACGCATGAAAAAGGTAATGTCGAAATACAACATCTGTACTTAGTGTTGAAATTCGATGAGACGCTCTATACTGTGTGGGCCACAAGATGCAAAGTAGTTATAGTATGTGCCTTCAAAATCACACCACTATATGTAGTACGCAATATGTGTCCATGTATCGGTGAAGCATGAAGCAATGACAAAAACAGATACGCGTGATTTAGGAAAGAAGTTGCCGATGAAATCACCGCTCGAAGTGGCAACCGATGTCGTTTCGCTGTAGGATCATTGGCTTATGCCGAACAAGTGAGGTAAATTTGTGAAATTTCAGATGTAATAATGACAATACAAGTAGTGCACCTATGACTTGAGAATATGACTGGAAACTTATATTGATGCGTAAATTAATAACGTTAAAGAAGTAATTTCCGTGGTGCTTCAATCTCTTTAAGGTTGGTGTTATCGAAAATGTAGATGAAATGAGAGATGCCTCGTCTGTGCTTGACGAGATGGCAAGGAAACGGATGTAAGGGAATATAGGCTATCGACCCAGATGCCGCTACTTGTTCGATGTGTTTTGGTCAGACTCGCTCAGTTGCAGTGTAGAGGTAGATCTCCAAGCTGAGGCAGAGCCCGTTTGTCATGGAGTCGATTTGGTCTCTCCAGTGCCGACTATCCACAGCTTGTAGTACCATTTCCCGTTTCCAATGCAACACTTCATCTACTTTATTAGATATGGAAGTCCTCATGAACATCTCTGAAATCTACTCACCCTTATTTATGATCTCAATCGCCGAATGTCATACATTACTTCAAAATTACTGAGGTTTTCTAAATATTTTTGTGCTGTAAAAGTCCCCTTTTGCCATCGTTATAGATGATCGATATAGATTTAAAATCCTTTGATTTCATAGACACCAAAATGCGTTGCCTCGATCTTGTCATGTTTTCATCCCATAGTGAGAAGCTATTATAACCGAGATGAAAACAGATCTGTTATCCTCTACTAACAGCGTTCAAATTGCTTACTAACAACACATCCTTTAATTCGGTCACAGTTGGCGTTCTGCCAATAATTTTAGCGAATCGGCCACACTCTCGGCTTTCCTAAAACATTTGTTCGTTCAGTGAATAGTCTTAATGGAATTTTAATTGAATTCGTTTGTAGTTTGGTGATAAGCAGATAGGTAATTAGCGTAGTTAGGCCGTTGTTGTAAATGACAGAAAGAAATAGAGGTTGGTATGCTACTGTTAAGAATAAATGAGAGAATGGTATATTTTTAGCGCGTTAGGTAAATCAGAGACTTACCAGTCGGCTGGAAATGTACGAGTCGAACGTTTTATTGCCACACATTCCTAAGCTTTTTTTTACGATTTTATTGTTACGCTCGGTCATTGTTTTCCATTGTTTTGGTTCTGTTCTTCGAGATTATCTCAGCTGTGAGCAGGATTCAATAATTGTTTAGTCGTACGCTCATGCTCAATGACTGCATTTGTTTAGCAGCCTCATTGTTGTGGTTTTTTCAAGACATGCACTCCTGATGGTCAGTTGCCACGTCCAGAAACGTTTTGTCCTGGTTAATGAAATGTTCCGTGAGATTCCCCGTTTTGTTGGGGAAGGGGGGGGTGGGGGGTAGGAGAGGAGATAACGTCTTATAACTTGGTCACTTGCTGAAGAGTTCAGGCGTTGTGGGGAAGTGGGAAGAGATGCAAACGTTAATGCAGTCGCAGCAAGCCTAAATGTTTCTGATCCTTACAGTTGTGTAAGCGCTGAGGAGAAAGCGATCATTGTGGTGGGGTTTTTTTCCTTCTGCTTACCCGTCAGTCGTACTTTTACACCCTTTCACTATCGTTCTTTTTGTTAGATTTTTGCACCTGAAAATGGCAGTTTGCCATTTCTTATTAGCGCATGATGATAGAAAGTGAATGAAAGCCTGTGGGCGAGTTTTGCAGTTGTTTTTGAAACGACTGCAAACCACTTTCCGTAGAGGATCTTGTGTCGCCGTAGTTAGTAAGTGGGTGATCTGAAGTGAGCTTACGAAAGGCAATCAAACCTCCCTTATCGTTGCGTATTGCAGTGGGTAAAGTGTTTGGTGTCGTGACCGTTGCCTTTTTTCTCATCGTTCAAGTCAATCAGCCAGTAATTCGTGAACACTCCTCTTTTCATTGGCCTTATTTTGGATAGTTGAAAGAAGCGTAGTTGGCAAGTTTTGGGTAAATTTAGGATTTGAGGTGCGAAGAATCTTAGTAAATAGTAATTTGCGACAACCACACCGAGCTTTTAAATTCAATCGTTGTGTAGATTTCCAGTTGAGATTTTTTCGTCACAAAGTTTTTCAGTACTGTTTTGGTTGGTACTGTCTTTGTTACGTCCTGTCAACTCTAGCTTTTTGATGTTTCCTTAGGAGACAAGTTTGATTCCATCTGATCGCCAATTTTTTTTTTCGAATCCTTTCACTGTCAAGCTTTGCAATGTGAGATTTGCAGCTTTAATGGATTTTTCATTTTATTGTTTTCTTTTTGCTTCTGTGGGTACTGACTTCGTTTTCGAATGTGAAGAGAATCTATGAGGTCAAGGTGCAGTGTGTCAGTTAGATAGTGCAACATGTTCTTTCTACAATTTTGCTAAAAACGCAGTGCTTCATTTTGTCAGTTGTCGAAAGGGCTAATAGGCTTTGAAGCTTTTCCACTCTTTAGAGTTATCGGAATGTCCCCAAGCTTCTTAAGGGCGCTCCAAATGAGGCGTGCAGGGGCTTAACTTTATTCCGAAATTTCGGGGGGAGAAGTACTCCCCATAAAAATATATGGGCAGTAATTCTGTTTTAGACTCTTACTTGGCACTTTAGAAGGAGTAAAAGTAGGTGGTGAGGAGTTGGGCGGGTTGAATTACCCTCAACCCCTTCTACCACACCCCTAACTCAGGGAATGCTAAAACTCTCAGATGTTGACATTACACGACTATCTCGTAACTCCGGAACAAAGGTGTTCTTTGCCTCAATAATTCCTTTCCCATCCCCATACTCAAAAAAAAGAAACGCAATCTATAGTCCATGGGAAATCGCTTCGAAATTGCAGTATAGTGCCTGCATTTTCTATTATATTTTTCATGTAAGACAAAATTGGCTTAAAAATTTCGATGTTTAATATTGCGCTCATACATATACGATTCCCTGCTGTTACTGGAAGATCATTTGCATATAAATCGTGTCGAAATACTTTTAAGTTGCCTAATTCCTCTCCACAAATCCTCTAATAAATTCTATAATTGCATGAAGCTACTCACTTCAAAATGGAGTGTACGCTAAGGGGATAGGGCATTGGATGTGTTCATAATCGTGAGAAGCGAATCGAACATAAAAGCAGAAACGCAGTCAGATTGTTGTTAAGCTTCCGGAGAGTTTAGCGAATATCTGTTCCTTAACAAATGTTACTTCAATTTTTTTCTGGTCTGGCCTCACTCTACTTTTATATGTACTAGCATTGGACCTCGGAATTCATTCACTATCCGTATGTGCGCAATATTTGACCATGATTCTTCAACGGTAACTGCGGTGTTTATTGTACAAATCTCTGTGCAAATCTACCGTTGCAACGCCATTATTTTTTTATATTGTAAGCATTGTGTAATCCTGTTTACGATTCGTTGGCTCATGGTTTTTATCGAAGAAAGAGAGGGTCAAGAAAATTCAGCAAGGTTGGGGCACATCCAGAGTGCACTTTGCTGGTTCTTTAAGAAAAAAAAAAGAAGAAATCAATTTCATCGTTCAAAGTGCATAAATTCTTGCCACTGCTTTTCCGCTAACTATGATGATCAGAAGATAGTGGTTAAAATGCTTTTTTTCAAGCTTCCAAACAAATAAAAATTACGATAGTTGAAGTTGGCAACATTTTTTTTTCTTTTCTGGGACAATACCGCCATTTTTAATAGAGGAGAAAAGCAAAGGAAAATTTGTGCAATCTGAGCGATAAGAAAGGGCAGAGCGCATTCTAAAAGCGCCTTGAAGAAAGAATGCAGCATAGGGATTGGTAAAATTGCAAAACGGAAAACGTAGAAAGGAACGAAACAGTATGATACAGTATGAAGTATGATGTGGTGGCTATCTTTGACGGTCGTCCTCCGCTTTGGGGAAGATTTTTTGAGTTCGACCCAACATAGCACAATATTAAGGATATAGGAACTTGATCTGTGTACAGCATTTATGTACTCTATTTATCTTTATGAGTGGGAAGTGGCCCAATTTTTATTGTGTTTAAATGCTTTCGCATGGTTAAGGTTCAGCGTTTGAGCCGTTATCATTTGACGGTGGGTTGCACGTTAAAACACTAAAACATCTGAGAGGGCTTGTTATTTCAGTTGTCTATCTTGTTGCTTTCGCTATATATTTCTAGTCAGCAGAGGTTTGTTTGTGATCAGATATTTATAGCGGGGTAATATGGCGCCGAAACGGAACAATATTATTCCAAATGCCCACTTTCACAAAGACTGGCAGACACGAGTTCGCACGTGGTTCAACCAGCCGGCCAGGAAAGAACGACGTCGTCAGAATCGAGTGGCGAAAGCGCTTGCTTGCACACCTCGTCCTGCGTCTGGATTGTTGAGACCAATCGTGCGTTGCCCGACATCGCGCTATAACAGGAAGGTGCGGCTAGGCTATGGATTCACACTCCAGGAACTGAAGGCAGTTGGGATCGGCAGGAGAGAGGCACGTACCATCGGCATTGCTGTCGACTACCGTCGAACCAACAGATCACACGAATCTTTACAGGTCTTCCTCTATTTTATGAGCAGTGAAGTTTGAGCTCGAGAGTGCTTCAGCGGGCAGTGGTTGCGTAAAGTGGGCTTGAGTAGCTAAGGAGACTGAGTGATTGAGCGGAATGGGCAGAGGAGAGGAGGAGGGAGTAAGGAAAGCGATCACTGCTTATGTGCTAGAACTTTTTTGTTCCGGTTTTTTTTTTGCGCTTCAGAGAGAAATCCGTTGAAGTTTGCTGAAATGCCCGTTCACGCGAGTAATGCAGATCTGCCCCTTTGAAGTATGAGTGCTTTCCTGTTGTATGTGAGGAGAGGTATAAATTCAGCGTTATATACAGCGGTGTGGTGGCGTATGCAGACATTTTCCTCATACCACCCACCAAATCGTTTAGATTTCTGCTTAGCACCTAAACCATGATAAGCAAAGAAAAGTAGTTAGCAACCTTGTTTTACCACAGCATCTCTTTCTTTCAACTTTCCTCGGTAAATGTGCTTTCTTCTGTCCATGGATTTCACTTCCTTCTTTTCTTAAGTGTTATGTATCCATAAAAATTCACTCTTCACTTATGCCGATTTAAATACATTCGTTTACGCAAGCACCTCTCGAGCTATGGTCTTTGATATCGTTTGCTGTCGGACTCAAAAACAGATTGTTGACGAAGTTGATCATAAGATCTATTTCTTCAGTTTTATGAACCTATCTTTAAACGAAAACAGCATCGGCAACGGATATGCAATCCTAGTCAGGCGACAAGCGCTGTGAAATGAGACGCTCAAATAATGCGCAGAACAAGCAATTCAATTGATCCAGGATTTAAGGAGGAGGAAGGGTGTGGTCGTCTACCCATGCGCAACCTCAGTTGAAGAGAATTGTAGCAACCTAAAATTTTCTCGAAGCGTTCTCTAATCACTGAGTCTATATGCACCTTTTTTATGTAAGCGGTTTTGTCTAATCGGTGGTACAGTGTTCTCATTATCTATTCTTTTACTTACTCTAGCTACTAAATAGTCGTCGTAACTGTTTTGTTCTGACTCTTTTTTCTCCAACAATTAACGCATTGAGGGAAATATATTGTCATTTTTTGCTGAACAGTTAACACAACTAGTGATCCACATAGACGCTGACGAGGGAGGGGGATGAGGCGCTTTACGCTGGTTAAATTTTGATAAGGTTGTGAGGGTAGGGTATAGAAAATTGTGTTATTCCTTGTCTTCTTTGCTTGACCCAAGAGGCATATGAAAGAATGGACAAGGGAGCCAAACCTTTTCATCTTTGCATGAATAGGTAACCACCATTAATGTAATAACGTGATTTCCAGTCCCCTCCCAGAATGTTGTCCCATTTCCGGTGGCATTTGATCGGTTATTGTTGTTTTCAGCAAAATGTGCAACGCTTGAAGGAATACAAGTCGAAGCTGATTTTATTCCCGAAGAAACTGAATGCGCCAAAGAAGGGAGACAGCTCAGTCAGTCATTTCCTTTTTCTTTCTTCGTTTGAAATCGTATGCTTGGGAAATAGCGACCACGTTTTATGAATCTCTAGCTAAAAAACAGTGCTGTTCAGATGGCTTTCTTTTGGATTGTTTTTTCCTATGAGGAGGGAGGAGCAAATATTGTGAATTTGGTGGTATCGTTAGTTCTCTGTTGGCACTTGAGAGGTGCAACGCCGATGAAGCCTGATAAGGCTCGGCCACCTAGTTAACTTTTCATTCGTTGTGTCGATTTTGGAGAACCTAGATGGGCGTTCTTGTTTGCAATTTCCGGAAATTTGGTTATATAGTCGGATTCTTACAATGTCCTTCAAAATTTAGAGTGCCTTGTTTTGTGTTTTGCACGTTCAACAATGATGCGTTTGCAGTGAAGTTCGCTGGTTGGCAATCATCCGAAATTTGAAAGAAGCTCTTCTGATTATTGAGCAGCTGTGATGATTATCATAGTGAAGACTGACGGAAACCATATTTGTGCTTTGTTGGAGTTCGCTTTTTTCCTCAAATCAGCAAACCTTTCAAATAAAAAAATCCAACAAATCACAATAAGACCTACTTCATTAAAAAATGAATCTTGCAGGCAGATGAAATGAAGTTAGCGGCACAAGTACGCGGTGTGGTACTACCGGTGAAGCAACTGGTACGTCGAGAAAAGGCTCGTGCAATCACTGCCGATGAGAAAAAGTTCGAAGTATACAAATATCTACGTCGCGTGCGTGCTGACAAGAGACTTAAGGGAGCACGTGAAAAGAAGGCTCGTGAAGCGGCAGAGGATGGTGGAATTGGTGCTGGTCGTCGTTAAGCGAGCATATAACCCCCGCTCATAGTTGAGCGGTTGTTCTTCTTTGTTATTTGTCGTCAAATACATGCTGTTGATCGTTGATGTCACTGTGATGAACACGTATTGCTTGTTGCACTTCCCACTATCAGATCTGATACCTGCGACATGATCGACATCTTGAACATACCGACACATACATACATCCATCACATACCGGGAATTTGGACTGTTGAGACAGGGGACTTTCGTATTTCCCTTAGAAAGTAATAGGAAAACTGAGCAAACGCGATGAATTAAGATGCGAAAGGTAGTGGCAGCAGCGCGTTTGGTGGATTTAACTGGCTACATGCAAGTGTGTTGGGGATGTTTGTCCCGGCTGTTGCTGTCGTTGATAGCTGCTGAAACGTTCGTTCAATGCTTTATTCTTGAGATTCATGTTAAGTTTGGCAACATTTCACGGCCAATTTCCCTTGCAGTTTCATCTTGCCTGCAATGGGGATAGGAGGCGGGATGGGGCGGGGGGTGTGTTTCGTTTCTAGAAGTCATTGGCACATTCCAGTGCAAGCTACGATTGAGGTAGGGGCTGAGATAGGCTATGATTATATTGAAAGACTTTAAACAAACTGCAGGAAACGGTGAAAAACACCTTATCCTGATGGGCTGAAAAAAAAGTGGAAAAGGCTTGTGAACCGTTAGCAAGTGCGTTGTGAACAAGGTTAGAAAACATTGGAGCTTGTGTGGAGTTGCTCCAAAAAAAGTGAGTGTGGTTGCGAAGCGCTAGAAAAAGCAAAAAAAAGGTATGATATAGTGAAACGACAGAGGAAGGCAGGAAAGATGGTGGAGACGCAGAGAGGGTCGATAACACACCACTGATATGTGACATAGCCGATGTCTTAACCGCAAAAACCACCCAATCGTAGGGGCTCCGCTACGGTTGGTAGCATCGCCAACTGTACCCGGCAGACATTAGTCAACTATCCTTCAAGAATTGTTTGCCGATGTTGGAGATTTTTTTTGAGAACGCATCCTCATTGATGACCGCAGTCACCCGATACAAGCCGCACATTGAACGTTTAGTAGCAAGGTTTCATCTCAGCGACTTCAGAAGCAAATATGAAGGTGTTTCGCTCCTTGCAGTTTAAAATTGCTGTCGGTAGGATTCTTTTGAGAGGTTTCTGCATAATTTAGCAGCTTGCAAGCTGCTATAAACTTTATTCCAGCAATGTAAAACAATTGAAACTACAAATGAAGTATGGAAGAACGAACGACGTATGCGATATAAAATCTTTCGAAAAAGTTTACAAAAACTTCCCAAATATTCCAGCAAAAAATACGAACTTCAACATTTCCCACTAGAACATTTGTATATATCAATTCAATCACAATCGACCGATTTCTTCTATCGCAAATTTCATCAGATTGGAGTGGATAGAAATGAAAATGTGGCCTTCGGAAATTACCGTATCACCTCGAATAAAACCCCATACTCGAAAACTGGAGAAAAGCATTTAGAACGCGAGCGATTTTATTCGAAATCATACGCTAAATGTTTCATAAAGACTAGATAGGCAATAAACCGGCAACTTATAGAAATAAAATGCTTCAACGAATAATGCACAGAGGTATTTGAAATTACAGACGGAAGACTTCGAGAAAAAAAAGAGCGGAAAAATTTTTGAATGCGTTTTAGAAGGAAGTGACAGGATGGGTGATGATAGAGATGTACTGCAGCCGCAAAGATCCATTTATCTGAGGGGTTGAAGGAAAGCCAACTCTATGCAATGATTTCAGCACAGCCTACACAGGCAATATGACGACATGAGCGACGCAGATACGATGTTGCTTATGAGACAATCAACCGTCATGCAATATTGACTTCTTAAGGGGAACTCCGTATCGCAACGACGTTGAAGTATTCGTTGCAATCGATATGCGCAATCATTTCCAAACTCCGATAAAAGCTGAAAGCATCTAAGCGCTGTACGATATTCCTCTTGGTAAGTTCTAAGAGACATGAAGGAAAATCATAATGACGTAAAGCTCCAATTAGCAACACTTAAGACAGCACACCATTCACATCACTCCGATCTATTTTATCTGTAAGCATGTAGGTGCACCGGTGCAATCAATGAAGTATTTCATTCTCAAGAAAATAGCTAAGCATAGAAATTCCAATTTGTTGACTCCGTTGCAAACGGAAAGCAATAAAATAAAGCAGCTGGCCTGCTTGAATTCGAAAAACATTTCCCGATTTTCTCAGGAGGGATATTCGCTTCTTCAAATCATTACTACTGCCTTCAGCGAGTGTGCCACTATGACGTCTTCGATAAGTATGAAATTATTTACCACTTAAAATTTGAGTTTTATGCAAGTGAAACCCGACAAAATTAACTCGTTATTCACACAACACCCTCTGGGCTTATTTGAATGAATAATAAAAGAAATAACGGACCCGTCTGTTTGATGCCTTACATAATAAAAAATACATCAACGAATGCAAAGCAAAGTGGAATAAAGCACAGGCATGAACATGAGAATATAAAAGCTCCGAAACCACACACAATACGTCATAATATTTAAACGAGCAAATATTCACCAATTTACAACATATACAGTGAAGTTCAGAGGAAAAAGCTAGCTAGCGTGAAAAGAGGCATTGCTACGATGTGAAAGACAAGATCCCCCATACACAACCAGATCGTCGGGCTGTGCCGCTACCTCGGTGGAGTTCATTCGAGACAAATAGATGCTGTATCGTCCATATGGCTGCACGTCGTCATCTTCGAGCTCGGTTGGCTGATGTCGACAGGTCTCCACCGATTTTTTATTCTTATCGTGGATCTGGAAGGAAGGAAGGAGGGTTTGTCATTTAGCGAACATTTCGGCACAGTATGAAAAAGTTTTAATGCCGAACATAGGGTCAAGAGCAAAAAAATTTTTGAGAGAGAGGCATGTCCTTGTGAGATAAAATACCGGTAGACTGCTTCGAAAAAATTTCTCCGACAGCTGCTCGTGAATTAGCCGCTCTTTTTTCTTGGTTTGCACTCATATTTTCGAAAAAGCTCGTCCTTGTGCATTGAAAATAGCATTCCACTTTGAGGCAACCCATTTGTGAAAGACCGCTGTTCCGATTTCGGTAACATTGTTGGTGATGGCTTGTGGCCATAGAAAGCTGAGGTCGGTTGTTAGTGATCGAAATTAGAAAGTCATTGAAGGGAAATTTTTCTCGATTAAAGGCGCTCATGCCGCTGTTAAACATCCCAACACTATGTTCTGTCCCAAAAAATTGTTTAAAAGAGCCATTAAAGCCATCTTCTTTCCAGTCGACTCATAATCAGATTGCTTCGTTAGTTGCTCAATTCCAAGATTCACCGCTATTATCTATACTACTCACTTGTTCATCACCATCCACTAGAATGTCTTGTGATTGATTACTCCTGCAAACATCGTATAATTCCCATAATAATTGAGTTATCAACTGAAAAGATACATCAACAATTCACCGCTTTATCAAATGAGCACAAACCTCATATGTGAGAAGCATACGACTCAAAAATGATAGAGATATTAAAAAAAAACAGCTGACCTTATGGCTAGAAGATCCCATAATGCAACATCCTCGTACGAACAGTGATAGCATTACAGGTAGAAAAACAAGTCCATGCAGTAGGCCGAGAGCAATCGACAAAAAGACTGTCTATAACACATAAGCAATCCCATTCTTTTTTCAACAAAAACACTTTATGAAAACACTAAAAAACGGAAAACGTTTGTGAAGAGCGACGATAAAAATTTTTCGTCAGTAAAACTGCGATCGGAACTACTTGCGCATCTTTCTTTCAACGCTCATAAGTAATACGTTTTTGGATTGACGAAAGGCAATTATATCAAAAATAGAGAAAAAAAGAGAAACTATAAGATTTCAAGAACAAAATTTTCTCTCTATATTATCGCCATCCAATAAAATTGCAGTTCCCGCGGTAATGATCGCATCCAGGTAAAAAATTAGGATAAAAGAAGGGGGGATGAAAGGAAGAGGATAAAAAGAGAAAAAGATGAAAAGACACCACACATTATATTGTCACCATTTATTGCAAGTGAGTAATTACTCCGCAACATGCGAGAATGAAATAAGCATAAAAATAGGTGCCCGAAGGATGTTTTCAAACGTGAAGTAATAGCACATAAAATGCGAGAAACAACGTCAAAGAGCGGAAGTAAAAAAGAACATGCCTTGAAAAATGTGACGATCATATAGGCAGGAACATCGGCGAGAACGACCACTGCGAGGACAGTCGATGCAGCGCCTTGAGTAAGGGGCCAACCTAACGCGCCAAGCGCCATCCTGACTCGCTCCCTTGGCAATACCTCATCCGAGATTACATAACCGTATGTGATATGCGCCGAATAATCCACCGAAAATCCGATAGACATGATGATCGTTATCATCGATATCGCATCCTGAAAATCCAGTTTGGCTGCAAAGGGGACGATCACATTGCAAACAGTCATCTTAGCAATCGCCGCAGCCATTGAACGCGAAATCCCTCTCAGTAAAATTACATAAAATTTATTTAGAATAAATAGGCGGGAATTTTTCAGCAATAATAAATGACAAATGGAATGAAATAAGTTTTCATAGTGCAAGAGTGGATAAACCGATTAAATACCAACCAAGTTGACGTCCCAAAGTGTCATAAAACCGATAACACCAAGATCGATTGATGCGATGGCGAACGCTACCCACAACGAACACAATGGTTGTGGTATAAGTAGAACCGCAATTACGATCATCACACCCAATGCAATCACTAAAACAACCAGTTACACTTATTTATGGGTGCTGATAGCATAGATGGGATATGATCGGCAGATCACTTCAGAGATTAGAGACTAGTTATAGCCGGCGCAAATGCCAAATTTCACTGCCGCTGCATATGATTTTTCCACCACTTAATTGTCACTGCATCAAGGGAGCGCATCTCAGTGCACTTTTCCAAACTAATAACACTTTCTGACAGCTAACACGAGTCGCTGTGTATTCCATAAAAATAAACTCAAATAACTTTCTACCTCTTCCATTCATGAAGTACCCACTTACTATACAAAAAAAAAAAATCGGACGTCATATTGACGGACCCCCCTCCCCCTACTGCACTTTTAAGTATCGCAAAAGGAAGTACGCTAATTGCCAATCTGAGTTCTCATGGTATTCGAAATAGGTGATCAATAACGTTGAACACAGTGGAACTTAATGAGCACTTAATAATACAGCAATCTTCTAGAAATTATAGCATTTCCATTTACCAGCCGAAAACTGTACAAGAATAGTTAAGAAAAAAGAATGATGCCTTTCTGGCTTTTTAGTGAGAGCAAAGCGATCGACTCACTGATATTCTGCACGGTGTTTGGGATGACAATTGCATATTGATCTGTAAAGAGCCATAAAGGCATGAACGTTGTGACATTATAGACTGAATAGCGAGAGGCAACCTCGCGCATTAGGTCCGTTGCTTCCTCCTGCTGATATGTCTTCGAAATTTGTCGAAGACCTACGAGGAACCTAGAAATGCCTTCATTGCGTCTCTTGAATCATCCAAACTTAACAGAGCCCCTCTTCACTGAACTAAATTCCACAACATAAAAGCAACAACTTAATACCTTAGAAATGTAGTTGAAATACTTTAGAATCTTAGCTCATCAATTTCTAGCTTTCTACGTTAACAATGGAACTTTGCAAATGTGAGGGAGATACGTTCCACATCCTCAACACTAATCCCATAACAATGTAGCAGAAGCTAGGAACAAAGAAGACTACGAAACAATTAATAGAAACCAGACTACAGAAATCATTAGGACTTAACTCAAACAAAACTGTTACAAGAAAGCACGGACCTGTCAAAAGATAGGAAAAATTGACACAGGAAAAACTTTTATGTAACAATCCTGAATAAAAACGCAAAAGCCGTGATAGATTTTGATGAGGTGTCATTCCAAATGTACTTCTCAACTATCCCCCGTGGGGTGCTTATCGGTTTTCTATATGGAAGCAAAAATTGAGTTGGATGACACTCAAAAGCTGATCAGCGATAGCGTTTGGCCGATACACTGCAAGAAAAAATTGCTGTGGTTCCATCCGATTTTCGCAAATGTTATTCATCCCATAATTATCTATTGTAAGTACAAAAAGAAAAAATAATCTTTTGAAAGAATACCTAAATGTTTTGATGCGATTAACTCCTTTATCATCCACCTCCCACACCACATCCTCACTCCAAATATCGTGTGATTTCGATGACATGAAGTGCTCAGCCATACCATATATAGCCGAGTCAACAATATCCATGTCCAGCTCGTTCTTATAATACAACTCCATCTCTTTTAACCAAAACTGTACACTGTCGTCTCCTGAAATAATACTGCGATAGCTTGTCACACAGATTTCGCATATCAGATGTTACACAGAGTGACATCCAACTGACGTCATGCAAACAATTCCCGACGAGTATTTTTCCCTTTAATTAATTATATCCTTTAAAAAAATCAGCGCGTAGTTCTATTCAATTTTCCTTTTTTTTCCTATTCGATTCATCTTTAATTTAATCCTTTCCCTCTCCAATTTTAATCTCGTTTTTTTTTTCTCATGGAGTTTAAATGCAGTAATTATTGGTAATTCAAGCCTCGCTTCTAACATGTAGCGTATTCGAAATTTATTAACCATATTATAAAAGTTAATACTCTGAGACTTTTCTTCCTCGTCTTAAGCGGAATTTAATCTCAATATTGCATCAATATTTCGTAATTCAAGAAGCATCCACCATTACTTACTAAAATTGAATTGTTTTCTAACATATTTCGAGTAATAATTTTAATGAAATATATTTCGAATGACATATTACAATGCTAAATTCTGTTGTTCAAAATATTTTCTTCATTGCAATGACGTATTTCTCAACAAATATTCTTCATTCAGCTGCCTCTCGTTTATACGTAGAAACAGCAAGGTTTTCGTTGATCAACTCCTCGGTTTGTCCCTCCCATCTCGTGGAATATTGCTCTCTTTTGTCTGCTTTGCAGACTGCTCTCATTTATGTTTTCTGAGGATACAATGCACGAATTTTACGCTTTAATAATCAACTAATGAGAAGGTAGATTCCATTAAGATCATTTACACATGCGTACTGCCGTTAATGAAGTCTTCGTTCTTCACAGTTTCTGACACAGTGAACTAACAGTCTAAATCGACAGCCATGCAGATATTTATACTGAGGATGCTGCATATGGCCCGCCAATGGTGTCATAAGCGTTGCTGCGATGGCACATATATCCAACGGTGCAAACGTCTAGTCGCATACTTCCGATAATGTTATTTGTGTCTATATTTACACATCTTACAGCAATATTGTCCCTAACGCAGAAATCATGAGACACAATATCTCAAAGCGAAAGCAGCTGCTGCGGAAATGTTCCAAGTGCAAATGTTCAAGAATTGTGTAACGAAAGTGTCTTCAGCATTAATTCTTTTCAGTGCAAGAGCCTATAAGCGTTTCCCAACAGATGCCAAGAGCCTCGAGATGCAGCAGTGATACTATGACGGAATACGTCACCTCACTAAACGAGAGCTTGAAGCGGTAAGAATTACTGCATTTATACTCACTAAGATAGAGTGAAGTCAAAATTAGAAAAAGAAGGAAAATTGAAGAGACAAAACAGTCTTAAAGAACGCCACCACACAAAACAAAGCTGGAGATCTTTGCAGCATCTTACCAATCGTATGCTTTGTGTTCGCAAAAGCGTGGACCATTGCCGTAATTCGCTGTCGCTGTTCTGGATCACGTAGATCGGGAGCGTTATTCACGACGATCTGGAATCACGAACATGTGAAGACAGATAAAATCGAAAAGTGTTGATGCGTTGAAGACTCGATTCCGGACATCCATAAGACAAGCGCCATTATCAGCTAACCTAGCATCCTAATTGTGTCTACTGACTCTCGCACAGTTGGAAGCATCAACGCCAATATACGAAGATTATTGCTCATACACAAATGACAATTAAAAACATCTCGGATGCATCGATAATTCGTTATATTATTTTTACATTTCATAATGAAACCGAGTATTATAGTGGGGAAACACTATGCTGGAAAGTGTATTATAAGATCGAATCCGCTCAATAATCATTTGTTGAAAAGCGATGAACTGGAAGTGCATGAGAAAATAGGAGAAACGCCACTTTTAAAAATTTTTTGTAAATGTCATACTGATTTATCGCTTTTTACAGAAAGCAAAACGTCAGAAGTTTTCCATATTCAGTATATATGGAAATGCATTCTTTTGGTCATTATCATTTTTAGATGCACTTTTTATGCACGACATGAATTCGCATGCATCTCGAAAATAGAGAGCCAATAACCAAAGCATCTGGCGGAAGAGTTGTGTATTCTTCAGATAAAATGAGAAATGTAACAGCAAATGCATCTTTGAAGAAGCAAATTGAATATTTCCACTGAAAAGTATCATCGTTTCACCGTATACTTATGTCTTCAGACACTTAAAAACTCCAGCTACCGAGCAAATTTCCCCCCCCCCCCCCCCCCCCCCCCCCCTCCCACCTTCCCAATAAATCCCCAATCGTGTAGAGTTAAATCACAATGAGGTGTTCCTATACGAAATCTCTTCAAGTTGCGACCATAGAATTGCCAAAACGGACCTGAAGAGGTGCGCCATAATGCCAAAAGTACTTCTCTAGAATGCGATAATGTGGGATCGCATATGAATCCGAGACGAGCAGGTTCACCGGCTCAAGACCTTCCTTTACCTGCGTGCAACCATATATTGCAATCGCACAATAAATGAAGAACCAGACACCGGCCAATGCGCGCATAACTGGCTGCATCAATACAGGCGCAAACCTGAAGAAATCAAAACTATCGTTGGAAGGTATTCATGAAGTATATCCATCCTGAAAGCCCCATAAATTTGCACTGCATTAACCGAACATTCAAAACAACTAAAAATTGGATTTGCATGCTCATAAGTAATTCAGTAGCCATAAAAGTTCCTGAAAGACCAGTTAGTGTAACTGGGTAATATTAACAGACATACAACAAAATTCCATCTGCAATATAATTTGGAAAAGAACAGTACAGCAAATACAATAGACCTTCAACTGGTGAAATAAACGTTTAGGACTAAATTCCATACCGTCAAAAAGTGATTCACTATGAAGCTTTCATATTTGTTATGTAAAAAAATCGATAAAATGAAACTGTTGTCAAGAAAAGACTCTGAATAACCTCAAATTCCTACTGATATGTTATTGAAAGTCGCTTCTTAAACGTCAAAAAAGCCAACCTGATTATCTACTTTCTTTTTCATCAGCAAAATTTCGCAACTATAGAACATCATTTCAAATAAAAAAGTGGCTGCATCTTACAGATGACGAAAATAATTCAGCTGAAGTAACCTCATAGGATATCCAATTGTACTCAGTAAAATTAAGCGTAAAGTGAGACTTCAAACGAAATTCCAATAAAATGTCACAAGTATCCACTACAAGCGCTTCAATCTCTCGTTCATTGCATCCAAGTGCTTAAGAAGTTCGATATGTATATAACAACTGCTTCGATGTACTTATGTAACATGTGTACTTACCAGTCCCTCCAACTTATACGTATACCAGTATTAACTTACACTACGAAGATATCAATCTATATGCTCTCTTTCGCCCGTTTCTAGCTCACTTTTACACGCATAAAGAAAGAGAACAGTAGAAGAAAGTGATATCTAAACAACAGTAGAAGAAAGTGATATCTAAACAAAACCATATCGTTTCAATAAAAAAAGCCATTAGTTGATCGAGACAGTTTTATCGAAGTCGTCAAGAGATTGACTAACCAATCTTGGAAGAAAATTTTTGCACTTGAATCTTTTAAGTTCTTCTTGAGATTCTTAGGATCTGGATCCGCTCGTGAACCCAACCAGAAGAGGCGAGTCCACAATGGAGACGATTTAACGAGCGTCTCAGGAACGGTAGGTCGCAACCAGATGCAATGTAAGCCAGCTGATTCCCATTCGGTGGCCAATGACAGCAGTGCACAGAAGAACGTGATCTAGATACAATGAAGAATTACCTTCAATTGATGTTTTTATATTGAAATTAGCTGAAACCGCAATCTTGAACGACCGAACTTTTTACATAGTAACTTTAAAAAAATATTTCTGATTAGTATAGCGAGAATGAGCAGAGTGTACATCCCATATCAACACTCGTTTGAGCTTTTAGGGAACATATTTACCCAAACGATACAAATATATGACTGAAACGTATTGTCTCTGAATTCTTTCCCCTCCGTTACGTTTATTTCCTCGAATGCAAAAAGCTAAGATATTCCCATTGGCACAATTTCCCACTAGAACAAGGTTTTCATCCACGATAATCGGCTGAACTTAACAATGAATGGGTGAAAGAGCGATTCGTTTTCGGTTCTGAATTGCATACAAGATCAAAGATGTTGTACCTGATAAACGAATGTTGCCGATATTGCTGTGCATGTGTAAATACAAAAGATCTGCACCGCTGGAATCCTATAAATAGGCAAACATAAAACAAGCATTACTTATTGCACATAGATATGAATGTTATGTCCGATATTCCCAACAAAAAGAGACTTCAATTATAAACAAAGGAAACAATCCCATAGCAACTACAAGAGAGAATTCTAAAAGTTTTAAAACCGAAAGCAAACGTTGTAATGGCGCCAACTCCGAAGGAGAACGCATCGGTAAGCGAAGTAATAAGGATCGAAATGGCCGCATCGCTCATGCATTCACCGATCCGCCTCGGCACCGGATATGCTCGATTCGTGTGTCGTACCGCAGACACCATCAGAAACATGTTGTCAGTGCCAACAGCAACTAACAAGAATGGCATCACTCCCACTATGTCATTATAAGGGATCCCTGAAATATGACACTGTGCTTAAATAGACGAAAAACTGAATGAGCGTCGAATACGAAACCCCTTTCCAAACGCCCCAAAGCTTTCTTTGCAGCAAGTTCCGCAGGAGAATTGTATCAAACATGTTCGAATTTTTAAAATACAACTAATAAAAAGAAATGGCATTAAAGGTAACCATGCAGAGATTGGAAGCCCTTTAGCCATCCCCATAAAAAATGTGCAAGCATCAAACAGTGACTGCAACAATTTATGTGATTTCTACGAATAGCTGCGCTCATAAAACCACCAAGTGTTTCCAGCACAAAAGATTCAAAAGTTATGCTATATGGTTTCTTGAGGAAAGAACTTTTTGAAAAAGGATACTGCTTGATCTCTTCCGGTCTAGTTTATGAAACGCATTCGAATTTTGTCTCAAAATCCACTTTATTAATCCCATCTCATAATTCTTTCTCGTTAATACACTCTCATATGCAAATTATCAACAAAAAGAATTACAACTTCGAAATATGAGTTTTGAAAAACATAAGAATGGAGACGATGTAAAACGATCAAAGAAGATGCAAGAAAGTCACTACCTAAAAGATTTGTGATACCAACGCCGGTAATGATGCCCATGCCTGCATTAATAACGCCAAGCAACGAAAGCACCGGTTTCGACAGAACCCAATCGACATAGAAAGTGCCTTCGATGAAAATTATTGAACAAAGCACCGAGAAAAGCACCAGAATGGTGAATGCGAGCACAAATCGGGGAATCAACGAATCGGCGTTTCGTTTCAGTTCCTCAGCTAACGTTTGCGAGTGGAAGTAAGTGTAAGTAATATAAGGATCTTCCGGATAATTCTCCAGATGTTCTTGTAATGTCTGCAATAATCGCCACTTGATATCTATCGATAAACTTGACCGTTAATATCCATTAATTCAAGGTCTATTTAATCTATTTAATTTCACTCTCAACTTTTTATGATTTTGAGCGGTGAAACTGCAAGAAAAAAATCGTACTCGCTAGATGCATGCAAAACAAATTTTAAAAGAAGATGGATTTGAAGTTAGTGAGTTAATTTTGAAAGACAAAACAATTCAACGTTAAATGATTCAGTTAAGCGTTGCAGAGTTCTTTACAAGAATGGAAGGACTATGCAACACATGTAAGTGATCGATAAATAAATCGTATCCTGAATTAGTGAGACAAATCCTCATTTTACGAATTACCAATAACGATGCAGCAATTCGAAAGGTTCAAGAAGTGGCACCAAAATAAGAGAGGCAGTTTTTTCGCGCTAAAATACGCGTAGACCTCGAAAAGAAAGCGATGCTTAAGGAGGCAACAAGTATGGTTACGTTTGAAGATGTTCATAATAAGCTGCAGGTTATCGTATCATTTCACGAGACTTGGATTCTTGTGAAGTCATAAAAACTACAATAATAACTGCCTGCGCTTTATGTTTTCTCGTGATCAATCTTATATTCTCGTCAAGGACCTTTCAAACTTACGGCAGCGATCCCTCGCTGGGATATTGCCAGTTTTTTCTCATTCAAAGAGCGACATTCCTTCATAAAAATTCAACGCATGTAATATTGACGATTCAACGCAGCAATTGTTGCTTGCATTTCGAGTGCCTTTTTACAAAAAAAAAAAGAAGGAAAAACTCTGTTATTCATTTTCCTCCCACGGATACAAAGAATAGCAAACCAACCTTTTCCCAAATGCCGGATATGTATGAGACATTGAAGGGATAGAATTTGAGATGATACACTAGAAACCATGCATGAGCACTAACGACGACGGTAGTATCGTTTGGACCATGCGAGAGTTTAACGCCACCCAACGCACCACCAATATAACCACTTCTGAAAGCGAGAGAACTCAATTAGCAGTTCATCTTGTTTAATGCCATACCATCTCATTGGCAAATAATGAATAGTAATATTAAATTTTTTCAATGTGAATATATTCCACCTTGAAGGAAAAAAAAAGCACACCTTGTCTATAGAAATGTCAGTACCAATAAACGATTTCCCATACAAGAGAGTGAAGCGAATCCTCTGTTTTCGCAAATCGCATAAAATGTACACTTATGACTTTCAATAATCATTTTAAGTAGTTTAGAAGTGGTAGTCTTTTTAATCGAATAATCTCTTGTCAATAGGTCGCTATAAGAGTACACGGCGTGGAAGAAATCGCCTCACCCAGTTATGCGACAACGCAATTTCAAACTAATACCCTCATTTTCCATAACATCGAAATGAGACCTATGAGATGAACATAAGTGGAAAACGAAGCAATAAAAAGAGCAGCAAACGGTGGAACCTTAATTATCAAGCAGCGGCATGCTGAGACCACCCAAGCGCAAACAATATCCCACAGTTAGTGCTTACTTGTACACCAGTTATTCTTTTCGCTGCTTGATGTACTAAGCACTTCCTCGAAACAAGCAAGCATAAAAATAATCATTTATTTCTTCAGTGGAAGTTTTTAAATACTTCAGGATCCAGTGTCATAATCCAGAGCAAATGGCACTGGAAGGAAATTGAAAGAGCAGACATTATTTCATTCATATATTCGCATTTAGAAAGCAAATGAGCAATCATCTAAGCATTCTGTAATAACTCACTGCTTTTCCGAAACATTTCCCAAACATGTGGACGTTGCGAATGTAACAACGACTTTTGCAGATGAGCTGTAAACTTTATTCAAGCAAACTTTCTAAGATAAATGGACATACGCAGCCCCAAATCGGACAGTGGGAAAAGTGATGTTGATGCCGTGATTGAAAAGGTCGTTGACAATATGGACGTGCTTATTGCCAGGACATCCCTCTGAACGCCACTCCAAACATAAATCCTTGTACTTATACGTTTCTCCATTATGCACCACTTTCACACGATTTTGTATATAAAGATCGAGTCGGCGGATCGCCTCTGAATACGGTGGTTCCAGGACGTTGCCGTTACCTCGTGCGGCCACTATCACCTACAACGAACAACTCGCTCTTCCTCTCGATATACCGCGTCATATTTTTTAACAGTTTATAACGCGTTTCGCTCGATGTTATCCAATGAGCTGAACGACCCTCTTACGAGCAAGAATGCAGGCGTAAAAGGCTAGAGGAATCATAGACTAGTGGAAGAAAAAACGCATGTCAAAAGAAAGACCATATCAGAGGGTCACAATATTTCCTTTCAAGCTTATTTTATAATTGATCACAGCCCTGATGCGTTAAATCATAAATGGCACAGTATTTTCGGCCTCATCCAAGATTAAACAATTTTGAGACAAAACCTCTAAGATCTTCGAATAGATTTGCGACAGAGTTTTCAAAAAAAGAATTCGCGAATTGCGTTGTTTTACTGATATAACTCCAGCTGCTTTCGTTGTCTATAACTTTTTGAATAAACTGTATGAAAAACAGCCTTCATTGTCCCCATCATCAACCTTCGACCTTTGACCCTCGAACACTCTGAGCATCAATCAGAGCAGCGGAATTTTTTCGATCAGTGCCTGTAAGGCACAGCTTCTGGGAGATTAGCAGCACTATAGTCGGAATTAAGAACTTCCAACTTCATTCCGTGTTTGGATATTTTTTACTTGCTGAAAGACGCTGAGAGCGTTGTTTAGACCGATTTTGCCTCCCAGAAACCATACTTTACAGCAGAGGTTGAGCAATTTCAGAACCTTTGATAGAGGCTCAAAAATGTCCAACTTCAAGATATTATAATAATTGAAATCCTTTGAATTTCCAGGAAAATGTAAGTTTTAGTAACTAGAAGACATCGACTGTCTTGTAAGGTTTTAGTAATCGCTATCATAGCATCAGTTCAGTTGTTCTTTATGATAAATAAGTTCGAAAAGTTGGCTTTTGCTTAAATGCTGATAGTTCCGCCCCTAACTGCTCTCATGCAAAGTTTTTTTTAGGAAACATTCAAAATTTTTTGGCTGAAGTGCATCAACTGATGAAATTCGGATAAATCATACTTGAAAAAGTATAAAGATCAGCAGTCATTATTACACTTCATGAGAAGTCTGAAAAGATTGAATTTGAATTAGAGAAAAATTTTTGTCGGAGTCCAATCAGAAATTTTTGGATTTCATCGATAAATCTAAGCTGCAGTAAATGAAAGACACCGCTTTTTGCAAAGATATTATTCACGTGGTGCAACGGTATTTCTAACATCCTAATCAATAAAAATTTATATGAAAGGCTGAGTGTTGCTTCGAAGAATGTTGAAAAACAAATGACTGCTGAAGAGTGAAATTGACTGCTTTCAGAGAATAATCTCGCAATAAGAAACAAAAGTTTAAATGAACGGCTACGAAACAGCAATCATCAAAACTTGAAGAAATATGAATTAGAAAAAGACCCAAATTTGAGTGATGAGCAAAAAACTTTACGGAAAATCTTGAAAAATGCGCCCGCATTCAATCTGAACTTAAGCGGCAGCATGCCACTGAATGTCGGCCATCGAATCGTCGAACAATTAATGCCGTCGCATGAAAAACTTTGAAATCATTGATATTAGTTAGGTTTCGAATTTTGTTTCTTTTAGTGTTTCATATATAAACATTTGGAATTTGAAATGTTGCAACGACAATTTTTGTTGTTACATTCAATCTACGTTGGAAGCCACAACCGAATCTTCAGAAAAGACATTGGCACTGTCTACAGTGTGAATCCGATTGCGCTACAATTTAAAAAAAAAAAAAAAAAAAAAACTTGGATGAGGGAAAAGAACTCCGCCCTGGATCCATGAAAATTTAATTCGAAAAAGCGTGGAGAGGGAATTCCAGGGACAAAAAGGTGAAGGGAACGATCTTAATGACAAAGAGTGCAGGAAAAATTGAGGAGCATTTTTTAATTCCTCGATTCCTGCACAACAGAACATATTAGAAGCAAGCACGGATCAGAGATGTTGGTGACGTGTGAATAAATAAAGGTAGAAGGAGACCTAAATGAGTCAGAGATGACTGCGACCGCTGACCGAAAAGTGGCTGCCTTTTATTTAATCTGTCACGAAAATACAATAACAGACAGGTGAGCCGCGTTCGAGAAGAGGATCTGATAGGATGGACAAAAATGTCGTCACGCATTTTCAACTGCTAACAAATCAAGAAGTAAACGCGAGTAATTAGGAACACTTAACAACATTACACGAGCAAGTGAAACCAAAGAAAGCTTAACGATGTATTAGTATGAGGTCGATAAAGACAGCCCACCTGAACCTCTCTTGATTGAGTGACGACCCGGCCCGGTATATAGTTGTGATTGTGCAGAGGCCATAAATCATGGATTATTTGCCGCTCGACTTTACTCGGCGCATTTGTCGGTGTGAACAAGTAGACAGCGTCTGTGAGTGGGTCCAGGTGTAGAAATCCGACGGCGCATGTGGCCGTGATGAGTAGTGGGATGACGATAAACGGTAGTGGATGCAACGCCACAAAACGACCATAGCGATAGAAGATCTTCGAAAGCGGTCGCTCTATACAATCGAATGACGTCATCCCACACCTGCTGGGTCAGCCGTTACTAGAGTCTTCAAATTGCAACTTAGCAGTGAGTGTTTTCCTAAATAATTGCAGTGGATGACAACGTAGAAAGTAAATTGCGAACAAATCGACTTTTGGCAAACGGCACAATCACTATAAATTAACGACACCTTGTACTGGGCAGAGATAAACATGCAGCGCTGTCAATGAAAAGTGGCAGCGCACTATATAAATCTTAGACAAAAGCGATTCATGTTTTCGCAGTACAAGAAATTTTAGAAACGAGAAGGAAGCATTGTTGCTGTTCCACCTTTTCGAGGTTGTGGATATGTACATATAGGTATAAGCTCTTGAATATGCATTTCAAGCGAATGGCAAAGCAAGTGGTATCATTCGACCGAAGGAAATTTCTCGAGCAAGATACCAAATGAAACACCTCCTCTTATGGCACCTCATGAGATAAAAAGCTGAGGTAGTAAGTAAAGAGTATGAAATGCTGCTATAAACTTTCTCATATAGCTTAAGGGCATTCGAAATAGTAAGTAAAACTTTTCAACGAAGCTATCGTCTATTACAGACTAAATACAGAATATCAAGATTTACATTTAGAATTTATAAAGTAAGTCAGTAGTAGGAACTTGAAAAATATTCGCACTTGTTGAGAGCTTTGAAATAGTAATTAAAATGCGTTGAAAAATTGATCATTAACCTCCAACAGGTCAAAGATATAAAGGTTTTCTTCTGAGTTATAAGCAAGGAACAGCGATGAACAGAGAGAGAGGACTTCAAACCCCTTGAGTAACACGTAAGACCTACAAAAATTTTACATTGAAAAAAGAACACATTCTGATTAAGGCAAATTCAACGCCTGTCACGAATATAGACACATGGATCGGCAGGGGCAGTTAAGAATCCAGAGAGCTTCACACCTAATAGAAAGATACTGATTCAACTAAAAAGAAGAAAAGATATAATCATTGTTTTATAGGCTTAAAATTAATGCATTCAGATGCATTTGACCAAAGACATCTGCTAATATGCTGATTGCAATTCATCGAGTGTAGTTTTCAGGTGTTCCGTCCAGTCATCGCTTCCTATGGAACAGACCACCTTCGCTGTTACCTTTTAACTCTTTTACTCGAATACCTTCGAAAAAAGGAAATTAAATATGAAATTTACATTATTGGAAATGGGAAGGGATGATAAATATTACATTGAGAGATTGAGTAGACTTCTTCAAAGATAATCAACCAAACTGTTGCGGAGTAACAATGGGCTTATTAACAGCAACAATCACTAAAAGGTGTCTTATAAGGTCATAGTAAATATTGAGTGGTCTGTTATAGAGAGACCCCTTTGAAAGACGTATTTCATTAGTGGCAAAAAACGCAACTATAAAAGGGATATATATTTGAGAAGAGGTATGCGTAATACTGGCATCGCCAACTAACGCACACATTGAGCAGCGTCACTCATCCAACCGACCCATCAACGACACTAAATTCTAGATCGTCCTTCATACACTACAACATCAGTGCGTGCTCAACGAATATGCACGCACGCGCACCCTTATTCTGTTCTACCTATTCAAAAGTGCCAACTCCACAACAAAGGCATGGAGATGAGCACAGCTCTTTACCCTAAACCGTCGAATATGATCCTTTCTCCTCGATAAGGTCCCTCCTATGGTTACCCTCAAATTCAGTCCTCTTCTGGACACGATCGTTCCTACAATTTCCCTTAAACAAAATCCACTGAAATTAGTTCCCCTGACCTTTCGGTAACGCATCCCTCAGCACACACTCCCTTTTAGACACAGTTGCTCCTTCAAATTCATAGCCCTTTTCGGTAAGATGAAATATTAGAATTTGTTGGGATCGGACTGGAGATTTTGCTCTAAAATATGACAATCGCTATTCGAGTGAGTGCCACCACAGCGCGCAATTGAAGCTTGCGATTCATATTGGCTTCTGCCTCCAGCTTCTAGCTGTGAGGAATACCCTCAAGTACTGTATGAATGTTTTGTTAGAAGCGGTTACTGTCAACATTTATTGCCTGAATAAGGCTTCAATGGTAGAATAGTGAAGCATGCGACTCTAAAAAGAAAGAAAAATGAATGTAAAATTTCCAGAGAAATTAACCGCTTCCTCTTTCACACAAACGTTCGCAAGCCTTAGCTGCCAACTCTCCAAGTGTAAGAAGCAAGTCGGCTATAACTGTGCAAAAATGGTCATCAGACTGTGGAGAGCGCTGCTACAGCACCGCAACTGAATGCTTTAAATGAAGTTATTGGAGTTCTTCTAAACAGATTTTGTCAATTCGAAAAATCGACAATTAATAAACCATCGATCGCTAATAACTTTAAAATTCTCCTTCATTTTTTTGAGTTTTTTGCATACTGAGGCCGACCATTCAGTTGCTGTGTTTCCTGTTACTTTCTTTGTGTACTACTAACTGGGATTTGTTTGGGAGCTGACTATGCATCGATTGCTTCTTCCTATATTTCAAATCATGGAGTAATAACCCCATTCGCTATTGCCTGACTATAAATGGTCAACTGTTCGAAATCCAAATGTCGATGAATAATTGTACTGCACTTCATTCACTGAATGAAATATGTGCACATTTATTTCTATCTTCAGAATTATGCAAATAAATATAAACGTCATCAGAATTATTGGCCGAGCCAATCAATTTTGGCATAATAAGCACAAAGTCATCACAAAAATACTATGCTCTTATATATATTTCAGTTAGAAACGCTATTCAGTCGCAAAGCTAAATAATGTGGTGAACTCGAGAAAAACAGGTGATAAACCAATCGGACCCGTCATATTAACTTGTAAGGCAAGGCAAAGAACCCGTACTTTGCGCCTGCTGGCATAAAAAGTTCAGGGAAACATCAATAGGGTCGGTAGAACATTTACAACATGCTCATACGATTTGTTCAATCCAAATTGCTATCCTTGAAATCCTTCCATAATTTTGTGCCGCAACTCTTACGCACGTAGGACAGCATGAGCTTATAGATAAATAGTTGCAATTTTAGAAAATACCTGCATTATGAATGAATGGCTAAAATTTTTGAAGACGCTATTTAGAACACAGTTTCAATTGATGACAACTACAGCTTCAATAGCTTAGCCGTGGCTACAAGAGTGCAAATGTGGTCACTTTCTTTCTGGCTAAAGAATGCAACTTAAATAAGGTAATCGAGATGCGCAAAGGCACTGACCACAGTTGCCCAGTTACTCACTGAAACGCAAGCGAGGAACGTGGTAATTGTCGTTGCCCGATAGCTGGATTTCCAATAATAATAATAATGCTTATTTGCAAGAAATAAAAAAGAAGAATACGCGAAAGTTGCAGTAAAGAACACTGACATATGCGCCGAAAAAATAGTCCAGTGAACAACTGCTACTTATTATACACGCATCGATTCGATTCTTTATGCCAAATGGTGGTTTCGGCCGAATTTCGCATTCTGTACGAATTACACAAAAACTAAAACATCGCACACATCGAAGCTATTTACAAAACATGGTGTGAAGAACTATGTCAAAACTGTACTGCGGTTCACATTTTGGCGCAAATGTCCCATGACGGAAGTTTCATCTGGTGCAGAGGATGGTGTGAAGAAATGAAACAATTTACTTCAACTCGCATCAAAAATGCTTTAACGATATTTTTTGTCCAAGATAACTTGCATTTACTGGGATCACCTTTATTACATTCAAATTGCGCTGTTTTGGAAAACACGACTTTAATATCTATGTTTCACTCCATCAATAGACCAGTGCATATGACTCATAATAGAAAAGTCCATATTCCTTTCCAATTTGTTGAGATTTCGTTGAACGGTGTAACACCTGTATTTTTCGTCGCAAACAATGTAAGTCAAGCGCAAAGTTTAGTTGACCACAGGAAGATCTTGAAGTGACTTTTTGACCTTAAGGTGACCGAAAATTTACCTCTCATTTTCGTCTTTTTCCTCAGAATTTAAAAAGCGAGAGCTCTTTCAATTTATATTTCAGCCGGATTCGTGAAACTAGCTTAATATTAAATGTGAAATAAAGTCAAACTATACAATACATATTTTGCGCATCTATTAATCACTGCAACAATTTTAGATTTATTCAATGAACATGCTGAGTAAGATTACACTTATTTCATTTTACCTATTGAAAAACAAAATGAAACCAATGAACTCGAAAAATAATCTAAAATATCCCATCTGCAGCTATTGCCTTTAGTAAGTGCACTGGAGATCTATAAGTGATCTCGCATATTTTTGCTGTTCTATAGGTCTATAATCTCAGCAATAAAGATATCTGATTAAGTGATTTGCATATTCCTGTAGATTATTTTGATGCACTAATAAAGATTAGTTTCGTAAAACACTTCAGACAGAGCCATCGAGTTATAAGAAACTCAACTTCACCGTGATTGCCCCAATTCGACCATCGAACCATGCCAGCAAAAATACTTTTGTATTTCCTCAAATTCAAAGAACATCTATTAGTGCTGGAACTTTTATAATGCTGCTTAACGAACGTTTTTTTTGGTTATTCAGCATATTCATTTATAATAACCTAATGAGGTGAAGTTGCGCGATGCACATAAACGCAATTGTCGAATGGAATCCGACCATAGAATCAAAGTACGAATGATAATAGTTTAATTTCTGTGATTAAGCGGGAAATTATTCTAGTGCACTGTGGATAATCCGAAGTAATTTGCCCGTTACAAGTTCGAGTTCTATCAATAGGAAATCGTTTTAACAAGCAAAATCATCAATCACTTTAATGCAGTACAAGTTTACGCACATTTCGTGTTCGTCACAAAGCACAAAACTGCAAAACTATTGAAGTTGAATCACGTTAAGTTTTGAATGAGCAAGTCGCTCATTCAAGTGCACATAATAATATCACTAACAACTCTCTCATTTTTTTTTTCAACATATATTTAGCAACCCCTCATCTTTCCAACCTCATCCCCACAGCATCAAAAATGATCGTTTGGCATGGAAAGGGAAAAAATCATTATTTAATAATAGAGGACAAATTGATTGCGATAATCAGAATAGCAACAATTCGGTCGACAAATACTGTTACGAAGTACGAGCGAATCGATGAACGGATCGGCAATGCGAATTAGAATAATGATTGAGGAGTATTTTGAATGCAAATTTTGAAATACGCATGTTTTGGAAAAGCTTTCCAAATGATTCTCTTCGAAAGAAACAAAGACACGAACTGGATTCAGGAAGGTATTCTTGACGTTCTGATGCAAAAATAGAATAATGATGGCAAAATCCTTTGTGAAACAATATGTTTTCGGGCATTTCGGAACGAATGAATTGAGTCTTACGCTGTCCAAAAACTTGAAACTATTATCTGATGTATTTTTTGGACCATTTAGAAAGAAAAAAAATTCGTTCCTATCCCCTTCCGCTCCTTCTGGACTTCTTCGAACGATCGATCATTCGTTGCAAACAAATAATTTTAACGCAACAGTAAGTAAAACAAGTAAGCCATTAAAGAGTGAGGATTTATTTTGTGTTTCACTTGGCGATCGAAAGGCACGAATTATTCACTCGTAATGCTTACTGCAGATGAGAAAATAATATGAAAATAAGGTGCTATGTTTGCTTAAATATAGGCTCTCTTTTGAACAAAAGCCGCTCTGCTCAAGAGCAGTGAAAAATAGAAGGGTACCTCCTCATTACCAAGGAATACAATCTCCTGCTTGAATGCAGAGGATGGGGTCTTGTCAAAGAATCCTTTCAAGTGCCTTATGAAACAACGTCGAAGCCTCATTTTGATACTGTGTTAAGCACACAGATATAATATTACTGCACTTCGAAATTCAATTTAAGAGTAATGTAAGTAATTACGGCAATAAAAACTTTATGCACGCATGAAGAACCTAGTCGAGTGCACCAGACGGAATTGCGTTGAAAATATAAAGCCTATCATCCACTAATCGATAACCACTCAATCGAAACGCACGTCATCATGTACAATTATTGGGAAGCTAACTTTTTTCTATTCGATGAGTTCACAGTTGAACAGTCGATTAAGCGTTTCGATAACGATTGAAACATGTGCTTTTTTCATTTAGAACCACTAAACTGTAGTTTAGAACAACAACAATGTCTCATTTGTCGCCCACAATTTGGAATTGTAAAAGTGGTAGCGCCTTAAAAAACTTGATAAAAAAAAGTCTTTTCACAACCCAATACCGATTACGATGATGAATAATTCATTCTTTAATGCAGAAAAAAAATATTATACTCCGACAGAGTTTAGATCGAATTCCAAGAAATATTTGATGATGTAAATGAAGTTTTGCAAATTCAAGAGTTAATCTCATTGCTTATGCCTCTGATGGGTACTTAAGCAATAAGCATACTTATTGCTTAATTATATCCATGTTTTATCATTTTTAAGGCTTTATGCTTCATTTTTATGCTATATTAGCGTTGTGCTCTTGTGCTAGTTAAAGCTGTATTGTCGTCTGTGTATATAAAATAAATGAATTGATTTGAAAAGATCTATTGGTCCGCGCAACTGAATTCATTCGTTCATACCACATATGAAATGTGCTACTATTCGAAAAATGAATTGGCTGAATGGAGTTTGGAAAGAGGACATGCCGAATATTGCGATATGCACAATTCAGCTTACTGGATTGCACATATCGCTTGGCATTAAAGCAGTAAGCATGATCATCAGTGCGTTTCATTTGGGAAAACGCATTGGCCGAATGGCGTTTGCATAAGCATTCAAGCAATGACTGCTAGTGAGCTTTTTAAACGAACAAATCGCTTGTAAGAATTCCTCATCAAAAAAGTCGCTGTTTTTCGTAGCGACTGGCATCTTCATTTGTAAATTTCATGGCAAACTTTAGCAATAATCAGAGAGAAATTATAATGGGAGATAACCTATGGGCGCTACGAATTTCATCGCTACACCTGTTCTAGTTGCCGGCGATTACCGAATTCAAACTAGGGGACAGACATTTAGACAGACGGACAGACACACACATGTGCATAAACATAAGCACAAACATAAAACAGTCATAATGCACTTTTTTTAGCTTTTTTTTTCAAAAAGCGTAGAAAAGCAGAACGCAAACGTGTTAAATTAGTTCAATAATTCATGGACATTACAGAGAAATCCTCACAGCATTGTATGTTTAATATGAAGGAAACAAGGGAATATCCATTTACAGCGAACAACAATAAACCCATCAACTCACTCAATCATTCTTTTACCTATTTTTGTATTTGGATTCGCACATCTTATTGTTTTCCCACTTGGGGACACGAAAACATATATGAAAAATGAATAAATAAATAAATATGTTCGAGTTATATTTCAAAGAAAGATGGTTGAGGGTGAGGATAAAGGGACAAGGGCGGCTCACGACAGTAGTACGCTCGTTGAGACTTCAACGAATTGAGAGTGACTTGAAGGACGTCGTCCATTCGACGCACACGCGGCTGCGCAGTTTGACCTAGAATAGAATATGAACGTGACTAGTGTCGAACAAACCCGGTAACGAATTGCATCGATGCGCAATGATCCCTTTCATGGTGAGCGGGTGGGTTCAGTGGTGTTATTTGGCTGTCCGCATTGCATCTATCGTCCTGTAGTCACCCATCTGCCACTTACATATCAACCTCCATCAAAAATAATAACGAATTAGTTTCAGGTATGAGAAAACGAGTAAAGTGAAGTAAACAGACACCTTTGCAGCAGCGAATTCTTTTACGTTTTATCAAAACGCCCTAAGAGAGTTTATGACAAAAATCGACGTGTACTTTGTTTGCATACCTAACGGAACTTCTGCTCACGATCCATGAAGAATTTAACCACTCAATTTTGATGTCAGGCAGATCCATCATCGCTACTGTCGAAGAGATCCTAAGTCTTATCTCTGATATTCCCCTCATTTTTGAGATTCTGAGATTTTAAGTGTCATCTTTGAGATGGCACCGTTGAGTGTGTCTATGCGTTCATTTTGACCACTAAAATGCTATTTGTTTTTCTCATACCTCTCTTTTTTTCAACTCGTGAAACAAATAGGCCAGTCCGATCATAGCAAATTCCTAACTTTCCAGCTTTTTTTCTCGGGAAGAGTAGCCATAAAGTAAAGGGAGAGAGAGATACTTCTAAAAATGGCCATTTGCCATCTTTCGAAGAAGACATGTAATCCAGAAAGATTTTACGAGCGAGATGCTACGGGCAATAACGTTATAGCACCATTAATAACTACCGTCCTCTTAGTCTCACTTGTACTTGAAGCTTTTTGAACCTATACTTGAACCCTTTTGCATTATTGTCCAGCCATTCTTTAGTAATACACACCAATTTACTTCCTTAATAAGCACTAAGAAATAAATAGGCGCTGCAAAATGTTTGCAGAAGTAGTTGCGGTCGTATTTCGAATGTGCTTTGAATTCTCATACAGTCTTGATTGCTATGGTCATCATAATTTCTTTGAAACCTTTAAAACATCGAGTGAAGGAAAATGTTCTTTGAAATAATTCTGTGTTTTATAGGCGGTTGGATTATTCACTGATATTAATTTCAGTGATCTTTTCCAGGGGGCTCCTCTAAGAGTGAGACGCACGCATCCCTGGAAGTTAGCCCACGGGACCTATACCACCAACAGAGTTGTGGATTTCCGCCAATTCCGAACTGTCGCGTATGAAATGCATCGTCTGTCCGCATCAAAAATTTTTTGTTCTTACTCATAAGCTGAAAAGTTTTGATCTGCACGCTGCTGATGATCTCAAGCATTGATTGGCCAGATTCGATGATCGATTGATACACTATAGAAAAATCAATAACCGATCTAATATCTATCGTAAACTTGATCATCCATTTCATTCTTCTATTAGACGGTCAACTGTTGCAAAGGAAAGTGGCAATTGATGTCTATGTTTTCAAACTCATTTGTTTACACCAATGCTCGAGCTGAAAAATAATTTACGTGTATTTTACAATCGGTCAGATAGGATTTTCCACCTGTAAAATCGCAAATACGTTAAGAGAACTTGTATTTGCAAGTCTGCACGATTGGTTCCCTCGGTGAAATTTTCAGTGAAATATCACTGACATTTCGCTACTTATAGACAGATTATGAAGCTGCAAAATCTATTCTGATCCCACCCATATAGAATGTTTTCACACTAGTTTTTTTTTTCTTCCCTGAAAATAAGCTAACATTGTACGTCATGGCGGCTTTGATGTGTCTTATATTTTTCCAGAGGATTATTGACTCTTGAAGTGACAGCTGCTTGACGATATGCGTGTGATACTCTTATAAAAGTTCCACAGGTCCTTTCAGCGAAGGAATCTTTGCATAGCGTATGAGCACTCAAATTTATTACTCTCGCTGCCGTAATAGACCAGCTACAAAAAGTTCCAATGTGGGTAAGTATCAACTGGCGTAACGTGGAAATTGGGAGCTGCCACTCAAATTTATTACTTCACGTATATGTGTTTACGATTTCAGTGCTTTATACTATTTACTTCTTCTGAAATTAAACCTCTTATTATTATTACTGGTAATAACTTAAATGCAGATGCATTTTTCGGAGTTTGTATCTCTCTTGACAACTAATTGCACTTATACTTGTTTCTAGTGATAATGAGCAAGCACTATTTTAAAAAGATTTGCGCGAGATATGACCCCTCCCAAGTCATTCTGATAGAGCTTTTAATGCTCTTTCAAGTGAGCCTAGTCGCTACTCCGCAATCTTGTACCCTCAGATTATGACTGACACTGTTAGAGCTTTTCATACCGTTTGAAACTTGCCTGCTCTCATCTTCCAAAAAATTTCCCTTCGTTATGACGTACTGTTGGCTACGGCCGCGCCGCTCGCTAAGGACGCGTGCGGTTCTACTCTGCCTCCGTTCTGCGCGTGCGCTTGTGCTAAGAGTGTCGGGTCCAGTAGTACGAAGTAAGGTGCTAGGTGTTCACTTTTTCCATTCGTGATGCGACGTAACGGTGATGGTGAGTTAGGTTTTCGTAGGGGGAGGGGGAAGGGGGTTAGGGAAGTTACCTATAGCGGCATTGATTACAAAAAAGGGGGAAGGGTGGATGCCATATGCTCCGGGCACAAATGTTTTTAGAAGACATTATAGGAGTTGAATCAGATCGCTAAAAAGCCCCTAAGGCAACACTTCTTTTTATCTTCTCAACTGTGCGGTGCAACTGTATGAAGCAGCATGCTTGACATCGGTGAAAGTTTTTATGATATTTTACTCGTAAAAAGTGTGGAAGTTATATTGCTTGCTTCAACGAAACCAAATTTGTCGAAATCTCCTTCATATTGCACTTTTTTTTTTCGTGTTCCAATTATGGCATCGAATATTTTCTTTCATTTCCTCTAGAAATGTGACTACTAACAAAACTTCTAAATTCCTAGTTTATAAACAGCTCTTAATTTTGTACTTATCAACTTCTTCACCGTTAATTTTGAAAACAGCCATCTGAACCTTTCTAAGTGTGTGCACTCGTTTGTCAAAAATTATTGCAGTAGTGGCTGCTGTTCTAGAAATTATTGTGGCTTAATGCAGAAATTATTGCTGTTGTTTTATTGCATAGCGTGCATATTTTAATCGATAATCTTGTTGTAATGAAAGTCCTAATGAGGTAGCGATGAGAGGGGAACTGCTTTCTTCAAACACCAAAAACAGAGAGATCGAGAGTGACATGGAATCGTTTCAAACCTCTTTGAAACACTCAGAAATACCTTCTATCGATAGCGAAGCTTTTTTTTTTTT
>QEWY01000823.1:1182978-1277350 GCA_006503575.1 Baylisascaris schroederi
TTCTCGATAGCCTTTCTATGAATTATTTTGTGTGCAAGAAGGTTAATACGCAACAAAATCTTCGGGATTTTCGATCACACCTCCGGAACGCATGTGATCGATAATTTATTCTGCATTGCTTTATATTCTCGAAAAGTTATCATCGCTGAATTCGTTCCTCAGAGTTCCTGTGATGTTAAGAAATGCTAAATACTAGAGTTGTGGAATAATGCGAGTAAATGTTGCTATATGTATTCATTGCACGCGTATTTTACACGTGGAGGGTGAATCGTTGAGACAAATCGATAAATCCCAAATTAGCTAATCCGTGTTTGCTTCTGAGATTGAGGTGCATTTCGATGTATTGGAGTTGTCTCATTTGTTGTTGTTGTTGTTGTTTTAGGAACTCGATCCAGAAGGACGTCAGACGCACTCTGCACATCCAGCACGTTTTTCACCTGAAGACAAGTTCTCGAAGTACAGGATTATCGTGAAGAAAAGATTTGGCATTTTACCGACTATGCAGCCGAAACCTATCTATTGAAGACGTCGGCAATGTACATATGGGAGTGGAGAAGGCGTTATCGACAGGCGATGCGATCATGGCGTCCTCCAGTGAACTTGAGCTATAAGCAGGCTAGCAGAAGGTAATTCATTCGTCTTTTTGAAGCCTCACTACAGTGCTTTCTTTCATTCAGCGTGATACGTCTTTGTGTGCTGCTGGAAGATGGCCCCTTTACGCGCAACATGTAAACAGTGGATGCGTTAATTAAATGAACGCACTGCTTATCTGAAGCAGTTAGCTGTGATTCTATCCACATTCATAAGCTGCTTTACTACAGCACTTTTCCTATTCTTGAATTTTGGTTTGTTGAGGAAAGAATTCTCTCATAGCATTCGTTTTCAAAAAGTAAAACAAAAAGGGAACATGGTCACTAAAGCTCGCAGTTCAGTAGGAAATGTATAAATACAATTGCTTCTAATAGCTTTAACTGACGTGGAAGTGGCTTGAGGAGGGAGGGGGAGGATAGTGTCCCTTCAGCGATCGCCTTCAGAAAGTAAGTCGCAAAGAATTTGAGTGGTTTGAAATTCTTTAGTGTTTCTTTCTATTGATGAAATAACGCACTTTCAGGCGACTATTTATTTCATTTATTCTTTTCTTTGTTGGGTGGAAGATTATCGGAATAACGCTCAACGAGAGTTTGTTCTACAAGAGAGACGAAACGACCGGAGAAATGCGTCTGTACAGCCCAGCAGAGATGAAGCAGCGGCTACTCGATAAGATAGAGGCGCCCCCCGAACTGCCTCCATCGGTTTCGAAGCCATTCCCTCTCGATGATTAGTTATGGTTTTTCTGCTTCAGTTTCTCCACTAGGTTGTTTAGCTCGCATTCTTTGTTTTGCTTTCCCGCGTTGCCTTGCATTAGTGAGTAATCATATTTTTCTGAGAAATTGAGCCTGCAAATTTCGTTAGCTGCTAATGGTGTTTTGTCGCCGTTGTGTTCTAGTAACCTGAGGTCGTGCTACTTCTACGCCGGAAGGATGTTTCAAGAGTTCCAGAGCAGTGGGTTTCTACTTGTTCTTGATCTGTGGGTATTCTGCGCCCTTAAAGGGAGTGGATTTGGATCGTAGAGCAACTTCACTACTGTTTTCTAAGCAATTTTCAATGCAAGCAGTCAAATGTTATGAAAGAAAAGATTCTAAAAGAACACATGAGTTACATTTACATTTTAAGATGCTTTTTTCTTAACTATATTAATAGCATTTGAATTGTATCATCGAATATCATTGGTTTTTAGCGGTTTGCACAATGAAATATTGATGTTGACTGGAGGAGTTAGAATCTTCCATCGATCTGCTTCGCCATGTCGATTAGCTGTCCATGTATCGTTGCTTCTTTTGTTGATTTTGTTGAATTGCTTTTTATGATATTCCATCATTGAAATATTCAGAATAAAGTTCTTGTTGGCATTTCATCGTTTATTTATTTCCGATTCACTTTATTACCGCACTCTGTCGGATGACCTATCGTCATTTCAATGCAGTCACTGATCGATACTTATTTTCTTTTTCTTTGCTTAGTTTTTTTAGAGATGGGAAGAGTTAAAAAGAAAAAAAAATTGTGGTTTAATATTGTTCAAGACAGTGCCTAGTTGATGATTACATAAATATGATTTGAAGAAATGTTGAATCATTGGTAGTGGTATATTGGCTGAATTCTTCAAAATTGCTCAACTTTTTTTTGGGTTGAAAGGAATGTGAGAGGGACTCAGTCTTGTGGTGTTTTCATTTATTACAGAGATTCATATGGATGTGTTTATTCTTCGATGCTAGTTCATTGCTCAGTTTCCGAGTTTTATTTATATCTGTCGAGGGACTGAAAAGTAGTTGCGAGGGTTAGCGTGGATGGGGAGGGAAGAGTATGAGCAAAACTTGGCGCAGGTCGCAGCCGTGGTTGCATATATTAAAATCGTTCGCGGTCAGTTTGCATGTAACTCTTAAGATCGTGCTTTTCGTGGGGTTAATTTTGAAGGATGGGTTTGTTAGGGAAGGGGTTAGAGGTTGAGAAAATAAGAACAATGTGCAAGTATCGAACTTTAGAACCCCTGCCTGTGCGGGAAAGCATGATGTTTGGTGTTAGGAAGGAAAGTGAATTGAGAAGTAGCTAGGCTCATGCAAGAACTACCTCGTTGATCCATGCAAAAGTTATTTTTTTGAACCGTAAGTTTGACTGCAATATTGATAGGTTATGGGTGATTGCATAACTAGCCGAGGAAGTTGTTTGATTGGATATCCCATTTGTACGAAAGCCAATAAAATGGTGTCTTTCTAAATTTCCTTTTTATTCTCTCCATTCATTATTATCGCTTCAGCTTTTGCTCCTCTTTATTGAGGAGCTGATTGTTTGTTCATTTGAACAAATGTAAGGAAATATAAAAGGATTATAAGGTGATATGAGGGGAGAATCTTGGAGCGGTTTTTTTTTTAAATGGTAACGAAGAATTCAGTGTATCTGATGGTGTTTGTACACGTCTTAAAGGCATAAAAGAGGTGTTGTTCGATGGTGGAGGATGTGCAATTGCCAACAGTAACCGACCTATCATTCGATTACGGCACTACAAGAACGCATTTTACGATTACTGCCTATCAGAACACGGACGTGGTCGCAGTCTCAAATATCGGCAAGATCGGACAACTTGTACAAGTTAGCTTTCCTTATTTCGCTGGAAAGCGCTTCGCTTCTTGTCGCTTTTCCATCAATTCATTCGCATATAACAATGGCAGGTTCTTCTTTAATACACCTATCATGGCAGTGGGTAATGCTTCAATTTGTGCCTCTTCGATTTAATCGAATTGTATGAAGGGCCATTGTTTAGCAATTCCAAAAGTAGTAATGGTATTGATTCTCTAGGGAAGAGCTGTTATGATTAATGCTGTAAAATATTTTTAATATTATTGAATTCCAAAATAAAATTGAACTAGCTGACACATGTATTCTGAACACCGAAGTAATTATTATTATTATTATTTATTATTATTATTATTATTTATTATTATTATTATCATTATTTGTTATTATTATTATTATTATTATTATTGGTGCCGCAGTTCTTGGCTTCCTTACAGTTAGGAAATGAAGATTCGCAAATGAGAGCAATTTTAGAATAGTAGTTTTTAAATAATTTTAAAAGAAATTTATTCACTCGAGCTTTATAGGTGATCTTTCCACATCCAGTAATCGCTTCGGCGCTTCTGCCAACGCACAACGTCGAATTTGACACTAAGCTATTGCTTGGTCCTCAACTGGTGAGATTTAATGATTTCAGTGGGAGTGAAAACTTATCGATAAGAAGAGGGGAATTGTAGTATTGATAGTGCGATAAGAGATTTGTGAATTCGGCGATATTGCACCTTCTAAAAAGTCGAAATTTGGAGACGAGAGAATTTGGTGCGCGTTGACATCTTGAAAAAAAGAAGTGTTTAAACGAATTGAGGAAATTTTGATTATATCATAAAACGGTTTTTTTTTTTCAGAAGAGTTGTAGTAAAGTATTGGTGACTCTGATAGCTTCCTGTTGCTTCTTATGTCATTGTTCTGCATTTTTTTATAGTAGAAATTCAACTGTTGGACAAATTTTAACTGTGGTGGCATAAAGATACCTTTTCTTCTAGTTAAATTTTATTAGCACCCTAAGAAGACGAAAATAATCTGCGTTGAAATGGTGTCAGATTTGACTGATTTAATTGTTTATTGTTTGTTTGTGATTACTGTTTCGATTTGAAATGTACCTTCAACACTTTCCAAATGGATTGATTTTCATAGAGATGAAGAATGCCCCACTTGAGATTATAAGCTCCATTCTACTAAAAAAATGAGTCAATATATCATGTAGTATCACATTGGAGTGTGCATAGTTTTAGGAAGATTTCGACTTGTTGCTGTCACGTTTTGTTGGCGTGCTGGCATCACACGGTCGTCGACGCAATTTCTTGTTTGCATTAGGGTTGACCGAATTCAACGTCGATCATGCACGTGCCATCGTTGCGAGACTTGAAGAGCACTTGGCCGCTTCTAATTAGCTATATGAATCGGCACATACCGCAAGTGGTGCGTGGCCTGTCTACTAAGCAGAAGCAGATATTTCTGCCGAAGACCTCATTCCGCGTTCATATAAAGTCGAACGAACGTGCTGCACTCGATTCCGAGCTAGCAGATTTTGCGCATTTCAGTGATTTCTATTATTGGCAGCTGAATGCACCTGAAAGACAGGTTTTGCCACTGTAAGCTTTCTTTTCGCATTTTTTTTCAAGTAAAAAGAAATATCTTTGCTAATGAAACGACGTTAAATGTGTTAAAACTTCGGTTCTTTTTATTTTATTTTTGAAGTAGTTCTTAGCCTAGAAGCATTTATCTTGTGCAAAGTCCTTTGAAAAGTTGTCTCAATTTGTCGCTTTTTTTTGGCTCATTTTGGAGCCCAAGATTGTTCATTGGCGCATATTTAAGCTTGCCATCTGAAAATTTTGCTATGTAGAGGCTGAGCCAGGTGATCACTCGTGGGTAAACTGTTAAGAATAGATGCTATTGTCTAGCAGTTAGCGCATACATCTTTAAAGGTCCCACTCAGGAAAAAGCTTGTGTTTATTTGATACTTGATGAAGTTTGGTTACGTGAGTTAAAAAATTAGCTGGGCAGGCAAGCTCTTCTGTATATCTCGATAGTCGGCATGTCTGCCTTATCTGGTAACATTGCACACCTAAGCTCATTTTTTTCTAAAGACCCGAAAATTTTCTTCAAGGTGATCTTATTAGAGATGAGTTGAAGGTATCATTCGAAATATTTCCACCAGCAGAGCTAAATTCGCTCTCCCCTAAATCCATCAGACTTTGTTGTACCGTATATGGATGGTTGATGATGCCGATACGAGGAAGTATTGCAGATTTGAACTGCTTGATGGCCCACCATACGCAAATGGTCCACCTCACGTTGGACATGCAATCAACAAAATTCTTAAAGATTTCATTGTGCGTAGTCGCGTTGCCAGTGGTCACAGAGTTATCTTCCATCCTGGGTGGGATTGCCACGGATTGCCAATCGAATTGAAAATTGCTAAGAATGCACATGAGGCAAGTGAGCATTTCATTCTTTTTTAAATTACGCTTTTTGTTTATTTGATTACGAGGAATGCACATGCATATGTCTATGATAGGTTGTTTTAGATGCTATGGTGACATGAAAAAGAAAAGTGGAAACAGAAGTTGCAATGAAACGCGGGCAGAGGGGAGGGGGGAGGGATTCGGGGAGCGAGGGAAATGATCAATCGAACATCAGAGGATCGTAGATTCGAGTCAGTATAAAAATAGCTGTGAATGGACGACTTGTTAATGTTCAATGGTTCGCAAGTTGTTTTTGAAAGTTGACCCATTAGCGAAGGTAATGTTTTCGGTTTCCAGGCATTCAACATATTTTGATTTTTTTCCACCGGCCAACTGATTTCTTTGTTGATCGATTTTGAGCTCTGAGCGTTGGGTTTGAAAGTAGCCAATAATACATATGGTATTCGTGATGATTGTAAAGAAAATGTCGGCACTACAAATTCGGCACGCTGCACGCAAAATTGCCGAGCAGTCGATAGGCAAGCAGATGAACTCATTCAAACGCTGGGGAGTGACAGCCGATTGGCAGCATTCGTATCGCACTATGGACAGCATTTATGTATCTCGTCAGCTGAGGCTGTTTGCTGAATTGCTTGACAGGAAGTTGGTCTATCGTGCCTTCAAGCCCGTTTATTGGTTAGCTAATACCTTGTTGTTGTTGTTTTTTTGCGTTTCCGGAAGAAGTACCATAACGTTTAGTGACGCTATTGTGGGATGCAACGCCTTTTGAAGGATGTTCTAAAGCGTGCCATTATTTTTGTTCGGCTTCACAGTTTTTAAGATAATCTCATGAGCACTTTTTTTTTCCAAACGCTATGCTGCGATTAAGCCGATCGTAAAGCCAAGAAAAATACTGTGGTTAACAGACAGCCTTCCAGTTAACTTGCACCAGCTCAGCTTAAAACAGTTGTTGGGGTGAAGTTGACATTGAAATAGTTGTGCTTGCCTATTCGGCTTTAGTGAAGATAACAGACATCACGATACAAACAGCTTGAAATTGCAATGTAATCTTGGGGGGGAAATATGTTCGGGGAGTGGAACATTTCAATCTCGCTAAAGGATCATTTGGTGGAGAAAGAGATAGAGGCTGTTGTAAAAAGTATCGAAATTAAAATTTCTAATCTTGCGCTACTGCTCGAATTATAACCATCAGGAATCAGATGGATGCAGTGAAAAGGAACGCCTTTACTTATTTGAATTTGTTTCCATTTGGTTGTTATAAGCTGCAGTTTGTTCTGTGAGGATATATTTCTTTGAGGTCTCCAAGTTCTCTTTCGGCGCTCGCAGAATCCGAACTCGAATACAACGATGAGCATACCCCCCCCCCCTCCTCCTTTCCGGAATATCAGTCGCACCGCATTCCCTAGACTGAAATCGTGGTGGAGGCTTTTGCCATTCAAAACCTAGGAGGACCCTTATCGATGTAGCACAATTATCGCCGTCCTTTGCTACGGATCAAATTATAAGATTTTAAAGCCCATCGACCCTCATGCTTTGTGCCATTATCCTCTACTGTCTGAGTAAAATATCGGTGTTCCATTTGTCTGATGATGACGGAAACATATATGAGCTTGGTAAATAAAGCGTCGTAAAGAATGGCAATCGATAAACATTTGAGATCGTGTTAAGGTGAAATAAAATGCATATATTTTTGTCATACTCGGTTCTTGTTGGTCATTTTGTCCTCAAATCCTTTCACTCGTCTTTTTAATTGAACTTGTTTGGATAGCGATAACGTTTTTTTTTCCGCTAGCCGAAGCACTGTATTTAACAGATAATAAATGGTGAAAATATTGTGAGTCGGTGCCCAGCAGTGAAACGCCCCTCGAAGTTATTCGCTCTTGTTTGGACGACGACACCATGGACGTTGCCTCTTAACGATGCGATCGCATTCAAAGAGGACACCAACTATGCTGTTATTACTATTCACCAGCATAAAGGGTATTTGACATACTTATATGAAACTGCATTCCTATATGACTTACGTCCTATTCGTATTTGTATTATTTTATTTCCGTTCTTATTAATTTAACGTAGAATTTTCATTTGAAAGTATTAGATTCCCTTATTTTTATGAAGCCATTTAATATCACATTGTAGAAAGCAGCAGCATACATCGGCAGATTTCGCCCTTTTAGTTTGTGGCCTGGCGAGATTAGATGAGAAGCTTGGAGGGAGGGGAAGCGGAAGGGAGAAGGGAGAAGGGAGAAGGGAGAAGGGGAGGGAGGGGGGGAGGGGGGGGTAGCAGACATATCTGACACCAACTTCTCATAGGTTACAAAGGCCCTTTGTGTCCTTCATCTATGAATGAAGAACATGTTGTTCGGGGTGCTGTACTTTTCTGGTTCCACTCTAGAATGGTGAACGATTCAGGATTTAAAAGCCGGGTGCAGTCCTTCCTCAAATTTCTTCCTCAGTCCAACCCTTTCAAGCTGGGGATATCCCTCACATATTTGAGAGTGATGCAGTGATTGCAAGGAATTAGGGAAGATTCGGCCTTCGTAAAGTGCAAGCCACGTATGAAGAAGGAACTCTTGCATTTGTGAAGAGCGAACAAAAATCCGGGCAGCCATTATGCTTGAGAGCTTTGTTCTTCAATAAAATAACAGGAACACATTTGCAGGCAACCGGTCCGAAACCTCTACCTAATTTCCCGAGAGCTTATCGCCGATTTTGAACGACGTACAGGCTTCCAGACGGAGCTTAATGCTGCAGTAAATGGTCATGAACTTAACGGTTTGATGTATAGGAGCTGTATCTATAGTGACATTGCCCAACCTCTCTTATCGGCGCCTCACGTAACAACCACTACAGGGACTGGTCTAGTACATACGTGCTATGCGCACGGATTCGACGATTATAAGGTTTGTGAAGATCAGTTGTTTTTTACAGGTTTGAAGCAACGGAAGAAAGGCTAGTGAACTCAAAGAATGAGAGGTTAGACTTCTGCCACCAACCGAACCTTCTTCCTCCCCTCTCTTTGACCTTTTCCATATTCCTATCTTGTGTTGCGATTTTTTAAACCACAAAAGTGATATGGAATTGGATATTTAGGTAGCAATATATTACTTAGTTTCTTAGGCCACATCGAGCGGTTTTAAGTCATCTTGCAAGCAATAGCAGCATTTCAGAGTGATGTGACATGATATTTAACGATTTTTGTTTCACACTGATACAAACGCATTTCACCTGGGTCGGAAGGACTTTCAGTCGCTAATTGAACTTGAGGGTTGATTATTTCCACTACAAATTTTTTAAGCATTTGATTTGCTGTGAGAAAGAACCCTAGTACATTTAGGCTGTGTATAAGTTATTTATTCTACAAGTTCCTGCTCTATCATGCTGTATACTCGAGAACGCAGTAAAGCTTGTTGTTGGTGAAATTTTTCAACGAATGCATCTTTAAGAGTAGCTATCGATTGTTGAAAACCTTTTATTGCAGCTGGCAATAAGACGTGGCGATAAGATAAGTTGTTTTGTTGATGAAAATGGAAATTACTCACGCCAGCTGGGTCATGCACTCGATGGTAAATCAGTATTGGGCGACGGACAAGAAGCTGCTCTGCAAATGTTCAAAAAGGACGTTGTCTATACTCATCCGTACACACATTCTTATCCTTACGATTGGAGAACAAAAAAGGTGCATTATTTTCTGATGTGGTATTTAGTGTGGAAGTTATGTAGGAGGGGAAGGAAGGGTTGCGTTTCGTTTTTAGTGTAATGGCCGATATGTGATAAACTTTACGCATTAATGGTCTATTACTTCGCTTTGTTGTGCGTAATTAGTTGGCTGCTGAAACGTTTTCCGTAAGAGGTGCTCTTCAGAATGTTTGGGCTTACTTTAAGCAAGTGTTGACTTGTATACCACTCGTATGATGGAAAAATTTCTATGCATCGATGCAGTTTGAGGTTTCTTTTTTGATGGCACATTGACCACTTAAAAGATAGCAACGATTGAATGAGAGATACAAAGTGACACGAAGAAGGATACGCCATTTATTTGACTCATTTAACCGTCAATTCATTTGCTGCTGATTGAAGCTGAAGCGTCTTTTCTAATAAGATCCAATCCAGACGAGTGCTTCGTGTGTGGTGCTGACATTGAAATGGCAAACGAAATGCACTCAGTGAGAATCAAACAAAATCTCCTTCGATAACCGAAGTGTTCATACGCTTTTAGTTTTCGGAAAAAGTGCTCGCGAGAAGTACGAAGTGAAATAAAAACTCTTCGGTGAGCCACAAAGGAAAATGAGTTCTTTTTTTTTTCATTACAAGAACTACAGGATAGAATTTGTTTCGAAGTTTAAAACGACGGGGCTTCATTTGCTTGTCTAATTTATTCGGTGGTTAAAGCCGCAGATCAAAAATGTGACGAACTTGAATGTCTCAAGCCACTGCTTCGACAGTAGTGGTCTTTCTTTTCTCTTAATATTATTTAAAGGAAAGCATTATGAATATACACTGAATGAGGAATAGGTCTGTATAGTGAGGATGCAACTTACTAAATGCAAGGCACTCTGTCCTTGAATGGCACAACTTCAGCAAGATTTTTTCACTGCTGGTTTCGACTATAGCGAAACTTTCAAAGCAATTGTGAACTTTTCTTGTGCTATATGTACTCGCTCAATGAAACGTTTTGTCAAACCGGAATAATGGGAAGTACGGCAAGGAAATCGGTGCTTCCCGTCTCCTGTCATCTATTTGTTTTTTAATATTTGTTGGCACTTGTATATAGGTGATGATCCTAGTTGTATGATATGCTTTCTGCCTTTCTAGCCGGTAATTATTCGTAGTAGCGAGCAGTGGTTTGTCGACGTCTCACAAATCGGTGCACAGGTTGCCGAACTTATTCGCGAAGGCAGTATTCCTATCGGCAGCTCTCTTTCAGGTGATATTTCTTTCTGCTCAACACTTTATTAATTTAGAGCACTTATCATGCTTTTCATCTGCTTATTAAGTTGCTGGGTTCGTATTTCATCATTTTCGCCAGTTTGAGTGGTATTCTATGTAACAATGAGCGCTACTGGAAACTATTTTCGCACATTCTTTGATATACATTCGTGGAAAAGGGTCACGTCGTTGCGCAACCTGAGGTTGAGGATCCTGTCACCTGCAGAAAATTAAAATGTGCCTTTCTTGAGAAACAAATCGTTCTAAAAATTTATTGCGTCGTAGCTTCCACCAGGCCTTTGCAGTGCCAATTCTTATTGGATCATCAGTTAGTTTATTTGGCTCATTTTATCTCAATTCACTTTCTTGATTTCCTTACATGCATATAAGGCCGCAACATAAAGATGTATAGTGTTCCCAACTCCTTTACCTGTCGATCTTATCACTCATTTAATTTCTTATCGTCATTGCCCAGGTGTACTAATACCACTCGTTTGTTGCAACAAATCTCATGTAATTTTAAAGCTTATCGTTTTATAGTTTATGCAGAGAAAAAACATTCTCTTATTTTTCACATGCTCATTGAGCTGTTCTCCAGGTCTATAAAGTTTGATGGGTTCCGGTAGGTATTATTATGTAAGAAGGAAGCAGTCGTGGCGGCTCCAAACAACCATCGTCGTGCAGATGTCCCGGCACCAGAACTCCCTGACGTCAATGAGCTTCAAACTATCACCAATCCCAAAACATCATATACATTTCATCAAGGTTTCAAATCGGATTGAATATTATCCCGTAAGTACTGAGGTCGGTTTTGGTTGCCTGGTCTGATATTCAGCACCAAGCCGAATTTGAATATTCCTGGAGTAGTGTGCCTATCGCATTCTATGTCGTTATTAAGATAAACGAGAAGCGTTGGTAAGTCAGCTAAAGAACCGACCGGCATGGTGTATTTCACGACAGCGAGCATGGGGAGTGCCAATTCCTGCGTTTATGAAGGAGGATGGTGCTGCTGTGATCAGCAAGGAAATCGTTGAGGCGATTGCGAATAGAGTCGAACTCGAAGGATCGGATATATGGTGGGAACTCGACGCACAAGATCTCTTCCCTCAAAAGGTCGTTTTTATTTTAATGCTTATTCCTGTTCTGACACTCATACAACGCAGATAAGTAGAAAACTTCAGAATTGGTTCCTCCAGTAAATGCTAGGAATCTTGAAACAATCATTTTTAAGGAATTTGCTGATTCTGGAAAATGAATGAAAGGAAGGATCTGTTCATTTCAAAGAAATCTCTAGTCTTGAGGTTGCTAATGAACACAGTTGTGAAATTTGAAGTGTGCGATTAGTATGGTTGATTCCGCCTTCATTACGATGTGGCAGACGACTTGCTAATGTGCGAGATTGTCTTATTTCTTTAACACGAAAGATAATGGATAATTTGGCTGTCGGTAAGTAAGGCGGATATTGTGAACGGTTGTGCTTATGCCGAATATTGTTTCTTGGAATACGCTTATTGGATGATGTTTAGCAGTTTTCATTGCAACATTTTTATATTTTTGCAGCTGAAAACCAAATATGGGATTGATGAATCGTGCACTCTAAAGAAGAGTAAAGATATCATGGATGTGTGGATGGATAGTGGGATGGCATGGGGATGCGCCAGGGATGCAGAAAAATGCGGCGAAATGGCAGATATCGTCGTCGAGGGTGTCGACCAGTTCCGTGGCTGGTTTCAGTCTCTTCTACTGACTTCTTTTGCGTTACAGGTACTGCTCGTCACAGTCTGCCGCCTTACTTAGAGCTTATTTCATATAGAATTTGCTTCATTCTCCTTTTATACTTCGGCATTGATAGTCAGGTTGACTGTGGCATTAAACTGTGGTAGCGTTAAGCGGATTGTGCTTATTATCGTATAGTCTGAAGTGAGGTATAGCTGTTATGCTCGTTCACTGAAGCGCATTTCAGTTGCGTCGTATTGAATATGACCTAAGACATCGATTATTCGTGTGAGAAAACCTCAAGTAAAGACTCGTCTTTCTGAGTCATGTAACTTTAGAAGTCATGGTTATTTGGTTTATGTAGTGGCTTCTATAGTGATCATCGGCTGCTGCTTCTGAAGTGACCAAGTTAGCTGGTCGCTGATCATAGTTGGCCGGTGTTGAAACATCATTTGGTAGTGTAATTTTTAGCCACAGCCATTGAGATTGTTGACGTTCGTGTAAAAACACCAATAGTAAAAGTGAAAGATGGAAGAGATAATGCTTGCAAGTATTAACAATCCCAAAAAGGTTCTTCGTAGGTGGACTCCACCGTAAAGTTCGCAAAACTTATCGATAGCCGATCGGGCAAAAATTTTTGATGGTGATCAATTTATCCGCAGTTAATCTATAGTTCATCTGATTTTTCGTTTCTTCATTATTGTTGCGCTATCCCTGAAGTTCAAATGCCGTTTCTTTTCAATTTGTTCGATGCATTGTTTTCGGAGAAAACACTTGGATATCAGGGATTTCTATTTCATTGTTGCTTTAAGAGGAAACCTCCTTACAAGAGGATATTGGTGCATGGATTCGCGGTAGATGAGAACAAGAAGAAGATGTCGAAATCAGTTGGGAATGTGATCGATCCAGACGTGGTTTTCATTTTTTATGATCTGCTTTTATCATTGTTAATCGCACACTCATCATCGACGATCCGTTTTCATGAGATAAGCGAAAAGCGCAGACATGTTCCCTCTTTTTCAGCCCTATAAGAATCATCCTTTACCAATTATTATGTGCAATCATGGCGAATTTGTTGTATGCGCTAATTTGAATACTGTCGTTCTGGAGAGAGGGAAGAGGGGGGGGGGGGGGGAGCTGGTTGATTCACCCCTTCTGAAATCGTTTAAATCTCATCTCTGGAAGGAAATTTTTATTTATTTTGATGCTTATAGATGTGAGGACTTCCCTGTTTTTCTCGTCGTTATTTTTTCCTCGTCATTTGTTATATTCAAATGTTAACGAATGCACTGATTATGTTAGGAGGAGATAGGGTGGGTCCAATATTTATCTATTGGTTACCCACGTAAATGTAAATTCATGATTTCTCATCAAGTATGCTATTAAATTAACTCTATTGCAGCAAAAAAATTTTTGTTTTACTGAGCGAATATCCTTGTAGACAAGGATTTGGTTGGATGAACAATTGCTCCTTTGGCGTACTGCGCTAAAATGGTTCGGAACGAGGAGCGAGCCATTACTGTTTTTTTTTTCACGATCCAGTTTCAAAAGCTGAAGCAGATTACAGACGGATCGTTGAACTCCGATGCTTTGGGAGCCGATGGACTTCGGTTGTGGGTGGCACTGTACGGCAGCGAAGGCAACGACGCACGACTGGGTGCAAATGTGATAGCCGATCTAAAGAAAAAAGAGACACAAATCAGAAACTCGTTCCGGTTCCTGCTTGGAAGTCTTCATGGATTCGACAGCAACGGCCAATTGGATGGGCACCCTCCGTATCTTGATCAGGTTGCTTACTCACACCACCACAGGCTGTGAATTAGAAGTACAAGGAAAGTGCGAAGAAGGGTGTAGAAAAGATGTCTAAACAGGTGCATTGACTTTTAAGCAGATTTGCTTTTTCAACGAAACTAATATTACTAATAGCAAGCATGGGAAAAAGAAAAGTATAAAGTAATGAAGCAAAGGAAAATATAGTGACTGACTTGGGCAGTAAAGTTGGCGTTTTAGCCGGTCTCGATGTAAATGTCACCACTGTTGTCAGTTATACATTTTCGCTTACAAAAGTGAACGTTTTTTTGCAGTATATAATGCACGAGACTTCGAGATTTGTGAGACGATGCGTTAATAACTACAAGCAGTATAAATTTCGTGTGTTTGCCAACGATTTCATTCAATTCCTGCAACGTCCACTTAGCTCGCAATTCATCGTTAGTCCTCTATTTTTCTTTTCCAACGTTTTACTGTATTTTTCTTATATGCTAAAATCAAGGAGAATGGGGGGAAATCTCTTTGCGGAGTATCGCTGAAGTGTTCATCTTATGGCATCCATTATGATGAGATAGGATTCGCCTGTTTTAAACCCTGTGATCCTTCTACTCTCAAAAATGGCTCCCACATGCGCGATTTTAGGTCGATTACAATATTCTTTCTAATCCTAACGATTTTATCACTGATACGATTGTCTTTAGTCTTCTTTCTTTGTACTGATCTGATGAAGTAAGTAAAAGTTTTCCTGCATTAAGGCACCTAGTAATTTACCACTTAAGTGTTTCTGACCAATTTAAATCCCGATCTGTAACTTCACTGCTGTCTTTATTTTCCTCGAAATTTATGTTGACATTTGGATGATGTAGCATAGAATGGCATATGCCTCCATACTGAGCAGCGAAATCACTGTGCTTCGTTGCAGTTGTGGCTTAGGGGGAATTTGTTGATTGTTCACAAGATGATGCCACAAAGTGTCTAGAGCACGCTGAAGGATCGCCTATATTGTGGTTCACAAGCGGAACGACGCTACGCACAGAATACCTTTTATAACGTGGGCTTGAATTTGGTGGCACTTATTTGGCCTGTGCTGCCACACCTGGCAGCCGAATTCCTCCAGAAGCACCCATGCGTTGCTGACCCAGATGAGGTTTTCAGGTAAGTGTTGTTTCGCATTCAGTACGCGAAACTGTGCTACTGCGGCTGACATACAAATGAGCATGGATAAAGGGAAAAGGGCACGTTTTTCATGTTTACTGCCTGTAGTCACCTCCAATCAGTAACGGAAGAAACGGATTATAATTATGGTTGTACTGTTCATTCCTCATTGGGATAATAACAGTAATAATAATGATAGTAAACAGAATGAGATAAAAAGCTCGGACATGGTGAGTGTACATTCAGTCACAAATCTAGGCAATGAGGTTTTTCGAAGACGAATGAGAACTGCGGTACTGCTTGTAGTCTACGTGCTTTTATCAGATTTTTCGCGTGTATCAAAAATCGGACAATAGTACAGAAAAAGAAATGTCGATTTGTCTTGGTTACTTATTTTCGCCGCTTGATTGCATTATGGAGCATTTAAAGGTGTTAGAATTGTCGCTGCAGAAACACGGAAAAGATCCTTTCGAGAAAATACGATATGGATATCGATTCGTATGCCATCGTACAGTGGGCATTTGAGTTACGAGCCAAACTCTTCGGACTTATCGGTGATGGCACACTCGAAAAGACGGTTCGTTCTCCGTTTCCGTTATATCATGGGAGCCACTGCTTCAAGGTGGGAGACGTGGAGATAAGAGGGGAGGTGGGGGGAGAGAGGAAGATGCAAACTGGGATGCGTGAGGTTCACTTCCTTAATCGACCAATTTGCTTTGACTGGTCCTTTTTTTAACTAACTGTCCAAAGCGTCACTACATATTGCCAAACGCAATGGTTGACACGAAACATAAGTGCTTATGAAGGTCTGGCTGATATTTGAGGAGGCTGTTTGAGTCTGCGCTTAAAAATTGACGGCTTTATTGCAACAGCAACGCCCGACCTTGTGCTCAAATCTGAGGGAGGGGAAGAGGAAAGCTGTTATAAATGGGGAAATGATGAATGCATGAGATAGATGTCCTGGAAATCGACCAAGTGTGACTTTAGGTAGGTTTTTCTAAATTCTACCTTCAAAGTAGTTATAAAATTTTTAGTTTGGTTTTTGAATGAGGCTTTCTTAAATGAGTACTTCATCTGAAGCTTGAACATTCGAAGGCCTATACAATTAAGGGGAGAATCTAAAAGGATTTTCTTCAGGGTGCTCGCATAGAATGTGGCCATGAGGAGGCACAACGATTATCGCTACTGCAGAAAGAGGATCGTTCGTTTCACTCCGAACTGGTTGAAATACTCGGAGTATCTATGGTCGATATCGTAAAGCGAGACGATGCAGAACGCTATCTCGACGTGCAGCTTGTCCCCAGTCAAGGCGAATATTGTGGTCGTTGTCGCAAAAAGAACCGCCAACCAACGGACGTATATTGCGTTCGTTGTGAGAATGCTTTGAAAGAATACGCTGAGTTCTAGTTTTCTAGTTGTTTGCTTCATCAGATCTTGCGGAGTTCTCTCTCAAATCAATACTCCGTTCCGCATTGCTCGATTCTTTTGCTTCTTCGCGTTATTTGTGTGAGTCGAGAGCGGAATTAGATGAGTTAGAAACAAATTCGGCAACCAAATTAATGAGGCCATCTGACCAAGAAGTTGCCCTATATGCTAAAACGGCATATGTTTATGATAGCTCGTTGACGCTGCATTATGAAAAGATGGCTTGCGAGTGCTGGGCGTTGTTTTTTATTGCTTAATTATTCAGAAATGTTGTTGAATACTATTATTCTTTTAGCTATTGTTACTAAACCCAGCTTATGAGTCACATTTTGCAGCTATGTTGCTTAAATAATTGCCTGAAGCAACTCAAAGTGGTCACCTGTGATCGAACGGTGATTGCACTATAATTCAGCAGCCTCAAAAATAAGTTTCCGATGGCAACTGAGCTGTGCATCCATTGATTCAAGTGCCTGTAGCATAACGCAACAGCCGCATATAGCGAAAAGAAATTTTCTGGTACACAGATGTACAACTAATATATTAGAAGAGTGTCAGAGATGCGATCAGACCGTTGCTCATCACCTGAAATTTCATTAACCTTTCAGAATACGACGCAGTTTTTTTCTTACCCAGCATCGCCTTCTTTGTCACCTTTCCTCAAAAGTTATGCATATCTACATTCTGCCCAAAAAAATAGCAGAAATGAAAATGGCAAACAAGAAAGTAGCGCCGAAATAACTAGCTAAGAACATGGTCTGAGAAGAATCCCGATTTAGTCGTGACTGAGTCTGGGGTCGGTGTCGAAGTATCCATGGCTATATGTGAATGGGTGAACTCTTGTGGTGACCAAGAAAGGATTTCACTCAGACTCTTGGACACAAAGATTTGGTAAGTTCTATTTCCCAAGCTTCGGAGTATCCGCGAGAGAGCGAAACCTAACTAAACAGCCCGTTATATCCTGCTGATTGATCATCAACTAAAATATTGGCTTTCAGAGATCAAACATTTCGAAATGATAAGCCTCCAACTGTTTGCAGACCTCCCATAAAGTTTGATCGCCCCCAGATTATACATCATTTTAAAGCCCTGAACTGACATCAGCCTCTTAAAAACAACGATGCGCACATGTTAGGATCCCCAAAATTTTCGGCGATTCTGCCGGAAGATGCAGATATTTCGCAACAGAGCCCACATAAATTTTCTGAGGGAAGAGTTCCTTAGAATTTTAAATCCACGAAATTCCTGTGGCAAAGAACTCAGATTTTTCTCATTGTAGCTGAATATACAGTTTCCAGTGCCATACAAGCTATGGGATTCGGTGACTGTAAAGTAGTTTCATTTTCAATCAAAGAAAAGAACACCATAATGTGTTTGTGTTAAGGCGCCTTAAATCAGTCCCTTCTTTTGCTTCAATTATTCTTCACGAAGTGTTGCCTTTTTGTACATGAAAAGCTTGGAGAGTTTGTTGAACGGGGAGGTGAAGGCGTGCTGCCAATGTTTTATATTGCTGGCCGAAAAGCGTTGAAGCGGTGAAGCTATCTAAAGCTATGGCGAGTGAGTTCTTCCGCTGGAAAAAGGACGATTTTGAAAAAAAAAAGAAGCGTTGATAATGCCGAATTGAGCAAATGGTCACATACTTCTACGATAACCTGATTGGTGCCATAGCATACTGTAGAGCCAAATGGATTCTCTGCGTCACTTCTGTTTTTCTTTTCATTTCGACTCAAAACGACCTGTTGTGTGGCCATATCAGTGCCTTCAGTGAAGCGATCGATGAAAGACTCCCTCTAAACACATTTATTCAATTTTTGACATCATCCGTCAATGGTCCCCAACAGACCCATCAGTCATCTACGTGGCCTTTTGTGAATTTAAGTGAATGCAATCTTTTCCCGGAGATTTTACTCGTAACAGATTACGAGTGGCAAAAAGCCGACGCGTAGGTGACTGAAAATGAAAAACTTTTCCGCGCGAAAATGTTACTTTTGAACAAAGTTTCTGCACATAAAAATGTGCCACCGCGCTGATCGAAAGAGCAATTGCTTTGGACGGGAAAGAAACGAAGCAGTAGGCTAGAGTAGATCGTATTTAGTTTGCTATCTAGGGTTTGGTTTTAAGGTAGGTGATGATTCTGTAGCGGAATACCGAATAAACACCAATTAAAAGAAAGGTAGACAAACAAGAAAGCAAGAAACGAACAAACCTTGGAGGTGTTTGTTAGTGTGAGCGGTTCGTCGCCGAATGTAATCGAAAAATTACACCTCGCATATCTAAAACCAACTTTTTCCATTCAAACAAACTCGTATTCGCCCAAATCTAGAAAATTTTGGTGACGGGAAGTGAAGTGATGGTGCAAAATCAGTGTAAACAGCACGCTGACAAGTGAAAAAAGTAATTGCTCAGTTATATGCATATTCCAGTTGCAGACAAGATACACGGCCCCACCTGAACAACCAACACTATCAATGTTGCAGGTGAATCGTTAGAAACTTTCAACTCTATAGCGATACTACTTCGGCTTTGAAGTCGATAAGCGAGAAACATTGCATTTGAAGAACTATGCTACGCTTTTCATTTTTTTTTTTTTTTTTGGTGCTACGCTCCATTCACCGCTCGCACACCACTTCCATTCGTTAACTCCTCTAGCATTTGCCACCTTACTGCTCCCAACTTTCAATAACGATGACGGGACAATAGTCAATCATCCAATTTCTTATGGTTTCGTTCGGTTGTTCACATCGAAACGCACACCAGCAAGCACGGATCGAAAGTATTCACGCATAATAATAGCAAATATCCCGGCCAGAGGTTATTGGTAATGAAGAACAAATTGTAAATTCAGAACAAAAAAAAAACAAAACCAGAAAAGTTTTGCGATGTATATTTGAGGTTGAAAAACAGTTTCATTAAATGCCATCACGAAATCTAAGGAAAAGGGCATTTCGAGTGGTGAAAAGTTAAACGAAAATATACATTCCAAAGTCGTAATGCCCCGGTAAATTGGAATGTAAGACGAATTTGCTGACGCGGTTAGTCGTGCTGTCAAAGCATACATCCTGAAATTGAAGAAACAAAAATCAACAGCAAGTTGACACTTTAATATATGTACAGAAGTAATAAACAGGCGATAAAAAATTCTAAAAACTTGGTGCTCCGCAATGGATTTTCTGGCACAATAAGATGGTGTGATCAACCACGAATTTCACAGTTTTACACGGTTTTTAAGACCAAGTTTTAAAAAATACAGTTTCTAAATGTTCTTAAATGTACCTTAAATATACAGTTACAAGATAATTGTTTTGCACGCAAATCCAAAATACAACGACCCAAGATGACATAAGCTCAGAAATTTGTGGAACAGAAACAATTAGAAATATTTTACTGGGAAGGGAAAAGAGAAGGGGATGGGAGGATGAGAGTGGTTTGACATATTGTTATATCTTTGGCACATATTGGCTCAAAAACGAAACTAAATTAAACTAATATAGACTGAGCAAGATGTAAACTACATCAGCACAGCCGTATCAAACATGAAATCAGGCAAAGTTTTTATACTCACCACTCCAAGTGTGAAGTAATTAAAGAAGAAATGAGGCTGTGGTCCGCGAAGTCGTTCCGAATCAGCGCCCTTTTTTATGAGCATCGGCTCTGCAGATGCATAGTATACTTTTGAGGGCGCACCCAATGCAGAGAGAACAAACTGCAAGTACAAAGAAGCTGAGGAAAAGAATTAGAGTACTGCTAAAAAAGTTTCAGAACAATTCCCTTCCATGATAATGCCAGAAAAGTTGAAAGAAAATCTTCTAAAAAATGTAGCGCCCTTCATTATTTCTCTATTGAAAATGAAGATACGACGGTCATTGATACATGCTTATAAACGCAACATTCAATTTACAGTAATACTTAAGAAACGAATAAAAATTCTATTTTGAATTGCTCCGAAAAATGGTTATTGAGGTGTTCAGCAATATGCATATGAAAAATGAGCGTAGAAGTAACAACTCATCCTCAGTTTCAAAGACAACATTAGTGCATCGTAAAGCGACGCTTAACCAACATGAGGCGGAAGATCACAAAATTTAGCACTATCATTTCTTCTAAACGAATTCTGAAAAGCAATAAAACGAAGCGAACGATGAAATACCTCGGTGGTATCGCCAAATGAAACAATGCGCTCGAGTTCCACCTGTTTCATTGAAAGATCCGGTGCGCGACTTACGGTCGGCCCTGGTACTGTAATGATTTTCTTTCTACAAAAAACTATGAATACGGCACGTTGCGTATATCAAATGCACTCAAAAGTATGCCTGACCAGCTTATTAGAGAGAATGGAAAAGAAAAGTAGCAAGATCACTTCTGAAGCGATATTCTACGTGTGGTGTCCAACGCTGAAATGATGCTAGTCAACAACAAGTAATGCCTCATATGGATGTACGCATAAATATGTGCCCAAATTACGCTGCCATTAGTGAGTCTACAAATTGGGGTTTAGGAACGAAACTAACATCGACTCAAATAACAATAACACCTTCCAGATATCTGTTTCAACAAAAACGTGAACACGGGTACACTGTTCCAACTTTCTCTCAACAGGTGCACAGAATAGCTCGTCTGAAAACAACTCCTAAAAAATTGCGATTCTTCTTGAAGTTAAACGAGCAATGGCTGAAAATGCATTCAAAAGCACCATTCAACTGGACACGTTTCTCTCCTTGAGACATGACGATCAAATAGTTATCGAATGAATTGCTGAGAATGAACTGAAGGATGAAATGAATTGAAGAATGAAAACATGAATTGAAAATGAACGTGTGCTTTGATGAGACGATCAATGACAGAGCATCGCACGAAAGCATAATGGCCAATGATCAACGAGTGGGATTACGGGATGGAGCAAATGCAGAAATAAACGCGCACAACCTTGCGCTAGGAACGAAAATGTGAGCCCCGAGATGCGTCTGCCATCGCTTGTTGAGCGCACTGATATTGGGCAACACATGCCACAGATCGCTGATGATGGTGTTGAAGGCAATCTTAAGCAACTGGCAGACTGTAACAGTAATCTTAGAATGCAACTGAGTAGCAGTATACTGCTTGGGGACAACTTGCACAAAACAGTCTCAATCATACTGAAATATGAACAAGGGCGCTTTTCAGTGGTAAAAATTGAATGATATCACTAATCAATAAATGCCATTAAACACAATATAGATGAAATGTTGATCAGCAACACAACTCTAAAACAAACTCATTCGAATTAATTTCGCATCCAGTAATGGTTCAAAAACGACCGAGCAGAAATAGTCTGATTGTCTCTAAAAACGAATCATATAGTTGCCAACTATAATCCCCTCTCCCTTCGCCCTCTTCTCTCTATGAAAGAGGGAAACAAAAAATCGACTAGGAAATTTTTAAAAAATTTGAAGAAAACAGAATATTACTTTGGACTGGCAAGTGAGCCCTTGAAGATCGTCATTTTGGCTAGCACCGGTGGCGTTGCGTTGGTGAACTGCAGCGATCCAAGACCCGTCCCTTGTACGTAAGAAGTCTACAGTAAATAATTTCTTCATAAAAACAAAGTTTTCATAAACAACCTACACGCGATTTAAAAGTTTACCCTTTTTTTTGCTTAATAGATTTGAAGAAGTTCACTATGGATCAGCCTCATGTAATCGGCTTCCTATCGTGACTGCTCAATTACGTTCCTTTCTTACTTATCTGCGCAGATTCCACTCACAGTTTAGAGTGTACGAAATTGTACTAGTGAAACGAAACATTTTATGCATTGCATGCTTTCATAGACTTAAACAAAGCTTAAACACGGGACTCGAAAAGTCAACTATGGTTTCATTCTGCAACTACTTAAGAGTGTTAAACCGATTTTAATAATATTTTCCATCAACGAACAAACAATAAACAATCAAAAGAATACGAATCAAAATAACGCTGATAATGCGTAAAAAAAAACCGAACGGAATTCTTTTCAACATTCTTAAATCAGTCATTAGAGAGATGAGGGATGAGGATTGTTCGTCAAACTGTTTAGAAAAATTGGATGAGATAAAAGTTTTTAGAACTCAAATTCTCAATTTTGAATCGGCCCATTTTAAAACGTTCAATATCATCGTTCACATAACTTGGGAACTACGAGCATTTATTTTGCTCATCAGTACTCAGCTAATCCCTTATAATCTTAGTCAAACGCATACTATTAAAAAATAACAATAAAAAATTCCACGTGGCAGAAAAGATTACTTCTGTTAGCCCACAGGTCGAGAGCGAATCCGTACATCGCAAAATATTATGGACGAGAATAGAGGATAAAGAATAACAAATATGTACAAATAAACCTGCAACGTTGAGGTTTCTTTGTGGGCTGTAAAGCTGAACGAAAGACCGCGCCAGCTGAGTTCATAGAGACGTTGTTTCTTATCGTATGCTGAAATATGCAAAAAAAAAAAAAAAAAAAATTGCGAATATGTATTTTGACGTTAACCATACTTTCGATGCTTGACTATCGATTTCGGACAGTAATAACCGATAATGCATGAAGTTATTCAGACTCTACTAATTAATGAAAAGGTTAGGAGAAAATCAGCGAAGAGATGAGAAAGTTTCAATGCAAACCTCCGGGATGCGTGGCACCAAAGCAAGCTTCCACTTTGCTAACATCGCCCTCGTCACCTGGCTTTGAGAATATTGTTGAACTGCAACAGAAAATCGTTGAAAAAATAAAGCATCAAGAAATAAGAAATTAACATAACAAAAAAGGAAAACTTCGTCAGCCACTCTCGAAACCCCCCTCCCTCCCTCTGTTATCAGCCCGAACTCTTCGCAAATTCTAAATTTCAATTCTGATGCTTAACAGAAAATGGTTGAAAGCTTTAGTCATATTCTGTGCCCTCCTTTCCGATCTGCCCAACATCGTAGTTATGTTTACCTATCAACGTAAATAACCTCACTACTTCAAACCCGTCATCACCGCATTCTGAGCATTCTTTCACCCCTTCTTTGAAATTAAATCGTCACTTTCCAGTTGAATTTCTCTGCGACGAGAAGTGGGGAATTTTAAGGATCTAGCGATGGACTAAAAGAGGAAGAAAGAAACGAAACAAACCAATAGCGCAATGAGATGTTCGAGAGGTCATAAACCTCGATCAGCTGAAATAAAACAAATCATTGCAAAAGTCGAGCCAAACGGTGTGCATAAAATGCAGAAATCCAAATTAGCAATGTTACAACTGTAAAGAATCATCAATGAACAGCATTGGCGCTTTGAATTACATGAAAATAACTGAAATGTTCAGAGAAAATCCGTATGTCAGTCAGTCAAATACTCCAAACAGTGAAAGTTTTACTGTTATGGTCGGAATGAACGAAACAGTAGTGTAAAAAAATCCATTCATTATTGCAGCTTAGGTGTACCGCTCACTTTCCGATTCTATGAGAGGGGAAAGAACAATAACAGACGATCAACAAAACAGGGTACTTCATGCATTTTGCATTAAACTCACGAGCTTCAAAGTTGCTTTCCATTCAAAGATATAAAGCCATAGCTGCCATCTAGCTCCTTTTTCCACTAATACATCATCCGATACACACAATCATTCAGTGAAGTTAGTGCAATCAACGTTTGAAACAATGTTTGCAAGTGACTTCTGTTGTTCGACTACTCGCAAATGCTCCGACCCCCCCCCCCCCTTGCCCCGGTTTGAAAAATTAGGCTTTCGATTTCGATATGTTTTGCATCCGAAGCAAACTTTCAACCCCAGTCTAGTTTTACAGGTTTAAATGGAAAAGCAAAGAATTTTAGGTCGCTTTATGCAGCCTAATAAATTCAAGCGTAAATGTTGAAATATTCGTTGTCGTTTAAAAAAAGGGTTGTCGTTTCCAAGGGACAGAGCAGTGCACAATAAACATTAGCCATACCCTAAGAAGCTGTGAATTCGGCTCAAAATAAAGACGTATTCCGTCCTTGACAAGACGAATTGTAATATCCCTCGAAAGTGGATCCTATAAAGTAAAGCAAAGAGTATGTAAAGTAAAAGTTTCAAAACCTGTTAGTCATCTTCCATTATCAATCAATAACACTATTAAAAATTGTGTGACTACTTTTACTACTTCGTCTACTACTTTCAACGTGGAATACTTACGAAACGTATTAATCTTGAAGCCCAAAAACTAATGTAGAAGCACAAAAAGTACTCAATGAAGGAAAAAAGATTTAATCTGACAGCATCGAATATGCGTAGACAGCAAGGGAAGAGTGCATCGACATGAACGTACCCTACAACACCTTTAAAAACACACCTTAACAATACCCATCGTATCACTCAGATCATAGTTCACTACACATGAGCAAATGCTGAACTCAGAAAGAAGCGATGCATGGATCACCTTGTCTGAATAAGCCAATTCGACGTTGTGGATGGTGCGCGATGAGTTCTGCAACATGGCTATCACCTGATTGACGGGCATACCGAGCGCGAACTCGACCTGCTCGTTGCGAAGGCAACATTCTGGCACAACCTCGAACTCGAGCATCGTCCGGCTGATGCTCTGAAACTGATACGTTCCCCATGAAGTGGAGAAGACGCTTACAGCGCAATAACTTTCTGACATATATAAATAGGTAGTGGTCAATCATTTTGGTGACTTCGTCAAGACGATAAGATGGTATTTAACGAAATAGGACGGAAAGTTACTTTGGGAATGGACACTATTTCGATGCACGATTATGCCAAATGAGCGTGGCCAAGATGCAACGATGATTCAGCAAAACTATGGCATTAGAAACCACAATAAATCAATCGACTTTTGCTGTCCAGTTGAGGATTATAACATGCATGAAATGTGAGCAATAAATTAGAAAGTTGGGGAGCCGATTTATCGGGTTCTGCAATATTTAAATTCAAGCTAAACAAGTGATACGATCACACACAAACAGCGTCGACGGCCATAGACGTCGAGTGCGATAGTGCACTCAGCACAAACATTACGCCTTTTCACAGACTAAACACTTCAACGTGAAATTATCGGTAAGTTATTGGGCGATAGTCAAAAGCATTACTAAGGTTGAAGATAATTCAATCAACCATAATTGAGGTGAATATGGGAGGGACGAAATTACGGTTACCTATAATCGTGATCGTAACTCAGCGGCTGAACCGTACTGAATGCATCAACATATACTGCACATCCAGGAAAAAAAAATAAACCTTATGCTTCAGGTGAGCATTTCTCCATCGAAATTCGTTTAGTAAAAAAAAAAAAAAAAGAATTCGCATGAAAATTACAACGATAAAATGAACGAATAAAAGATGAATGAACAAATATTAATTATTAGCAAAAAAAAAAAAAAGAGAATACTAAAACAACACAAATAGCAACAAAGTGACAAATAACCAAAAGTCTATAAATGTAAAAATCAATGTCAATGAGCGTCACACATGCATGTAATGCGCCTCGATTGTGCAGCTATTAATTTATGATTCAAGCTAAATCCTAGTGAAAAATCATGCAATAAACGCCATCACGGAAAATCCTTTCAACAAAGACGAACTCTTCATCGATGTTACGGCTCATAGCAATATGAAAAATTTTGAGTGATAATTGCCCCATTCTCGTGATACATATAAGTCCGCTATTAATGCGAGTCTAAAGGTTTTAGCTTCATTTATCAGTTTAAAAAAAAGGCAAAGAACGCTCTTCTATGAAGCGTTCGATGGTATGTTCACATTAGCACTGAGTATGTGTGTCGCAAACGACGATGTAAGCGCAAATCGCCCAAAATGAATTCAAATCTAATCACGACAACTCTTACCACTTTGTACTTTATCACTCGAGAGCCGAGCGTTAATCACTTTTTAACGGAAGCATACTCGCTTAGCTTATTTTCTTCAGCAAGTCTACTGGCATTTTCAGTCTCATTTTTTCTATATTGTGTGTTATATTGTTCTAACCTTCTGTTTGGTTTTAAAATGCAGAAAAAAAAAATCATTCAACATCTATTGTTTTCAATAATGCTTTCTTATTGCCTCATTTAGCACTTCATCGAATAATCCCAATGGAAATGTCTCAACAATACTTAGTCAGTAATGTTTCCTATGTTTGCTTCACATCAACAACACCTTACAACCACTACAATTAGACATAAACTTTAGCATGTTGAGCAAGAATAAAGAGATGAGCAACTCTCCGATATATCTTACTTGATATAGCCTCACAAACAATTAATAAAATCAAGTAATTCATCGGCGATTCACAATCGCCAATTCTTTCGCAACTATCGCAACAAAAAAACGCGCAACATCCTGCCCACTGCGGATATGCTCTTGCTGGTAGTCGTCGTCACATGATGCCGTACGAATACGCGACGCGCGTAGCGGCGTGGTATGCGACAGCGCGTTATAGTTTGCGGCAAGTGCGGCGCGAAGTTGTTGAGCTGTTGCTGACACTAGCAAGTCACCGATGAATGCATGGAGGTGGGTTGATCTTTTATTTTATGCACATTTTCCTGCTTTAGCTATAAATTTTTCATATGCCGAAACGGGCTTGCTGAAATCGACAAAATAAGCGCTCAGCGTTCGCGATGTTGCGCCTCTGTGCCGCGCGAGCAACGTCTACGTCGTTCGCGTACTCTTCTAAGTGAACATTCCGGAGGACAGTCCTAGAAAATGATTTTGAATGAATACAATCGTCGATATTTATTGGCCTTATAGCATAGACTAGGGATTGCTTATTCGCACTTGTCGGAGGTGAACGTAATGTTGTGCTCAGCTTGCAATTATCTTTAGAAATAAATTGAAAGCTATGGACATAGTCATTATAACCAACACCCTCGTTGAATTTAGAGTAATTTCAGGTCAAATCTTTTAGGAAAAACGGAATTTGGAACGGACTTTAGTATGACTCTTAATTCTCCTGCAATACTATAAAACGACCTTCCATAAACCCACCGTATGAATTCACTACAACCACCCCTCCTCCCCCCCACCGTGATGCTTTACGCCTGTAAAAGTATTCAATAGTTATTTTGGGAATGATTCTTTCAGCTAAACGATACTGCTTCAGAATTCATCGATACGTTGAAGATCATCAAAGTGATTTTTTACAATAAAGGGTATTGCAAAAATTCAAATCTTATAAACTGTTAGAGATTTATTAGAAACGAGAAGTTAAAAGAGAAATAGAGGTATTTTATTTATGAAGATGATGGTAATAAATATGCAAATCCTATTGGTTGATAACGGATAGATGAACAATGATAGATGAACGGATAGAGCGATGATGAACAAAGATAATTACCATAAACGTTTTGTATAACAATAAGAAAAATCAACAACACAGTCATCAGGGTGAGCGTTGAAGCGTTTGAGCTTTGAAGAATTCCGAACTTACAGCACGTGGAACAGATCGAGGCTCCTTCTTATCAGATATTAGAAAGTTGATGCATATCATCGAAGTTATTAGTTATCCTTTAAGCAATATTGTTCCAAGGAAGCACGGCATTTTCCTTCCTCTCGCTTTCCTAAATTGTCGACAATTCTCTCGATCCACTTTCTTTTACAAAATGAAGGCCCCTTTGGTGGTTTATAGTGCTTCTCAGATACAACACTTTGAGACACATACCACTCCATACTTTACCACTGAAAAAGCTCACGTTCTCTGTGCTACTAGGCCATTCCAAATACCCGCTGTATTCCAATGTAGTTTAGCTGAGTTCTGCAAGCCAGTAGGTGTGCCGTTTATAGGATTTATTCTTTAAAACAATACACTTTGGCAAGCATTCTATCAGCTGCAGAGAAAATGCAGATCATAAAATGCAACTTTAATTTAGGTGCAGGTGTGCCGCTTTGCCCTATACAGCTATAGAGCCCTCCCGCTGTATTGTATCGCACTCGGTTTCCTGAACCGGTGGATGTTAGGTATTTTGCAATACGCCGCATTATGCCAAAGCTACATTTTACCAAGTAAACTAGTACAATATGCAGTGTACGAAATGTTTTGTAATATGCTACCCTGTACCAAATTCTTTGTCTGTTATGTGGAGTACACTCCTTCAGCAGTAAAAATGACCATGAATTATCTGTCTACTGCTTTATATACTCCGCCCTAATCTAATCTTATATTAACACTTCCATACACGTACGTTCGTATAGCACTCAAGTAAATAGACCCTTATGATGAATTGCATTTGTAGCTGATATGAAGGTGCATAGGTATGTGAAGCAGGATTGGGATAAGGCATCTTCAGTGCTCTATTATCAGATGGAACCTCACTTCGATGAACGAAGCAGTGGATAGTTTCGATAGACTTGCATATAAAAATTTAACAGCTTGTATAATGGATTTGCTGCATGTTTAGACATAGGACAGTTAATCGAAATAATTGGTTTAATGAATTTTTCTAATTACCAATCACTTGAATGTATTAGAGCGATTAGTGTAAATTTCAGATTCCTCTAAATAAAAACGGCGAAGCAGATGGTCATGTGTTGGCTCATTCAGAAGCCCGGCATGAGGCGGCTAAAATAAACGATGAATTGCGATTCTCGATTATTGATGCCGTCTATCTAAGGCCGCCAATTTGGGATCATGGAAGAGAACCGAAAAGTCTCGGTCAACGCAAGGACTACTTCATCGAAATTGCAGCGCTGCTATCCACCGAAGATAACATCCTTTCATGTAACTATACTTTAGCCTTTCCTCTTTATAGACGTTGCGTTTACAGTTACTTTGCGAGCAGTTAAAGAAGACCGAGGCCGTCATGGTGTTTTGATTCCTCACCATCTGTATTCTTCATGCTAAAGCCTTTAAACATCAGCTCGTTGCCATTTCCAGAGCCTGGTCTTCAAATGTGTCCGCCGTGCTTGAAATGGATGCGTTTTCGAGTTGCAGATCTGAACGTTTCGTTGTTTTGAGAACAAATCCATTATTCGAGCCCTTCATAAATACCCGAGATTGCACAACTGAACTCTAATTAATCTTAGCTAACTGGGCCCTCAAATGTCTCATCCGCTACTGAAGGCCGCATGCAAAGATAGAATATCACTTTCTCAACGGAAATGGATTTATTCGTCATGGATGCTGTCTGGAGCTGGTATCGGTAAAACGTTGTTAGTAATGGCTTTAGCAGGCTTCGAATTCAGGTTATGATATCGAGAAGCAGTGGAAGAATCTGAAGGACACTTACCTGAAGACACGAAAAAAAGTGGTAACCGATGAGTCAGGATGCATTGTGCCGCCTCGATGGAAATTCTTTTCGGCGATGACTTTCCTCGACCAACTTGGTGTCCCTCAAGCGAGCGCTAGTGCCTCGTCATCCCAAAACGCACATACGCTGCTCGGCAAGCGCACCTACGACCGAAAACCCATGGACAGGCATCTAACCGACGTGCGTGCGGTGTCGTGTGGTGTAGAATCCGAACGGACACCGTCCACGCCCAGACAGGCTGCCCAACCAGTGCCGTCCATCTGCGATGACGAATACGTAGTCTTTTGTAAGTTTTTCTTGTCAACATTGTTAGGCTAACATCTCTCATTGGTAGTAAGTTGCCGTATATTTTTTAAGCCATATGCAGCGCCTATTTGCTAATCATGCACATTTGCAGAAGCACATTAGGGCGATATTGTGTGTGTTCATCCGTGCCTATTTGTCCTTATAATTTTACCTTTGCAACCAATGAAGCTAAGGTTAGAAAACTGGATGGGCATAATGCGCATTGAAGAAAGCTGCCGCAAAATACGGAACACCGATTGAAGCGAATAGTCAAATTTCATGGGCACCATTCGGCGCTCAACGTGACAATGGCGATGGTAGGGCGACGGCTATAGACTTCAATATGGCAGGAATGTGGACTAAAGCACGATCTGCACGTGCGATATCTGAACGTTGGTCGAACCAATTTCGGTACGTGTCATAGACGTTTGAAGAGATCGAAAAATTAGCGTAGATTTTATAGCGGTCGGGTTCTCATTTTACATTAATCAGATCGCAGAAAACGAATCTTTTATAATTTGTGCGCATGAAAGGATCAGTTGAAATATAAAAGCGTTGTTTTGCATAGTTTATTGTTTATTGGTATATTGTGAAACTGGTCGGCACACGAACTCTATCTGCTTTAAAATAACTTGTAAAACTACGCTTCTGCATCCACATACCAATTATTTGCATACTTAAGTATCACTTTGCCTGATTGGTCTTCAAATAAGTTGATCACGTGAAGTAAATTTGCATAAATTATAGTCGACTCAGCAGCTGGTAGCCTGCTAGATTGCCAGCTAAGATAAAATAAAATAAATGCTTGTCTATATTTCTGGAGATCACTCGTTCAGTGCGATCCCCATTCGAATTCATCTTTCATAAAAATTCATCATTCTGTCTACTCAGTTGTCCAGTATATTTGAATTGTACATGGACGACATCCACTCATCTTCTTCGGTTCAGCTGGAAGGGGGGAGGGGGAAGAGAAGGGGAGAGTGCTAAGGAGTAAGTAAGACATAACATGAAACTTTTGTTGATAGGAAATAAATTAATGAAAAATCTGGCTGATAGCACATAAATATCAGAAAACCTAAATGAACTATGAAGAAAGGTTGTCTGCCACGCAAAAATTCCATCCACTCGACGCCTTTTTTCACCACTGAAGATCTTCTTAAACGCAACAACGGTTTAGATTTTGAATTCGTTTTCTCCTAATCTCATCAGTAATTTTTACGGCATAATAGTTTGAAAATTTGAATTGCTTCCGCAGATTTGCTGCAGAATGTCGTTGATCAATCAGGCAATGAAGCACCAATTTTCGCTAAAAATATCGACAACTTACCAAAGTTGTTAACGAATTGTAATCAATTCAATATAATTAAGAATCGTTTCTAAACTTTGTGAAAACCTGATAATCATGATTTGCAGCTTAATGATTATCAATTTAGCTAACGACGGATAAATTTCACAAGTATGATCACCTCATTTAAGCGATAAGAGATATTTATATTTGAAATAGGTGCTGATGAGACTGAATAAAGCTATTTCATTCGTAATGAACAATCCGTCCAAATAAACACAAGGCTACAATCACAAGGGAAATTTATTTGCTCTAACCGTTAGTTGTGCTGAATCGACTTCACGAGCGATTAAATTTCTATTATTCTTTTCAGAAATAATTTGTACTCCTTTCTAAATGGAACATTTTAATGCAAAGAAAACTGCATTTATGCCACAGTTGATGAAAAATCATTTATAATACTCTTTTCTTTTTTCTCGGAAATACCTATAACAAACTTCATGTTGACGCTACTGCACTGTTCTATTTGAGGGTTTTATTCATCTCTAAGCACACAGCCGCATTCATTAAGTCATTTTAATCCACGTATACCAAAATTTCCAATACGTAAATATTCAAAAATATTTAGGAATGTATAAGTGTTGAGCAAAACGCATATGAAAAGAGATTAAAATTATTGAGATTTACGTTCTCATATTTTCTTGACAATCGAAAAATGCTTCTTTGATTTGTTTCATTTCAGGTAATTCGTTGATATACCCATTACGAGAAATCGGTAGTATTAGCCGTGTGGAAGTGCTGAAATTGCAGAAGGAGATTCGTGATGCAATACACGAAAAACAAATGGCACTTCTTGAAAGCCAAAGATAGCAATACGCAACATCTATTTCTTTGTTGCTACATGCATCGCTTCGATGTAGTCACCATTTTATTTGTGTTATTCTCATTACCATCGAGGAGCAATAGAATCCCATTCACAGTTAGCGAAATGAATGCAAAAAATAGGAATTCGTTTCGGTTGGTGATACAGCTAGTCTCTCATATTCTAACTGAAATACTATTATGCAATTGAAGACGTGCAATTTTGCAATTCAACAAATGCAAATTTGCATAAAATTTTGCACTTTGTCGTATCGATGTCACTTGCTGTTTTGCATTGTTTACGTATCCTATTAACGTACTTAGAATTTACAAGCGTAGGGAAACCTTTAATGGTGGAAAACGGAAACCTAGAAACAAAAAAAACCTGCAACTGTGAGGAAAGAATGCACATTTCACTGGTATGTTAAAATTTTATTGTCATATGTGCAACTTCATTGATGATGGTAAAGTTACATCACTAGAAGAACGTTTTTTCTTAGCCTAAGCTCAGAGGGCGGGGAAAGATTGTGGATTGATTTCGAGCGCATTCAGTTCGAGAAAGATCTGTGCTATGCCCGTTGATATATGCAGAAAACTGTTCTAGAAACGAATTTTTCTAGGAAGTGCAGTATTGGCAGTTTTAAATTATATGATCAATTTTTCAAACTTTAAATTTCATGATCCTCTTCGAATACGGTGTTTGCGGAAGCAATTCCCCCGTTAAAAAACTTCCGATTTTCGGAATACGTTATTCTTCAAAAATGTGCCCATGTTTATGAAAAAGAAAAAAAAGAAACTTTCTTCTCCCCCTTTTTTCCTTTCATCATATCCGTATACACTGCTGGTTGGGTTCTTGCTTTGGGAAAATTCGAATCAAAAATATCAAACATTAATGCATATGATTGTTCATCTACAGTTCTAAAAAGTATACATGCAATGTGTCTCTTAAAGTGATAGAGAGTATGAGGGCATTATTTTACTTTCAGTGCACGTTTCTTTTTAGTGCCTCCCCCCCCCCATTTCTTACCACTACAATTGACCGTGTTTCTTTTTTTATGGAATGAATTTTATGAAATTGTTTCAAGGCGAATGTACAACAAATATTAGCATTCCGAATCGTTGAAACCGCATATCAAGCAATGGTGATTGTTGACCCTTAGGCTATTTCAACACTAATCGTGAGTGTGATAGATGTGCCTTCAGTTCTGATCACTCGAAAAGGCGGCCGTGTGTGCTGTCTCGATTTCCATTTTGCTTTCACTGTACATGTTTTAAATGATACAAAATGGGTCGCAAAGTACTACCTTATGCTTTATTCTGTTTATTTCTAAGCGCTAACCTTTATATGTTAATGCAGTTTTCAGACGTTCCTATATTCAGATCATTAGAACCATCTTCAGCATGTTTCGTTTTGTGTACAAGCTTTACTTAGGTGTTTAGAATGGCCGAGCAATATATTTGCTTTGCAAACCGTTCTACTCTTAGGCACTAACAGTTCACTCGCTTAGTTTATTTTCATGTGAATTGTAGAAGAATGACCATTCCGGCTCACTTTTTTCAGATATGAACAAGAGCATTGTTTGACTCAATCGCCATAACACATTATGGCTTTTATAATTAATTATTTACAGATGATCGCGGATTGTTTTAGTGATTTATCTGTTCCGCGCATTTTTTTAATGTTCTGCTCCGTTCTGTTCTTTTCACTGGGATGAAAAAGTTTATGGAAATGGTTTTTTTCTAGAATTAGCCAAAACGGAATAGTTTCAAGAAATACGTCGAGCAGGAATGCGACTAGTGTGCTCATATTACAAAGTAGTTTCTAGGTTGTTGGTGTCTTTTTATCGAAACCTTCGATATTTTTATCTATATTATATTAGATTTTTGTTGCAACAGAGAAGGCACTTTTCTTGGGAATTTGGTTTTACCGTTAGAATGTTTCTTTGAAGGCGTTTACGCCTACATATTGTAACTCCTCCAACCTCCCCCCCCCCTCTTCCTCGCACCCATCTCTCCAACCAACCCTTCGCTTGCTGAATGCAACGTCATCACTATAAAAGGTCACACTGATTCGTATCGAAATTCTCGTAACGTATTCCAGTTCATGGGAAATTCGAATTTTTGCTGCATTATTGTTGCCAAATACCATGTTGCCATGCTGCCGCTTTCATTCTAATGTTGCGTTGTTACTGAGCAACTTGAAACTGTGTTGTTGTTCGTAAATAACGGTTTTTCACCTTTTCCGTGTTGTATTGAAGTTGTTGTTGTTTTTATTCGCAATTCAGAACGTATGCAATTGTATTTAACCATTTTATTTCAAAATAAGCTTCTATTAAATTATTAATAATATGTTTCAAATGCGTTGATATTTTGTTATTCGGGGTTTGGATCATCTGATACTATCCTGAAACGCACTCTGATACATTAACAACAGTGGTTATGTTGAAACATATTTAAAAGACCCTTTATTAAATGGTGTTTCAAATGTTTTAAATCGTAGTAATAGCAAAGGCTGTTTCACAAGTGAAGATAACATTTTCATTGTAAGTATAACACGACGAATGCGTGAAATGACTTTTCTACCTTAACGGAACACATCGGAGTGTATATGCCTCGGGGCTATCTTACCTTCTCCTGCCTCCCTTCTACCCCGACAAAAATTTCGTCGAGCACCTGGAAACACTGAAAGCCGCGAAATTCCGAGCTGAACCCACAAAGGCTTTCGGTTCAAGGCGAGGGTCAAATAACCAGTCTTCGGCTTCCAGGCCATTCAAGCAGCCTTCAACAAGCAAATTTGATGCCCTCATAGAGGGTGGTATATAACTATGCAAATATAATAAATGATAAGTGCCGAAATGTTATGGTGTTCATAGATGATAAGAATGTTCGCTATCAGCGTTTTATTTTCTTGCTATGTTGCATAATCACTATTCACCTTTGAGGAGGGATAAGAAGTATTTTGTTAGTGATTTATGGGTTCATTAGTGACGCTCTTGCTTTTTACCACAGCGAACAGAAAATCTTACCTAAACTCAACGATTTGCACTTCTGCCAGGGATCGCTAATGTATAGTGCACCAATGTCATCTGTGAAACAAGTTGCTGAGGATTATTAATATGCAACACCTCAGACTCAGGAAATAAGCAGTTTTTTCGGAGTTTTTGGTACGAAACATGAGCTGTTGAATGAGGTTTTTATCGACATGGGAATTATTGCCTGTCACGAAAGTTCAGTTCGGAAGAGCTAAGAAGGAGTTGTTCAAGGAAATTCATTTGGAGTTTTACGGTAACTTGAAAGATTCTTACTTTGCGCGGTTATAAATGAAAACAATGACTCGAATGAGACAAAGTTAAGCGCTTTCCGTGCTCCGTCACTTAAGTAAGCTCTTTAGTGAAGAGAAAGAGTGGAAAGAGGCACGGAAAGAATTATAATAAGCGGTTTCAATATGTTCCGGTCTTTTTCGCTACTGGTGGCTATTTGCGCACGTGTCCGATAGAGAAAACGCTAACTTATATATGCAAAAGTCTGTTAAGACGAGTGACGCAGGTGCGCTATGGGGAAGTCCTTTGGGCCGTTGAGTTGTCATAGGCTTGAGCAACGGTCATTTCTTGTGAAATCTTTATTTCCTGAGCAAAATAAATGGAAATTTTTAGAGTCACTTTCATGATTTTGCACACCGACAACACTAAAGAGACAGTTCTACAAACTGGAATTTCACTTCAAGAAGTTGCTTGAGTAAAGATATAAAAGTCTGCAGTCCATAAATTGGAGTCTTTCACGTGGAATGAATCGGGATAGTTTTACATGATCACCTAAAAAGTGATGAAAGATGACGAACACCATTGGAGGTCCACTTCAAAACAAAAGAAAGAATGCCATCAGCAGAAGATACTTGGAGATCAAGACAAAAGAATGCCATCGCTAAGAGATTTGTAACGATTCTGATTGTAGAGCAGCTCAACTGCGACCATAGAGCAGTTTGATTGTGGTCGTAGAATAGTGTGTGCTATGAAATGCTCTAAGTCGCTTTGATGCTATGAATGGAGTATAGAAGGACCATTATTGTCCACTCTGATTCATTGTTGATTCGTTCGTTCGTTGAGTTGTTCGTTGTGTTCGCTCGTTATTTCTTCGTTCATCGTTGGTGCGGTACTATTGGGCCCAAATGGGGCCGCGGGGACGAATAATACAAGCTGTGTTTTTGTCAGGGTGCTCGACAGCAAACCGATAGCCCGAAAATAATTTCGGGTCGTTACGTGGGAGCTCAGTCGGTGAGCAGCCTTGGTAATCACCGCGAGAGTGCTACCAATTGACGAAGCCTACATTAGGAGGGAGCCTCGAGTGCGTCTATCAGCTGAGAGCGGAGCAGAGTATTGCGCAAGAAAGCGCAAGGCACCTGTGCGCAAGGGGCGGAACAGAGCGCTGAAGGCATAGGTGGCAAGTGCCACAGTTGCCATATATTTTTTACACGATCGCTCGTGTGTGAATTGTGAAAAAGCCTCCTAAAGTACCTCACACGTATCTGCTGTTGCACGTTGTGGAGAAGAGATGGAAGAGCAGTCCTTCCCGAACGAGAACGACGTACTGGGCCCGGAAGGTGAGACACGAGTGAGCGACGATGCAAATGCGAAAAATGTACGGGTCAGCAAACACCTTTGCTTAGAAGTGGAGAAGTGTAAGAGTTGGTGCGCCATAGACGCACACAATCAGTTGGAGGAGCACATAGGGGATATGCAAGACATCCCAGTGGAAGAGTTGAGTGACGTACCAAACATTGCTGGTACGGTTAGGGGAGTTTTCCAGCCGTGGACAGAAAAATTTTTAGCATGGCAGCATGAGCTGAATAAGATCACGCAAGTTTTGTGAGGCTAGAACGAGAAAAAGAGGTACCCTCACAAGGGCCTAGAGCAGCCGAGAAATGTGAGGCAGTAGCCAAAGCTTTTGGCATAACATCTCGACATCTTTGTAGGGCGTTGAGGGAGAACCAAGATAATAGCATGACGCCCAAAAAGAATACCAAAGCTCGGGCGAAAACGTGTTATCACGAGGAGACAGAACGCTGCAAGAAAATGAACAGTTAAGAAAAGAGTTAAGAAAGGCGCAGGAAAGCATAGCACAGTATAAGGTGTACTGATATGTTGCATGATGAATTGAGCCGATTCCAGGTGATCAGATTTGCTGAAGACCTGGACGGGCAAAGTGAAGGAGTCAGTCATCAACAGCCATGCAAAGGTAATAATATCTTTGCCTTTAGTAGAGGAGAGGTGAAACATACTCCGCTGTTGGAAGACTCCATAAGCGGTGTAGGAGGAAGGTCAGGAAGAAGAAACGGGAAGGAAGCGAGAGATCAGCACGAGATACTCGATGTTCAATGCCAAAGACCAACTAGTTCTTCCGAGCATTTTCACCGAGGGCGACAGAAGTGCATTAAGGTCTAGAAATTAGTCCCTTCATAATTTGACGATCATTCCACGAAGGAGCGGTTCCTCGGCGAGCCTTCATCCTACTTTCCTTTACGACTCTCTCCCACTCGTAATGTTCTCTCCACAGGTCTTTTCGGCCAAGAACTGCCCTTTTTCCTCCGCACTTCTATATACTTGGTAGCACACCTCTCCTCGGTTTTTCTTCCTGCCTTAGGCCCGCCCCATAGCGTACCGCCCAGCCGCAAATCATCGCGTACCTATTAGTCTCTCTTATCTGCAACAAGACCAGAGGTTGACTCTTTCTCAAATCAAGCTCCTGTGTGACAAAAATTGGTCAGAACATCTATGAAGTGAACAGTGAGGGGCTGCTACTAACTTGTGTGTTTTTCAAAATTCTTCGTAATGAAAGGAAAGCTCTCAACTAAAACATTACGAAATCAAACGCAACAGTTATTAAATAAGTGACATATCTGCAGCGTTGCAAGCCTTTCTTATACAATAATAATCCTTGCTTCTAGTAAGTGAATGATTCATGCTGGAGCCTTTGCGCTCACGAGTTAAGATGTTGGACAGCCCAACCATGTTGCTTTTAACTAACTGTTCCTGTGGCTGGCTTTTGTCTGCAATAAAAATACCTCATAAACTTTGCAAATCTGAATTTTCCCGGCACCGCCCCAGAATTTTCTTTCCATTTCTTTTGATTTTCTTACTGTTTCCTGGCAGACGTCGAGAAAAAGCCAGGAAGGGTGTTCTATACCGGAAATGACACTGCATTTCAAACTCTTGGAACTTGAACTACTGTGAGGAGAAAAATTTTCTCGGCGATTCATCCGACTTCCTTCAAGCGCAACAATACCACCTTCACTTTATTAGCTACTGCTGTTAACGTATATTTATTTGTCAGTAGGTTTGACTAGATCAGCTTCAAAATGCTTGCGGTAATCCCATTACGAGGGCTCATCCGATTAGAGAATATAGGAAACCTAGATGCATAATGTGCGAAAAAAACTGCGTTATACTATCAGTTGAAAGTAGTTGTAACCATTACCTACTGCATACGTTAGGCAGAGCGCACTGCTGCAATGGCCACTGAAAAGGTGACGAAATTTCGACGGTGAAGAGTTCCGAACAGGAAGAACATATGAAGTAAAAGAATGAAGAAAACTGATTCCATCCGTTATCTTCCTCTCGAGTGGGCAGTGAAAATTTTCTGAAAGAAAAAAAATAGTGTCATCTGAGATTCCGGTGAAAGTTACAAAAATTCTGAGGCATGGATGCAGATCAAATTGAAATCTCCCAAATAAAAAAGTTTCAAACGAAAAATCCGCGGCCATTTGCTTATTACTCCCTTGCAACCGTTTACCAAATTTTTTCGGTAATTTCGGCAAATCCTCATCAACCGTTTTTCGTTATAACCTAACAGTTTTTTGAGGAAGCTGACCGTTGTGGCCGGAGCTTTCGAGAACTATACGTCAAACGCACTGAAATCTAGGCCTTTGGACAATTTTTTTTTTTGAGTTCTTCTTCAGAACTTCCGAGCTTTGTATTCACCTGATTCACCTGACGAACCGTCCATTTGCCAAGGGTCGGCGCAGATCCGTCGAATTCCATTGGCTTCTATAATGCGCCTTCTACTTCTAGCGTTGACCATAGAGCCGTACTAGTGGTTCATCGCATCCCATTTTGTTGCATAAATTTCGGATGCCACATCCTTTACTGTAATCTTTGTGTCGCAGTTCTTCGTTGCTTAAGCGATCTATCCTGGTAACATCACACATCCTTCTTTCAATTGCTCTCCCTGCCACCGCGAATTTCTCTTCATCACGCTTTATTGTGGACCATATTTCGCAAGCATATAGCACTGCTGGAAGCACAGTCGTCTTGAAGATGTTTGCTGTACATTAACATTGCATGTTGTTGCAGGTGATATTAGCTTCAGATGTTTGCTTTGTTAGCCCTGTCATCGAGACATTAAGAAGATGTTAGCTTTATATGCTATTAACAAAATCTTGCATGTCTAGCAGTGGTTGTTGTAGTCTTGAATTATTGCAACTAAGTCCAGAGTTTGGCAGTTTGCTGAAATTACAGAACTCTTCCTGAAATTAAGTGAGGCGAATTTCAGCGAATTTCGTTTTCGAATTGCAAGTGAGATGACAAATGAACGCAAGCAACAAGCGAAAATTTTCCTAATAAGCATTGAAGAGGAGTAACAAATTCAAGAAATTTGAAAAAAAAATGGTTCGAAAACATAGAATTTCCGGTGTCTTTGCAGTGAAACTGTGATAGCTCAGCACAATTCATTTTTGCTATTCGATAAAATAACACCATCAATACAGTGTTCAAATTTCAATTGCACTTTGCTTAAACTGATCCTCGGCATTCTGCCAGTTAATGAGTGGGGAATTTTGACCAAAAACTATATCTGAAAAGAGAAAGTAAAACTATCTTTTGAAAACAGAGGAGGATAGGCTCTCTGGTTCATATTTGGTTCATAGCACCCAGCACTTCAATAAGCACACTTTTTCTCCATGGCTTGAAGAATACGATCGATCTTTTACCGGAGACAATTTGGAATAGGTTCTTTTTCGCGCGCTTTTTCGACGCGCGTTGCAGCAGCAAGTAATCTCGGTCCTCAAAGTGCTGCCATTGCTTAGATAGCGCACGACCAAACATGGTATTGTTGCTTTTGTGTCTCTTGCTTCGTAGTTTATAAGCTTGAAAAATGCATGTTTGTTTCTTGGAGTTACCTAAGAACCGTGGTTTTTTGCAAAAAGTAGTCCTAATTTCGACTTATAATGGTGAATAACAAAACACTTTGAATTTGGGTAGGGTTGTACCTCATGTGTGCTTTATACTTCGCAATATCTTGATTAGCGCCGGATATTTATCGAGTGTTTTTCACCATAGCTTTGCTAGAAGCAACTTGGGTGGTCCCGTTTCGCGCGCTTTTTCGACGTGCTGCACTGCCGACAATCCTCGCTTTCATTATTGTACTGATGCTTCGATGGAGTGTGGTTGTGCGCATTAGGTGGTGAGGTGGATTTTGGGCTTATGGTTTGTGGGAAGTACAAGTGGAAAGGATATCGGTATTTAAGGTGTTCTTTTCTTTTATACCTCCACAAGTGTTTTTCTTTTGTTCGAGAGAATTGACGCAGGAGTGTGATATTTGGACTCTGCTTGCTTCAGCCTCTAGCACATATGGGTTCATTTATTCAGTTTGAAAGGTGTTTCTGAATCTAGCAACATTAAGAAATTTTTTGGTTTAACAAGCATCTTTCGCTATCCCAGAGGTTATATGAGCTCTATAGACTTGATTGGATGAACGATTGCTGTGCATGGGACGGTTCTTTTCGAAATGTGGCCAACTTTCCAGACATGTAGTTGTGCAAGAGTTAGGCAGAAGTTTACCCAGATCAAAAGTATTGTAGTTTCTTTGTTCGATCGTCGATATCATTAATGCATAGTTCTGAATGCAGTCAGCCTTGCGGAGTTTTTTCCTTCGCCTATTAGGCGTCCTCGTTCGGAATATCAAAAATGAGATTAATGTTGCGGTTATTCATGCCATTCATTACTCAGTTGTTTCTTTCCAAGCAGAGACAGACAGAATTCCAGCACTTTGTTTTACAACGAAAAAAAGCGAACGTATCTCCTCCATGCTGCGATTCTTCCTCTCCCACATCCTTCCCCAAATTGGGTCTAGTTGGAGTGCGCTCTCATCCACTTGAGCTATTTCCTTTCTTTAACTTTTTTAAATGGGAGGAAGTGTGCCTTTCATAGAATATTTGCGAAACATCATAGACATGTGTGCACGTCCTCATAGACTTGTTCTAAAGTTTTGTGTGCGAATCACTCACAACGGTGAAGTCTTAGCGCTTAACAATAGAACAAGCTAGCGGGCACAAATATTCCGGAGTATCGTTCCTGTGTGCCTTCTAGTGCGGCATATGCTACCAGCAGTCAACATCCCATAAGCTTCCTTGTCCTCCTCTTAACGATAATCACACAGCAGCAGCAGGTTGATACGACCCCGCGAAACAAAAAACAGCCCCCAAAGTAGCCTTCCCCCACCCTCCTATCCCGCATCCCTCCTTCACGCCTTTCGCAAATCTGCTGAGATGGAGAGACCAACAGTGGCTGCTGCAACTTCAGATTAAGATAAACATGCTAAAAATGTTCGTCATCGACTTTTAGTATTCTTTATGAGCCAGAAATATTTAAAAAGATTTATTGATGCGGTCTATACGAGCAAATCTCGTGCCTGCTTTATGGGTGGTCTGTAGAGAAGAAAAGCGGTGAAGTTTTCAGTGGAGTATTCTTATTGCAAAAGACTGGTATAATTCCGCGAAAGAGTAACTCCTCACCCTCACACCTCCCATATATATATATATATTGCATTATATGTACATACATATATGTACATATAATGCAAATTGCTAGAAGTCATCGTCAAAGGCTTCCTTCGCGAACCTTCCGTATTCCAAATCTAACATTGTATGTCACCTGATTTTGCCTTTGGGAGACTGAGTTATAGCTGTGTGGAGGCGTTTTATATGGTCATTCATTAAAAAAAACTCTGGAACGCTATGAAATCACTGGTTCCGAATTGAAGTTTCTAAGGACTTGTTGCTGGAATCACCTTACGAATTAAATTCACAAAGTCAATAGTTAAAGTGTAAAATACAATTGACAGTGTGCCTAAAGGGAAAGTATTTCGGGCTTTATTTCGTCCATAGTGTAACACTAATGATGTTTGTGACAGGCTGCCCGTACTTATAAACTACTCGGTGCTAGCTCAAAAATCTGTAGACTTGTTATAGATCTTACGGTCGATGTTGATATATAAGAGAAAGTTTTTGATAGCTTCATTGCGTGGATGAATAGCTGGCAGTTAGATGTTATGCGAGAGTGATGTCATGCGATGCGCATTGCTTTTCATTTTAAGTGCCCTTTGCGCTTAGACAATCAACATTTATCTTCCAATGAAGCCCTTGCTCGGGGTCTCAATACGAAGATCTGACGAAGTATTCAATGAGAACAGCACTGCATGAAAGTATGGAGAAAAGCATTCACGGCACCAATTATTGCGACAGCAATGTTTGAAACACTAATTCGAATTGTTTACCATCTAGTTTGGCATTCTTCTATTCTTGCATAATTATCGCGTTTACTTTTAGATGTTCGGGTCATTGAAGACGGAACTATTTCAATTATATGATATCACAGAAAGTTGCGGGTGAAATGGATATTTGTAATTGCAATTCCCATTTGAAGATCCCTTTTAGACCTGATATTGTGCAATTAAACAATGAATACTTTCCCGCATAATAAATTCGACAGGCAAACCGCCCACAATGGTCTTATCGCTTTCAGCTTTTCCGTGAAGCTTTTTACCTTAGCATTGTTGTGAATTCGTTCCACTGCAGGGTTGACCTCATTTGAAATAAATTGTCGTTATTTGTTATTGAGGTAAAAAGGTTCTTTGTCAGATTATCTTATTCACTGAAATGCTCATAAATAAAACTATGAAATCAAACATATAAAAGAAATTATCCTCATAATTCGTCTATGTTGGGTGGACCTCCATAAAATCGTAATTCCCCGCCAGTAATAATTTGTCGTATTCATATTGTGTATGTTTCTTCGCATTCATTCTTTGTTTCATATGCTTCTTTGTTTCATCACATACACTTTGCTTTAGGTTTTCGCCATAGTCTCTCCCATCGTTTCAACTGTGTAATAAAATTTCAAATGTTTGCCATGTTCGTTTAATTGTTAGCTTCTTAAATGCTTCATAATGATGAAAATTTTAGCGAGCGCCCTGGGGAAGGATGGTTATTCGTGCGTTTAAACTTCTGTCAGTGGCAAGATCCCTGGGCGGAGCATCACCACTGGGAGGTTTGGAGCGGTATCTACCTTTTTTTTTTCTTCTCTAGTGGATCAAAATAATCGAAGGCGCATATTAGTGCATGCGAAGCTTTTTATCTTTGCTGGCTGTATGTATGAAAGAGAATTGTTCTAGTATCGATGGTTTGTGAGCGGATGTGTGGTAATGAAGAGTCCACAAGTTTCAGGTATTTGGCTAACCCGACTAACAGAACTATCACGTCGATGGATACACCGATGGAAATGCTACGTTTTTATCGTCAATGCTACAAAGCAAGATTATGTGGCATTCATGGAGGCGACGGCCTGAATGCTCGTGTTACCAGTGACAGCGCCTGGTATGGTGGTATTTATCGCGGCAACGGCCGGCGTGCTGGTTTTTATGCTAGCAATGGTTCGCACAGACGCATTAATATCGGCGATGGTCAGAACGGTTACAGCAACGGCCCTAATGCTGGTGTTATTATCGGCTACGATGGGTATGGTGGTGTTCGTGAGCGCAGCAGCGGGGATTGTGGTACTGATGAACCCAACAGCCAGATTGTTGCTATTTATAGTCGTAACAGTAATGATGATGGTGGTTATAACCTCAACAGCCAGAGTGATGGTGTTTATGGTTACAGCAACCAGGATGATATAACCGCTACAGCCAAAATTACGGTTTTTACGGCGGTAACATGCGGAATTATCTTATTTGTAGCGAAGACGACAAGAATAATGGTATTCATATCGAAAACGGGCGTCCCAATCCTGCTCGCGGCCTAAGCTGTCCATCTGCTATAGGCACCCGCCGAGGGCGTGATGATGATGATTGCAACAGCCAGATCCAGTTCAATCATAATCAACCAAAACGGTAAGTCGTTACCCTGTTTTTCTTTATATGCATCATCTTAGTTTTTGAATCACTTAGGGGGAACTTTTCAACCACATCCGCCAACTGCAAGCAATTCTTGCCAAGTTGAGAGCTTTTAGAGTAATCATCACTAGTCGAGATCCCGGAAAAACATCAGAAGAATGAAAGTTTAATTAGTGGTACGCAAACTTTGAAAATTCCGAAGTGAAATTCGGAAAAAACTATCTGAAAGTTTGAAAATTCCTCGCTGGCAAATATTTTCGAAATGTTTTTAAAGCAATTTTTCGCCAAAATCTGCGTCCCTTGATTTTTAGCCTAGAAATCGCTCCCATAAGTTTTGGCCATCTGTTATCCTTGCGAATTCTGTTTAAAAATGAACTCTGCCAAATTTTTGGTCAAAAATCCATTCCCATTGCTGAACACTTGTCATTAACGTCGTGCTAGTCAATGATAATGCGGTTTTTAACAACTATGAACAAATATTCCGCTGACAAGGAGCAGCTGTAGATTTGTTTGCCTAAGTTGCCGATTTAACGATTGGAAGCGAATATAAGTTGGTCTTCCGCATTCGTTTCCACTGTTGCATAGGCCTTCCAGGTAGTAATGCTGCCATACTTCTCATTCCCCTTTAGTTGCCAGCTGCGTCTGTTCTTTCAAGCGTTCGTTGTATGATACAATGAACAGTTCAGCCTTCTGTCATATTTTTTGGTAGTCTATCTGATAACGACATTTATATTGGATGAAAGTTGAACTAATTAACTCTTGGAAAAATCTTAACAGTTTCTTCAACTAGTAAAATACCGCTGCGTTGTAAAGTTGAGTGTTTGAAATATAAGTGCTGCACTGCGAAGTAAAACGATGAAGCGTTTAAAGCTCGACGTGCAAAGCAAGATTCTACAAAGAATTCATCCCAGCTGCAGAGCCATCTGCTTCGTGCATTCGTTGCCACAAACTCTTTGAACAGAGGTCATCAAAGCTTTCGTCTAGAGAGTTCACCGATTGTCTCGCTTCCACTTAGAACTCTCGCCCTCTCCACTAGACACTGCGGCCACGACCAGCGTACATACTAGATCCGCCATATTTAGTGACAAGATAATTATGTCAATGAAGTTTGACCATCTGCTGAGATCCTTTGTTCCAGCCCACTTTGCGGGCATATTACATCTTTGATCACTTCGTTGCTTTGTGCTTTAACTGTTTTTATTTTTGACTAGCTCCTTAGTGCGCCCACCGAGTTTTAGAGGGTTACTGTATGATCACTTCTTTTCTAGCTCTCTTTTTTTCGAAGTGAATGTCTTTGAAGACAACATGCAAATAATGAATTAGTAATTTTCTAAGTGGTTATATCGATGTAAACTATAACCAGGAGATGAGCTTCAAGAGCGCTTGCTGTCTGTCTCCTCCTCGCAGTTATACATATGCCTAATATCTTCATCAGTCATGTCTTAGTGGATCTTTTCTGGACCTTCTTCGTTATATCCTACGTTTAGAGCAAATAAAGCATGAAACCTAAGAGTTCTTCTAAGGTGCTTCCTCTATAAATAAAAAGCATACAAAAGATTTTTCCATTGATGTAGTTCATAAGAGAGATTCAAATGTCGAAATGGCTGGTATAAAAAAAACTTTTGAATTTTGTCATCAGTCTTTGGATTGTTCTTATATCGCCAGTCGTAAACTGTTCTTTTCTAATTTATTGAAGACCGAATTCCACCGTCCTTAAAAGTCGTCCAGAAGCTAGTATTCTTCCTTCGATCTTCCGAATCTTTAGCGCAGTTTCTTCCTTTTGCTTTCTCGGTTATAGCCTTTTCTCGTGAGCGATTTATTTAGGAAAAGTCGGTATTATTCTCGTTGCATTCTTGATATTCTGCTTCTCCAAGAATATAGAGTTTCTAAGCTTCCTTACTCTTCCCACGTGATCTGGTTGATTGCCTTTGATTGGTTTTTATCCTTGAAAGCAAAAACCTTTGCTCGCATTACGTCTGCTTATTGTCTCGGTAACCGAAAAAGATATCACTAGCCAGCAACTGTGAGGAATTTTGCTGAGATTTCGGTGTCGGCCTATCCCTATCTGTGAACTCTATCCGTAGGGGTTGCACAGTCTTACTATCCTGTCCTCCTTGTCCTTCGGAACTTAATAGAACGCGTCTGTGGCCAATTTTTTCTGGCGATGGGGAATCGCAGACACGAAATCGCCTTTTCCGTTTTGCGGTGATTTGGTAGGATGCGAGAACGAACACCCGAGAATCGAAGTCTCCCTCGTCCCTGGGGAATACAAGGATTTTTGCACACTTTTCCAGGATATCAAGAGAATGCTTTAAATACGATGTGGAAATGAACTGACTCTCTGTTGGAGTAGCTGAGAGGTCATAGAAACGCGGAAGTCGAGCTATAACAGAATTAAGGTACCTTGTGCAACGCAGCAGCGTTCGACATTTCTCATTAGTATGAAACATGAAATAAGCGGTATCTGTGTAAATGCCACTTTGAGAACAGGAAGAGGAGAGTCAAGTTGTGCTCAGTACAGTAATGTGCCATAATCCAAAGCGATGGATAAGAGGACTATGGTTTCGGAGGCAACATATGCGCACTACAGTATCATAATTTCGCCGTGTGACATTAACGCTTTAGCGAAGATGCTTGACCGCTTACGCTTAGAAGCCGTAAAGTTTTTTGCCGCAAAATTTTGCATAAGAGATGCTTGTATAGTGGCGTAAATGTGGATGGTGCAAGTGTCTTTATGAAATCATGTTTATGTGGAATCAATGTGACCGGTGATAGAGGCGGCAACTGCGTTAGCAATTTGCTTGAATGCTGTCTTGATACGCATACCGACTTCTTAGCCAAAAGTTTTGTTGATCTCCTGCTCGGGTTTTTACATGTATTTAGAGTGGCAGTAATTTTAAGGGTCAGATAAAACAACTCATAAAATTAAATAGAAAGAAGACTGTTCGTCGAGAAAAATCACTTAGAAAGAAGAAGGCGAATTAGCAAAAGAAAAATTTTTTTCGCCATGTTCATCTACAAGCTTGAGTTTTGAACCAAAATGATGTTGCGGATGCAGCTGCATTTAATAAGTTCCCGACTCGAACCCTTATCTAGGAAAATCATAACACTTCTACCACAGCGAGTGAGTGAATGGGGGCAAGGTGTTCTACTCTGCCAAAGGGTGGGCAACTTGAGGGTGAAGCTGCTCCGCCCCCATTGGAAGGATAATGGTATTCATCCGATAATCTTCGGTCACACCCAACAAGGCCCCCGCATTTCATATTTGATGCCTCACCTGCTGTGCGAAAAACCCTAGTGATACTGTATTCATCAGAGCACCATGGGAACTCTCGAGGTGAACGTAACACTCAAAGACGTCGAGGCTTCGGGGTCCCCGAAATTGATTTGGTCCGCGAGCTCATCCTAGTATATCTCTAACGCAGAGGTGCTTGTTATCTTTCTTTGGACTAGTGAGCCGTGCTTCCATGATGTGCTCAATAAAAGCGTGCAAGAAACTATACGAAAAGATTTTAAGCGTACGCTTTAGAAGTACCACAGTGGCTTCACACTGCAATGCTTACATGCTCAAGTTTCTGAAGTAGGTAGAAACAAACCCAGCAATGGCAACGCCATAGAGCAAAACACGGGATCACGAGATAGTATGTGTGATTTCGGTGGCCTTTTGATTGAAAAATGTCTTTATAACATGCGTTCTTGAACGTCAAAGCCCCTCGGAATGGGCTGGCAGCAGTACTGTACAATGACCCATATTGATGAAGCGACTGGGAAGGTGGTAGCCGGATGGAAAATGATAGAAAAGAAAAGGAAGAGGAAAGGAACAAGAAGTCGATGAAAAAAAATCTCGTGCAATCATTGGCTTTCGCATCTTGTTCATCTTATCCTCACTACTTTATGGAGTTCTCTAATGGATCTGTTTTCTGGATAAGAATGATTAAAGTCGCGTTAGTTAGCTGAGTAAGGTTTTAATGATTGGAGCTGGTGCTGTGTAGTGGGTGATCTGTGATGAGGAGTCTAGCTCAGGTGAGATCAGAATGCAAAAGAAATCGTAGATCGCTGTGATAAGAGCAATCAAAGGGATCTCTGATGATAGTTGTGGACGATCATTCTGTACAATGCAGCTCTAGAAAAGTAGAGAGAGAGGGAAAATGGGCGTAATATTGGGTGGGGGAGAAGGGGGGGGGGNGGGCGAACGATGGATCTCTTAAATTCTCTAAAAAATCCTCGCACGCCGCTAATAAATGTTGATAGGTTGACTCTAAATTCATCAGTTAATTCTATGTGCTCTACAAGTAGATGGGCCTCTGGGTTTGAGTTCAATTTTTTTATATCCCAGCGTTTCCCAAGAGCTCTCACTACACACCATTACTTCTCACCCAGTAGATCAGTAATCTGCTAAATCACTTTTTTTTTTTGAAATCCGTTAACGAGGTGGATGAATGCGAAAATCCAAGTGCTATTTGCTGTATCCCATAGGTGAATGCAATGATCTTATCGAATTGGACTGATAAATAATAATTCCACCGCATCTTTAGGGTATCGTATGACCGATAATTTTCTATCATATATTGTTTCAAAATATATTTCGTTTGTGTGATGAACAGAAAAAAAGTGTGAATCGTTTTGCTAGCAATCACTCTTAGGAACCTCTTATTGTCATTGTCATTGATGCATAACAACCAATTACTTACCCATAATAATATACTTGTTGATAAACTTAGTAATGCTCAATGTGGATTCGAAATTAAGGCGTTCAAAAAATCGCGAGGAACCAATTCGATTAAGTTTTCATGATCGCCTTCTTCTCTAAACGATTACATGTAAGCACTTCATTTACTGTACAAAATCCCCACGGGCAACCTACCACTAAGGCGCCAAAAATGTTGTTATTGATCGACTACCGCTTGGGTGGGCTTATCGTGCCAATGGACTTTCGGCGGGAAAACAGTTTGACAGATAGGTTGCAACACACTTTTTTTTTTGTAATTTTAGGCCAGCTATAACATAAAAATTATTTGCCAGCTTGCTTAAGCTGAGGTGTGCGCGTCGATCGGTTGCTGAGGTGATTGGGACCGTTTATTTCGCTTGTAAGGTGCGTTTTATCAGTTTTGATTTTTATGAGTTTCTTGCATATTCGTGCAGTCAATGCCAATAAGGGATTATGAGATTAAAACTTCTAAGGTGCACTTCAATTTTTTTTTGTGTCTGGTTTATAGGTTAACGCAACGGTGGGTTTATTCTTTCCCAAAGTGTAAAGATCGTTGCCCGCTTGGCAAAGAGAGAAGATATTTTAAGAATTGAGGTTAGCCAAAAGCTTCACCTAAGCAACGTCATGAAAATTCCGACTGGAAGCTTTGCCAAGCGTTTTATCTATTTCCCGCGAAACTTTCTGCTTCGCATCTTTTGGCGTCATGCTCGGCCGTCGATATTGTTATGTCGTTTTGTGGGATGTGCGTTTTTTAGGGAAGGAGATCGTGACCCCACCATGTATTCGGGAAGTGATTCAAGAACTGTTCTAAAGGGAAACCGGAACCGTTTTTGATCTTTCTGTTCTTGGATCAATATTCTGGTCCTAATATCAGAAATAGTTCCGCAAATTGTGAGCTGTGATCTCAGTCACGACCGCAGCTCGAAATCGGACAGGACTTAGCCGACAACCATAGAAAGGCCCGTTGAATTCAACTGCAGTCTAGTGGGTTAAAGCGGGTCACTTGAGCGGTTTAGTTAGCTGTCATATGATAATGAGTCAAGACAGCTTCCAGACACAATCACCGATCGAGGTGGAAACCAAATTTACATCGTAGGTTAAAGTTAGGTTGCTAGAGGAGAAAACATAAGTCAACTGTTGAACTTCTTCCCTCCTATGGAAGTAAATAGTTTTTGGCATCTACTTTGTATGAAGTTCATATTCACTATCTCAAAAATGTGACTTAATTTCGCTTTTAATTTGCTTCCAAGATACTGTAATTGAGGCTCTACTTGAAGCACGCCTATGAAAAAACGAGTTTCGCATTTACATAAAGAACTATAGCCGTTTCTGCATAAAATGCAGCACTTTTCTAGAAAGCGCAGATCATAGCCAAATCGTCAATGAGATATTGTAGGCATAAGGATGCAATTTTTTAAATAATGGATCGAGAATTTATTTCTTCTCACTGCGGGGTGGGAGGAAAGGAAGAAAGGGATCGAGGTCAAAACTTTTGATTTTTTGGGAATAACCTTTTTCCACATTTCGAAGTCCAAATATAGCGCTCATTGATAGAAAGTTAGGTGGGAATACAAGCATTTCTAAGAGTGATAGTTTTTAGAATATGGGATCCTGCGAGCTGTTCCAAAATTGTGCATTTAGCGCTAATATGGAATCGCCCCATTTCCATTTATGCAAATTCTTATGGGAATTATTCATGGACTCTAAGATTTTTATTTCCAGTGACGGCTTCTTTCCGTTTCCATAGACAAAGTTTTTCTTGCTGAGGTAAATGAAGGGAGGTTGGCACGAGTCCTCTTTTTTTATTGTTAGCAAACCAGCGTGTTTTCCCAAATTGTCAGTTTTGGGTCCGGTTGGTCATATAAAGATTGTTAGAACACGAATTTATGTAGACAGAAGCAAAAAATTGGATTGAAAAAATTTTCTCGAAAGCTATCGTCCAAAAAGGCAAATTGCATACTCAGGAAAATGTGATCTCTTACAGTATGTGGTAGCGTCGGTATAGAAGCTACTGTATTGTTGGAAACTCTTACTATTAGTGTTGAGTAACAAACTTTATTGTTAAAAGTTTAGTAAATAGTATTTAAAAGTACCGGAAGCAGTACAAGAGAAAATGGTTTTGAAGTGTGGAGTACTGTAGTTATTACTTGTTGAATAGGAAATTAGAAAAGCGCGTAGCGTCGGAAAGCCCGCATCCTCGTTCCTTATTTATTGAGAGACAAGTAAGCACTAGCGCATTTTCGAAGTCACACATATAACTAAGGGCTGAACGTTGTTGACGACTATCTGAACTTCGTCGCCGACGTGCTTTATAGTGTGGACATGAGGAATCTGAATCCCGTTCTGCCTTTATGATCGTTCGATTGTGTGAATCGCACAATGTCTAGTTAAATGAACGTTATGGAGGTCGCTGGATGTTAATTCCTTTTTGTGCACCATTTAAATTGGTTATGAGTAATGTAATGCGCAAATATTGCGAAGCGTTCGGCTTCATACCCCGCAGCGGTGTACCTTCACTTCTCATTTACAAGCTAGTGGAACGTAATAATAATGACAATAATAATCGTGTTCTTATTCATACGATAAAGAAAGCATGGAAGTACATGCACAATTTATATATATATATATATATATATATATAAATCGAGACCACATAAACGCAGAGGACATTCAGTCAACAAATTTAGGTGCAACACAAAGTATTTCTCAGCAGATATATCGAGCTGCCATAATTGTGACCACTTTTCTAATGAAACCATGTCCTGCCATAATACGTTATAATCGAGTTGGGGCTCAATAATAGGCCTGTATACTTTCACATCATCAGCATAAAACTTGCAGCAAATTAATAAGTTCTTTGCAAGATCGTTTACATGAAGCAGAAATAGAAGAGCACAGAATGCAGCGAAGACAAGGATTCCCAACTTTCACTCTGAAGGTTCATCCACATAAAAAATCCTTCAGCTAGACTAGGACAGCGCCATCTATTCCATACGCCTTCAGCTTAAGCAACAATTTCGGGTGGGTCACCGAGTCAAAAGTATTGGCGAAATCAAATACACCACATCTGCTTGGGAACCATTATTGAGGATTCAGGCGGTTGAAGAGGGCCAAAGGAGCCAAAGGAAATGAATTTTTTTCGCAAAAGCTGCGTTCCCAAACATGAATCCACAAAATTCAAGATCTAATGTTCTCTAACCTAGAAACGAAAACAGTTACATTTTTAAACACATGAGTTTAAAAGTCATGACTTGAAGCGAAATCTTTTTTTTCAAAGATACCAGACCTACTTCGACATCCTTGAGCCTGAAAGTCCCTCTCAAATGGGGAATCAGTGGGAACCTTTCACAGCGATACGTTAACTCGAATCTCACCAAACTCTACCTATTTATTATTTTGTTACCAAGAAAATATCAGAAGCGATGTTCATTTGATGGCTGCTAAAAAAGGCAAGGGCTAGGTTTCTGTTTTCTTTTGTCACAAGTTCTAATTGTCGACAATTCCGAAGGGTTTGATAGCATCTTTCTGAAGCAATTTAGTAACTGTAGTCGAGGTTAAGTAGAGATGTTAGAGTTTTCCTGGAAAATCTTACTTTTTTCCACCAGCGCCAGTCCTGAGGAAATTTTAGGATGAAGCCATTGATCAAATAGTAACCGCGGAGCTTCAGTTTTTCGATCTTTTCTAAGCTTCACTGTCTCATCCCTTACCTTATGGATCCATTTGCCGTGTACTGAATGCCACATAACCGAGAACAAAACTAAGGGATTGAAAGTTCTGTACGATTTTGAGGTGGGAAACGAATATGCCAATTACGGGGAAGTTTATTTTCCCAGGTGTAATGTAAAGCTGCGTTTTAATAAAACTGCTGAATGCATCATATTATAAGCGAACACAGTTTGGCAGTAAAATAACGAACGACCAATAGTGATGCATTGCGATGTGATGTTTTTCACACTTTTGCATATATTCTACCTGCTACTATCCCAGGTCAATGAGGCTTAGTGGGAGTCATTCAAGGAGCACATTTTGAAGGGGTTTCGCTTCGAAATCGTACGGAGTGTGAGTGGCAGAGAGGCGGTAAATAGTTTCAAATCATCCTTTTTTAAGGAGGTCAGAGATATTTATAACGCAAGCATCGGAACATCAAATTTCTCAGAAATCTCGAGTAAGAACTTTGGGTAATTCTTGAGATTCTGTGATGAAATCAGAAGCCTAATGGTTTAATAGGCGAGTACCTAGGAATTGGTGGTCGCTTTTGAGTTATGTATATCGATTTCCCGCATTCAGAATTCTGTCATGGTCTAATCTGCGGACTCTCGCATTAACATCCCAATTTCGTTGTCTTCTGTTACTTGGCTTACAAGCGCCCAATGCAGCACCTTCCTATTAAGCTATCAAAATCTTATGAACTGATTACATTTTATTAATGAAAGCATTTAGACATACGCGAAAAACTGATGCGTGTTTGGATAATTGATCTCCTCAAGTACAGGATATATAGGGGTCGATAAATATTGAGGTTAAGGCGCGCGTGGTGGCCGCTTTTGTTAGTGACCGCAAAAATTTCAGCTGGTTATCACCAAACGAAAAATGTTATGGTGGTCACCGATCGAAATTGCGAAAAGTCGGCGGCTATCGATTCTTTTGTTATCTCGTCTTAAAAATACAGAACATTGATGAAAACCGATTTTCCTTATTTATTATTAAATTTTGCTGTTAGTGATCGTTGACCATACAGCGATTCGATGGCTAGTGACTTTCGAAGGCCACCGACCATCCCCCAAAATATTATTGATGACCGATTAACACTGTTGCTAATTCAAAATTCTTCGAGGTGTCTGATTTTCTTGGCCTCATATGCCGGCCGACTTTTTTGCCGGATCGAACCATAATTTGTGAGTGGAGTCTCGGAAATTTCGTTCGGGAGCCTTTGGAATTCGGAGATCAAGTTTGTGTCGAGGGATCCCCATCTTCGGGAATCTTGGAAGTCGAGGGATCCTGTTTTTGAATTTTCTGGAAGGGAACACTAATACCCACGCTCTAAATAATATAGGATCTCCACTGCATTTTTTGGGATTAAAATTGTTGGATGGATAAGCAAGACATGCATGATGTATTTGTTTATAAAGTGCAATCATACAGAAGTAATGAAATCAACTTTTAATATGTTTGTCTAGGAAATCGATGTTTCACAAATTTTGACCTGGAAAAACAATCTGTTCTTATGCACTGTGAAGCCAGTCGCGCAGCAGATTTGATTCGCGAGTCTTTTAGATGCTGATAAATTATTGCAATATATGATGAATCATAAAGAAATTGGAGGTAAGAAGTACTGATAATAGTTGTCAAATTTGATAGCCATAACTATTGTGATTAGATAGTTGAGACTTCCGGTTGGACAAATAGACTCATGTGCGTGCGTCTGCGTGGATTTGAAGCAATCTTGATCTGTGTGAGAGCTTTGAGGTCAATTCTAGATGCTTAAATTACCACTGGCAAGCTTAGCGAAGTTGAGTTCTTAGCTTAGGTGATGACGATTGAATGTATTGAATATGCGGGAAGTGGATATGTGACAGGTAATACGTACTATTCTTTTTTTATAACTTGGGGATCATTATGGGTTTTTATTTTTGAATAACCCTTAGCTTTCCAGATAAGCTGGCTAAACGAATCGCTTATTGTTTGAAAGAATAAGATTTGCTTTGATCACATATATAGTGCTGCTTCGATATGTGACGAACTTTTTTTGTGGTCGTGCTGAGATTCCATAGAGTCTGTAACGCGAATTTTACTCTGCAGATCGGGCAGTTAATGAGTTTTTTTCTCAGTTTTTTTTTCGGTGAGCTGAAGCATATTGAATTCCTTTTCAAAATTTTATGAAGAGCTCATGAAAACAAAAGTCTTAAAATTAACGTGATGAATTTTTATCTTTTGAGGTGGTAGTAAAATTGGCTTATTGTTTAGTCTTTTTGGAATGTTAATGAGTTGTTGAACGAATCAATTGGTCAGAAATGTACTGATTTTAAGGAAGGTGGGCAGGACGCTGTTACTACTTAAACAAGGTGATGTCATCATGAGCGACAAGGATGCCGAGCACTCGGATGTGAATCGCTTTTCTCAGTCGAGTGAGCTCGCGTCAACGGTCACTCCCGCTGCGTCCGTCGTCTCTCCGCCCTCTTCCGAGGTGAGAACTTTTTACTGTGTTAATGTACGTTTGTGTATTGTAATCGACTAGTGGGATGGCTCGAGTAGCGATATGATAATGTGTACAATCGACAAAGACTTTGCTGAATTAACATAAAAAGGATGGCGCTGCATTGAAATTGCTTATCTTTTCACTGCTGTAACAAATATAATTACCTCTTTTGATTACGAACTTTAAATGTTTGGTGAAGTGGCGAAACACTGATAGTTCAGGTTGGTCCCGTTGTAGAGACTGGACAAAAATTATTTCGATTCTGCATGTTATTAGCCATTTCTTAAATGTTGTGTTTCTATTTGTTCAAGAATTGTCATAGTGGTTCAGTCATTTAATGGGCTATAACTTTTTCAGCCACAATTACCATGGATTTGCTACACTGATGCCTTTGCCGGCCCTCCATCTATAGAATATCTCTAGTAGCAAGTTATGATGCAACTGGTTATGATTGAAAATGGGGATAGTGGTTTTTGTGTTACTTGAACCTATTTATATGGGAAACCACCGAAAAGGAAACGTCCCCATTTCGAAACGAAGTTGAGTCCTAGCCGGCTGAATTGCAAAAAAAAAAGGAAAAAGGCACTAAGCCGTGTTTTGTTAGTGCTTAATTGGAAGGTATAATATGTGTTTTTTAGAACTACAGAGTTTATTGTGGTTGTTTCTCAAGGTGTTATGCTCGCATTTTGTTTGCTTTTACGTATTGCAGCTATACCTTCAAAAAAGAAAAGCGAAACAAAATATTCACAAACTTTGTGATGATAGAGGTAGGAGAATTAAGTTGATGATAGTGCAAGTAAAATAGAAAGAAGAGCGAACAGACATCGGGAAGTGTTGAATAAATCTGAGCAAATGCGTAGGTGAGAGAAAAGAAGGCTCGGGAAATTAAAGTTTTTACAGGTATATCGCTAAAACATGTTATTATTTAAAGGTAATTGGACGTCACATATTTCCTGAAATTCAGCGCTTGAAATATTTATTGAGGATAGAAAGTTGTTATATAAGACTGACGTACAACATGCAGAAAAGTTAGTTAGGTTTAGTGTGGGACATAAAATGTGGTAGCCAAAAAATGATGAGCAGTGGAAGTGTTGATAGAGAAGAGGGTGCCATCAGATTGAGATTAATAAGTGATACGAGGTTTTCCTAGTCACGTACAAAGTTTTTCTAACATTTGAGCTGAAGAAGGAGCCCAAACTACGGAGGGGGGATTTTTTCATTGAGTCAAAAAACGGAGAGGGGTGTATTCTTCTAATCAGTTTTTTGCAGTTAGAAGGTTTTTTCTATCCTAGCCTAAGCGCAAACCTGAAATTTTTGGTATATATTAAAATTTCTTCAATAGTGGGGAAAGAGAGCAAAGGTAACATCTGCAACGGTAACGTCTTTGTGTACAAGGCTGCTTATGCTTTATGTTGTTGCATATGCTTCAAAATAAATCAAATTTACCTTTTTATCTCCACCCAACTTCTGTTTTATTTTCATTTCCCATCGTTCTATAGTTTATGAATGTTTTCTTTTACTTTTATTGAAATTAGGATTGAAATTTAAATATTTGATTCGTTTCAGCGATTCTAAAAATATTATTGGCGTTAGAACGCATGCATTCGGCATAACAATGCTATGAAAAATATGTATTCTTTGTCGAACGATGTGAAGGGATCGCATGTCATTTTCAGGTGGTTGAAGAAGATGAAAATGTCGTTACAAAGACCACGGGTGCTGCGCTGCAGGTGGATGGAAATTGGCCAATCTCGACGAATGCAGCAGTTAGCAATTTTGACTCAAAGGTTGCAATTGCTTATTCCCATCTATTGAAATGGTGGTGAAGGGTTGGCTTCTGCCCTTCTTGAACGTTTTACTTTTTCTTGGAACGGTGAATGCCGAGTTTACTCATATTATTTTTCTTGCATTAGAAAATACACTGAGTGAGTCGTGTTTGTTTGCCTCTCCCTTCATGGACATTTGCTTACAGCTAGAGCATCAGTTTCGAATATTAGGTCATATAGACCTTACAAGTTTATAACACTTCATATTTCCTAAGTAGTTGGTAGTTTCCGGTTTCATCCCGACAGGTGGCGAATGTTTTCCACTCAGCACCCATTGCATGAAATCGAATGAAATCTGATTAGGTTCCTAGGTTATTGATTGCTCTCGTTGAAAAAAATCAGTTGTTTACTGTTGTAGTCTCTGTTTCAGGTTTTTTGTACTCAAAAGTTTTCCTTCAATTGAAAGTCGCTACTGGAGTTTCAGTTAATGACATTTTTTGACTTTCGGCGTCTGCTTCATTGAATGAAGCGGAATTGAGACGGGGTGGATAGCATTGCACTCAGCTTGTCTCCGAGGTTTCATTTCAGAATTCGTCCCAGCAACCATCTGTATCTAAATGCGGAAAGCATCCACTGTATCCAACTCTTTAGGACTCTTTTCCGCTACTTGTCTCTGAAGCTAAGAGGGAATGTTGTTTTAAAGATTGATGCATCCTTCACAACAAGAAAACGGTTTAGTTCATGATGGGAAGTGCGATGGGCAATGAAATACGAGACGTCATCGAGGGGGAGCAGCATGTGAGGTGTCAGCTCTGCAACAAGACTACAACGACTGCAAATGGAACCGTCAGCATGCCTTGTGGACATAAGTTAGTTTATTTTATGCGCTTGATATGTTTTTTCGATCACATTAAGTTGTGCGCGTTTTTGTATACCTGACTTTGCTGGTCTAACGCCTACGCACCTACCTTTATTTGTTGCCCCTATTCTTGCAGTATCGACTTAGAACCTTTCACCTCTTTAAGCTTATTTGCGTGTTTCATTGCGCGGGATGAATCCAGTGCAAACCAAAAATAAAATTTTCAGTTGGACATTTGAACAGTTGATGATTTTCATAGGGAAAACAGCTGTTAAGCTTTTCAGCCGCAATTTCTTATCAGGTTTCTTTGAGGCCAAGGAACATCGATTGCAGTCGTATTGCTTAGATAAACGTTGTTAAATCCAGAAAATGCTTTTAATAAGTGTTGTCAGGAAGGGCGAAGCTATACGCATAGGAGTGAACAAGTTCTTATGTGAAAATGGGGCGGTTGGGTTATTTGCCTAAGCTCTCGTGAGCTTTTCGATGTGCTTGAAACTAGTTGGATCCCCGTTTATTTGCGTTTATGGATCCGCTTCATTTTACTTATCTTTGAAAAAAAATTACAGTTCACTTCATTCATCTTACCTTCTGAAAGTTCATTGTCATTCTTTCATTTTGCTTGCTAGATTATTGAGCTGCTTGATTTTCTCGTCTTTCGGATCTTCCGCTTATTCTCATTAACTCAAAAGGTTCTCAGAAATGCCTCTTGAATTTGGTCCATTTGCGCCATCGTAGACGATCACCTAAGTGACAGCACTATACCGCTAACGGCTTTCAAAGAATGCCTTGCAAAGTTAAAAACACTTTAATCCAGTTCACGATCAAAGAAAACCAATTTGCTAATGCTGTTATTTATGCGTCTTCTCCATTCGTCGATTTATTAATCTGACGATATGGCTGTAAGCTCTATTAATTCGGTCGAGCCCTTAGCAACACCACCACCCATCAAACCGTTGACAATTTAGTGAAGTAGGCAACAGCACAGTTGGATTTGACTGCCAGCGTTAGCAACTCCAACTCTTTAAATATTGCTTCTGCTTTAATATGGTAGCGCAAAGTGAAATTTAAGTGTTACAGTTGCTTCAGAACTACGCAGAGTTTTTGTCGTCAGTGTTACAGCCATATGGCGTTAAATGTTCCCTTGTACCACATGAAAGTGAAAAACTTATAAACATGAGAGTGGAGAAAATTTGTGCTTTTAGTGGTTCATTGTTCGAATGTTTATGTGTTTGACCAGGTTCAATTAGGTTGAGGCTCCACTGCTCAGCAAGTAAGATGACTTTTTCTTTTGATTTTACGGATTTGAAGTTTTCCGGTAGGATTGTCACATCCATCACGAAAAGAATCTCCACATTCAAAATTTTCACGGCAATCCGGTATGCTTATGCGCTTTCGCATCTGCAAAGAGCATTGTGACGAGGTTGTGTCTTTGTGTCTATATCTCTTTTTCTCTCGAGTAGAGCCACATAGGCCAGCAGTTCACCGTCCTCGTGTTTAAAGGGTCTTTAAATGTTTGAAGGCTGAAGATGTTAGGATTGGTGAGGGTGAGTATACTATGGAATAACATCAACGTTGAATTTCGAGCGTATCGATGAAACTCTTGTGCATTTAAACGTAGATATGGACATTTAAACGTAGATAAGAAGTTAGATGTGTAATGCAACCGGTGGGATCGAATGTTGCACATAACTTTTTGCAGTCTTTTGGCGGATGGGAAGATTTGTAGAAATGGTTGGTGCAATCATTGGGCATGTTTAATCCTTTATTCTGGATTTATTGAGGTGCTTCGAGAGTGCTAAAGTGTGCATCCTACTAGATTTTGAAACGTACTTACCGATGCACTATAATTTGCGGTTTCCTTTGATTTTGAGCAAGTTATTTGTTATTTAATGGAAATTTGCAGAAAACCAATGAGTCAGTTTTCGCGTGTTGTTCTGCATGAATCAGAATAAAAGGACTGAATTGTGCTTGGTGCTGATAACATAAGTTCACTTCAAATTTGTTGACTGCTATTGGAAATGTGTCGTGCAATCGGGTTGATTCACCGTTCCTCGACACCAACATCCTACCACGTGTGGTACTCGAGAGTGTCTGTCGTCCAGGCATCGCAACTGAACGATAGCATTCTACCATTCAGGATCCATCGATCATACTTCATCCTCCTAGAACCCGGTCCAACCCTTAACTCGACTCCGCTTAAATGTCATATAACCGCGCGAATTTCGTTCCGAACCCCTTTTGCTATTTGCCAGATAACTCCAAAGCACTAAAAAAACTCCAGTTCATATATATCTCACGTTGGTCTTTTCAGTCCTCGTAGCCACTGGACTAAACGAAAGTTTGAGATTCAAGCCTGACAATGTCCCCGTAATTTCCTGCTCAAGAAACAGATTATTCCAACGTATTTGCCGATAATCTGTAAATTTTGTCGGGGTGCTGGCATCGTCGGCAGGCCTCCCGAAGTGAATAAGGATTATGGTCTGCGTGGTGAAGCTGTTCCTAACTCAGTGGTTACCTACCCACCAAAACTCTTAATGCATCGTATCGTGTGGCTTATCTTTTCGCAGTGCTTTTGCAAAAGATTGTAGCGTTGATCGCATCTTTGTCACTGCCCATTCTTTCTTTTGAATCTACACTGCCAGCAGATTTAAGCTCAGATTTTACCTTATATAATTGAGCAAGTAAAAGAGCGTTGCAAGGAAACTTCACATGATATGCGCTTTTGCGTCCCGCTTATCTGACCACTTCGTTTCTTAAGTTATCAATAAGTACTAAAATGCGACAAATAATTTTCTCATATTTGAACCGAGTGAGCCGCTTATGAGGCCTTCTATAAAAGATGTTGCCTGATCGGTGTAAGAATGAAAGTCGGTCAGCGTAAAACGAATGCAAATCTTTTAAACCTTGAAATGTTTATGGCTCCTTTTTGGGTTGATCTGTCGATGGGAAGCATGGACCAGTGTTCCCTTGTTGAAACGGTCGGACGGGCAGACACGCACTTATTCAAGCACGTACATAACATCTGCATAATACATTCACTGAAAGCTAATTTATGAACACAGATATGTTGAACTCCTTCTTAGAAATAGATGTGCATCTTTCAGCTTTCAAGAACGTCCGAGAATTCGAAAATGTTAGATATGAGCAAATTATTCGATTGCTATTTCCTACAGCGGTTATGTTAGAGGGCTGTTGTAGGTGCTCAGATTTAATTGCTGTGCAGTGCAGGCATCCTTATAGAGGATATTCTTGCGATTTCCAGTCTAAAAGAGGTTTATTTAAGGTTCTGCCTGTTCTGTATGCCTGTGGTGAACAGAGCGCAGCAATGTCTTCTTTGCTTGGGTGCGTCCTCCGAATTGACACCACCATGCTCAGGACATAGTGCGAGTTCAAGCACGATCTTCTCAGATCTGTCTCATACGGATATCGCACAAGTGCCAGTGGAGCAGACATTCTCAATCTGGAATCCGATAACACCGAAATCAGCGTCAAAACCACAGGTTTCTGAACTTTTCATCTAACAGCTTTTAAACCTTCACACAACGCACCACAATTCGTTGCAAAGAAAATGCTGAGAAATGAGCTCTGAGAATGCTTCGATATGCAATTTTGTAGTGTGCATTTCATGTGATTATCAGTTTTAAAATTTGATCTGTGCTTTCCAGGTAGGGCTTCCGGCAGGAAAGGTATTCCTCTTTAGTCATGTTTTTGAGTATCATTAGGTTATTCCAGTTATGGGTGGGCACTGAAGTCACGAAGAAGAGGTCGTAATTGGCTTGTAAGCTTCTACGAAATTAGAAACTGTTACAAGGTTTGCTGCAATTATGCTTCCCCGCTGAAGTGTGGGAACTGGTGCAGGTCTCTTAATTCATCCCGACGAATTATTTTTTTAAATAACGAGACCGAATAAATAAGACATCATCGCCCACAAGTGCGAACGGGCAGTGTCCCATCCTCCATTCACAAACTGAGAAATTTGGCTGCGGATTCCTAGATTTTAAACAATTAGATGATAAATAAGGGCAGGAAAAGATGAAGTTTTAGGAGTTGCAGAGAAATTTCAGAAAGTGAGAACGGAATTCCAAAAAATTTGGTCTCTAGTAGCAATTTTTCGGCAAACTGAGGATACTTTCGCCGTCGGACATCATTCATCTGGATGCTTGGCAACTTGCCGACTTTTTTTGAATTGGCGCCAAACATTTGCAGCAACAATGGTCGGTGATCATAATTTTTTGGAGCAAAAGACTACAGTATATGCGTGTGTACTTAAATGTGCATATATCTACATAAGCTTTTCATCAGTTAGCATTGGTTTGGAGAAATCGGCAGCGACCTAATTTCTTCCTCGAAAATAAGCCCTTCTCAGATTTAACTTGCAGCACGCTCGGGTTAATAGAATTGGTCTTCACTTTCCCTCCAATATGCTTTCATGTGTAAGTTTACAGATGCTAAAAGCCATTCTCTCCTTGTGCGCCGATGCATGTAAAAGGCTGACACAAAATTCACCCGTTCCCTGAAATACTCAAAGATTTTAAAGGAATCGTTTGAAATTGTCGGCCACCCTTTGTAGTTCTCATTTTCCATTGGGCCAGGTGGATTCTAAAGAGCACAGCTTCGCGAGCAACCTCCCGAGTTCGATTCTCTGATGAAATTTTATGTGGCCCATCGACATTAGCTTGTGGCGATACGCGCTTGTTGATGCGCTAGTGTTATTACAGCGTATGTCGAAGTATATGATGCCATCGATGCTAGACAGCGGTGTGGTTAGCACGAGTCCAGTTTCCTCGCATCTTGCGGCCGGCACTGCCCAGTTTTCGATGCCACCTCCCCTGATGTCACAGACGATCAACTGGCATACAGCGCCAAGGGCAGAAATCCAAACGCCCTTCGAACACACCTACCCGCGATGCACGATGTGTGCTGAGGTACTTTTTTGAAGGTTTTTGTCTCATTATTCGCTTACTATTCGCTCCATCTTGATTCTCTTTGAAGGCTCGGTTGTTGAAAGTGGGAAATAGTTGAATATGATTTGTGAGGACTTAGTGCTCTTTTTTAGTTACTACTTGCTGGAGCTGCATGAAAATCCGTATTGGATAGCTAATGAATTGCACTTGTTTTAGGGGGTTTTTTTTTGCCTTGTGAATAGGCGCATATTGCTGATCTCTGCCTCTCTATCTGTTTTCCCTCTCCACATATTTCAATCTTAGAATCCGTCGAATTGAGTGGAAGGGAATTCAACGCTGTGCGCATTCAGCTTTCTACGGACTTTGGTTACGAAAATTAGTCACCATCTTTTGACCTTGCCATTGTTTACGTTTGCTATGTTTCCCATTGATTGAAGTTTCGGTATTCGATTATTGCTGGAAGCGGAAATTTTTCAAGGTAGATTCAGCAAACCAAACCTAAAAGTTCCCCTTGTTCAAAACTTGAAATACTGAGCCATGAAAGAGAGGCATTATTGGCATCTTGCGGGATGGGGACCGATTTTAAAGAGAGCATTTGATTGCCGCGGAGTCGGTTTCGTTAGTGTTCAGATCATCATAAAACTTGAAGGGAAGAATTTTCCCATAAGGGTACCATAAGCCAGACCTCGAAGGCACGGTACGGGGAAAGGAGTGATTTTTATTCATAATCTTGAACCGGAACTAGCAGCGCCCGAGTCGCCATCACTAGATTCCTGTGAGTGGGAAAGGAGTTTCCGCGCGTATAAGTTATCCACAGAGGCGGGGAGAACGTTTTGACTGTGGGGGAAGTGGATGTCTTCCAAAGCACTAAAATTGTCCGTGAATTTATTGTATAAGCGCATGTGCAGAAAATTTTCTTAGAACTGGTCGCAATCAATTAGTGTGGCAGTTAGAGGGGGGGGGGGGGGGGGGGGGGGGGGGGGNGAGGAGGAGGGGTTGCTCTCAGCAAAAGCATGATGGAAATTGGACAGAAAGATAATAAGAGGAATTAATAGAGAATGCCATTAAAAGCGTTTCCGCCGTGGACGTTGGTGCCTTCGGTGCAGGATGGAGATGGACCTTTCGTCTTTTCTTGTTGTTTGTCTTTGCGTAATTTTTATTTTCCCAATCGAAAAGTTGAATGAATTAATGGAGAAGTAAGTGGTTTCTATTCGGATTTTCGACTACTTTGCTTTACAGATATCGTTCATCTGTATTGGTGCATTTATAGTGCTTATGTAAGTGCATTTATAATTGGAACGTTAGTTGCTGTATTTATTGTTTGAGATGTAAATGCTTCACACTTTTTATAAATAAATATATATATATATATATATATATATACATTTCTTTCTTCATTTGAAATATCGGACTATGTCGCTGTCAGTGACATGTTAGTGAGTGGGTATATGCCCGTATTTATTTATGCAAGGTAGAGATTCTTCAGGATAATGCGATCGCCACGGCACGGTGCATACAGTGCGAGGAAACGTTATGTGGGGAATGCGTTGCGGCACATCACAGGGTTCGAATGACTCGTGACCACACTCTTGTTAGCGTCGAACCTTACAAAGGCTTCGCAGTACCGCAGGTGTTTACTTTGGATGACTAAATTGTTTGTCAACCAAACCTTTCAATGTTCCCACACAGTTCATTTCTTTATGTTTGTACATCTCAACTTGTCGTCAGTGATTTATTATATCATTTAAAGTTTTATTAGCCTATTTAAAAAATTACTTGCTCTTCTTAGCAGTGCTGACGTTTAAGTAAAATTTTAGCAGAAAAAGAAAAAATCGAAACTGTATTTGCACTTTTGCAGTTTTCTCCATACGCAAATCTTCTATGAAACAGTGGTACTTAAGACGTTTATGGTCTTCCCACGTAAAATTCGTTCTTTCCTTTTACTGGCGAGCGGTAGCCACTCGTGGGTGGGTTGGCTAAGGTTCCTCCAGTGGTTAATCGATCCCGCAGCCTATCGAATGAACTGTTTCTCTGTTTGCGAAAAATGGTTGAAAAAGGCTGTGGCGAGCCAGAAATTTCCACTTATACGATAATTTGCATCGGGCATCCTGAATGCGTTCATTGCGGGATAGTATATCTTATCAGTGACTGATCTTGAATGCGATAGCTTCACTTACATTATTTCATATGTTGTATGCAGGCGGATAAGGCATCCTATCATGGCATTTGTCATCAGATCTCATCCTCGGACGATGCAGTTCACAGCTTCAGGTAGTGGGTGGCAACGAATGTTTCAAAGTGGATGAATTGGTCGAGGGTGAAACGTGCAACACTCACGATGCATCACTGTTATGTATGTGCACGACTTGTGGTGGTGTGGGTCTGTGCCATATGTGCATTTCGGAGCATCCTAAGCATCCTCTTGTACCGCATGGTGATTTGCGTACCGCTGTTCTCATGCTTATTGCGGGTTCGAAACACGACCAGAAGAATGTCGAGGACGCAATCGAAACGGTGCGCAGAATGTCCGAGCGGATCGAGGCATCTGTCCAGGTTAGTTACTTTAAGTCACAGCCCCGAATCAAGTATGAGCGTGGCTTCGTTGTACCAGATAGCCGAATTCATTGTTTTAAACAACTTGCTACATTGTTTTTCTTGTTAATATTAACCACACACATTCTGAGAACAAGGTGCATGTTTTCTTTAAGTATGCTGCTTGGAATTGTCGTTAAAACATTGTGATTTATGGTCATAACTGCAGTTTGTTTAGTTGCGGATGTGAAATGAACAGATTATGTTATTTGGTTTGAAATCGAGTCTAACAAGTGAAATCAGTGTCTGTTATGGATGTTGGTAGTACATTCTGTCAGCTATTTAGTAGGTACAATCCGAAAGGTATAGGAGGGGAGGGCGCAGCTTCATGCTGTCCGAAGGTCTATTTACCAATAATTGAATTGTTTTCAAACTGCTAATATTTCCTTGCTGGAGGTCAGTGTGTGCCGACTGATGCATTAGTACATGTGTATACGAAAGTACACTGCATAAGGGTGTTGTATTTTCAGTCGGTAATGCGTGAATTGCGTTCAGTGATCCATATTCATATAAGCGCTTTGGAGGAGCGCAAGAGGGACTTGCTGCAAAGAGTGGACACAATTCGGCAGTCGAAAATGAGTGTACTTAAAGCTCAGGGTGAGCGTCTCGCGTTGCGTCTCACGTCATTAAGCGATGCGCTCAAGGTACTTTTATGATTTACTTCTCTCACTGTTACTTCACGTGTTTATTTTCGCACCTGGAGAGGCAGGTATGCATATCAGCACTTAATGGTGTGGGCGCATCGCGAATTACATCTCTTATCGTAATAGGCGTTCACTGAACCGTTAGAAGGTTGAAGTGAAGTGCAGTTGGATCCGTTTGTTTTTATTAATTGTCTATTTGCGTGCTATTGTGCCATCTTTGTTATGTGCCTCTAGTCGTTGGCGTTTTATGATCGTTTTTGTTTCGATAGATAGCTAGTTCTTTTTTATGCTCTACCCCGTCGTAGCACTTTTGATACTGAGATCAGGGAAAGTTAGTATTTATTTAAGATCTTTTTTATCGAGTCAACAAACAGCATTCGTGGTGAAGGTCCAAACAGTCTAAGCAATATGAACATGTCCACATCTGCACTAGTATTGTCGTTGTTTATTTAGAAGAAATGTTTGTTCATATTATATTTGAATGGGCAATAATGGGTTGCTATTCATATTTACGTTGTCACTTGAAATAGAACTGAAGGATTAAAGGCGGAGGGAGGAGGGCATTTGTTCCCAAATTTTGGTAGAATGCAGCAGCGGTGCGTAGTGTTTGGAAATATGAGAACAAACCGTTTTTTCAGTTTTCTGGCTAAAAGATGTACTTATTTGTGGTGGTCTTTTTAATGCGATATTTATTTCATTTTCCTAAAGTTAGCGAGAGGGGTTCATCCAAAAAGGATTGGTATGGAGGGTTTTGTTCAAGATTTTACGGAAGGGAGTTTATGACTTCATTGTATTTTTTTATTATTTAGCAAAATGCTCTTGCTGCACGTCATTTTTGGAGTGAAGGGTCTTGTGTACTGAAATGACAGAACGGGCCATACAATATTGCGCTTGAATATTTTGGGGCATGTAATTTTAAGGTTTCCTAAAAGGTATTTCCAATTAAATTACAGCGTTGGGGAATTAGTTGATGGGGATTCTTTATTGATTGGATTGTCGAAGGTGAGATTAATTTGTATAATGTTGAAATATTATGGGCGGCGGAACTGGTGGCAGCATCTGGAGAAGGCAGCGAGGTTCACCTACGTGCTACGTTCGATTCGCTAATGGCAGTGCTACGTGAGCAAAATGTCTACCTCGTACCAAATGAAACCGATCTGCTCAAGTTTATTCCACCCGACAATTCGTTCATCACACGGTAATGCCTTGTCTACTTCTTTTGTTTTGATGCGTTCAAGCAGTATTGTTTGTGGCGGTCTTTGCATATCATGCTGAATCGTTCACGTAATCTAGTAGTTCTTTCAAAATAGCCTTGTTTTGCGAACCAGGTGCAGCTGAGAGAGGGAGATAATGGACTTAGATTTGAACACTTTCAATATAGTCACAGTCATGTTTGAAGACCTAACAAAAAACTTATGGTTTGTAAACTGTATAAGCTGATGTACGTGGGCTTTTCGTGCATTCCGAGAACCATGGATACTTTTCCAACTTGTGCATGAGAAAGAAGTCTGTTGAAATAATTTTGCTTATTAGTGCGCATGTATCGTTATTGCAGTTTGCGAATAAAGACTTTCATATAGTGTTGCCTTTTGTGGGCTAGTTCTACTCAGATGTTACGTTGCTGCCGCACCAATCATGTGGCGGTTTTTATTCCTCATCGATATGGGAGGCCAATGAAATCATTGAAGGAAATTTGTTGCAGCCTGCGCAATTTGGGGGAACTGGACAGCGGCGCTTGTGCACGCACAACTCACATTATCGGTGATAGCTACAAGCGCGCGATCCGCGATCGAATGAGTACCATAGAGGTGCAGACAAGGGACGCGTGTGGAGACGCATGCATATCGACTAGCCACGCGTTGACTGCGACGTTTACAGCACCTGATGGACGTCCTCTACAAATCCATATTGCGTACTTCTAATTTTCTTCAATTTTTAAAGTCGTTCCAAATTTTCGAGCTCTTGAGAGTTGTCGTAGGGGCTCTTTTGGGAGGAGAGGAATCAGTCCTGAAATTGACACATCAGCGAAGTGCCGTTCAGTGAAAATAAATCCCTCTCCTGATTTTCAAGCTTGAGAGAGATTTGGAGAGCGTATTCAAGGCCAGGATTTGGAGATGATTTTTTGCCATCAGTATGTAACGTTCAAGGAAGCCGATCTCTACTCAGACAGATGTTGCTTCTGCTTCACAACACGCAAAGCTTTGTGCTTACTGCTTTACAACGCATACAAGCTTTCAACCTCGCTGATTGATTTCGAACAAGCGACGCCTCTGCTTGCTATCTCAGCACGTGGGGATTCTTTATTAGTCTTCGCTACGTGAAAGCCTCCATGCGTTAAAAAATGCGGTGTTCTCATTTTGCTGCCCTCTATTCTCTATTTTCTCTTGTTTTTTTTTTCTTCAACAACTTTCTTGTTGCGCGAAATGTTTGCCCGTTAGCCGTGGTGAAAGAGGGAAGTAGGGGAATAAATTCATCTGTTGAGTGTTGTCTCAGCAGTGTTAATAGTTTTAGTGAACGAGAAGGGGGTATCTATGCACTCAGCTATTACCCAATTGAAGAAGGAAGTCACGTGCTGGACGTAATGATTCGTGGTGTGTCGATAAGGTATCGTTTTCTTTCTCACTTGCTATTCTTTGCTCAAATTAGACGTCATCTGCGATCGACATTATGCGGAGGGTAGAGTTTGTATATTCACGTTGGGGAATCTGATATTATGCAAATTGTAAGTGCCATGAAAGTATTGATTTTATTGCACTGAATGTACTATCTAAGAGGTATTTAATAAGGCATGTGTTTCTAGATGGGGAATGGTAGTTAACAGTCGAAGTGAATCTGTTCAAGATGGCGTTGTGTGAAACTTTTTTCGTTCACTGGTTACTCATAGTGATGTTCATATTGTGTTCTGGCTATGAAGCTGCGATGTGGAGCACACCTACTGTGAGCAAGTGAAAGCGTATGAAAGTTTTGATTAGGATGGCTCATCTTAGGAGAATGTGAATAAATATTTTGTTCATGAAGTGTATTTCTTATCGGGATGTTTATGAGGCCAGCGAGTTCTGGCCGGTATTTCTGTCTACTTTTATTATTTCGTTTTGCATCTTTTCACGAAGGGGATGGGAGTTTAAACATTGCAAAGTGAAGGGACGAGTTGCACTGAAACTAAAGGCATGCCATGTTTAAGTGGACAGGATGTTGCATCATCATAGACTTAAAGTCCTAGTTGCAGTGGTTGTCCTGCAGTGGTTCATGTTAGGAAAGGACGTAATTATGCGAGCCTCGCCCGTACAGGGCCAGTTTTTTCATTCGGCAGTGAGGGCACGGCGGATGGACAGGTGTGCCGCCCCTGGGGCATTTGTTGCGACAACAAGGGTCGCATCTTGGTTGCCGATCGCAGCAATAACCGTATTCAAGTGAGTTGATCACTTTTTCTGGTCGTAGTGGACAAATTTGTACCGTTCAATCCTTATTATAAGCATTTCTTATTTTAGTCGTAGCGTCAAGCCGGCAAAAGATGGTTTTTGGATCTTCTGGTGGATGAATTTAATAATTCATTGCTCTATTTAGTCGACAGTTTTTCAAGCTCGTTGAATTCTTTGTAGCTTGCATTTGTTTCTTTTTCAAAAACCAGCATGAACTGTTTTATTTATTTTATCCTTGCCGATGGAAGACCCTCAATTTTCTCCATGTTGAAGGGAGGGCGAGAGCATCATTAGGACAGAGTTTAGATTCGAAGGATTAGTAACGACTCACAATTTGTCTGTTTTGTGCGTATATGACATTTTTAAACGTCCTAATTTTCAGTCGTTTGATGAGGTGTTCTCAATGGTAGCTGACTAAGAGTGGTTGGAGGTTTAGATCGGAGCAGCATATATGCATCACTGATAGATGTGTGATGTGTTGGTGATGTGTTTTACTTCTAATGCGTAGTGTTGTTCTTGTTTGTAGCACACAGCTTATTTGAGGGCATCCTTGTGTCGTTTTGCATGAAAAGTGTGGAGGATTTTGGTTGATTTTCGTTTCTTTGCTTGTTATTATGCATTCGGAATGGGTCGAAGCCATGTCTGCACATATGTGTGCGCGCAGTATCTGTCTCACCTCACAATTCAAGTGTTGGTAGCTAGGGCGACAAAATTTAATGGGTTTAATTTGCGTTAGTATTGTTCAACCACTTGCGTACTACAGTCGCCCTAGTTGCCTTTACGGAATACCGCCCACCCTTGCTTCTTTGTCGCGACCTTCCTGAGCTCTGTGTGGGCCGACCAAATAGGGTGGAACCGTGAGAAAAATTCGTATATATTTCCTACTGAGGGAGAGGGGAAGAGGGGAGAATTTCCAAAGTGCTTACGAAATACTATTAACACACGTTATTTGTCGCAAAATTCTCGGACAGGAGGTAACGCCAGTTCTGATTAGAGGTGCATAGGCAAGTATCATTGACTGCCTAGCAAAGGGTGGTGATGGGCGGGGAAAAAGTATTACCGAAGCGGAGCTCAGACGTTGTGGCCATATTCTTCCTTATTACTTTGACCTGAAATTTTTTTTTAATGCTATGCATACATGTTAAGGAACAAAGCTATTCATTATGGGAACTTGCAAGGGCCGAGCAGCAAAAGTGCACTTTAGTGCTTTCACTTTCCTTCTTAACCGTGTTCACTGTGCGCAGTGCAAAGAGAGTATTGACGTTGCTGCCCGGAATTTGCGAGTCTTTTTTAATCATCCTTCCTATTCTTCGCTCATTCTTGCTTGCATTTTTCATCTTTCTGGCTTCTTCGAGAGATGCTTCGCTTTGCTATGTGCTTGCTGGAGTGCTTGTAACAAGCAGAACACGCTTTATTTGGAGCAACACTCGCATAACGGCATAACGGCATTAAGCAAAATAACAGCACGGGTATGTAATAGGCAGCTGTTAAAACATTAGCGGTTTGATCGAAAACCATTAGCCTAAAATGCCATTAGCCTAAAACGATGAAGGTGGTTGAAACTTTTATCGTGTAACATCTGCTGACGTTTATGAGATAACACTGAAGTCTCATTTTAGATTCTGAAGAGAAAATGGCGAAGCGGAGAAGTAAACTGAAGCCTCAAAAAGGCTGTTGAAAATGAAAGCTGACAAGTTTCGCTTGCCCTTTAAACTGGAAAAAAAAAGAAGATTATTTTCAAATACGTGCCAAGAATTTTACCACCTTGAAGTAAAGCCTGAGAATTTTGCAAAGGTTTGCCACATTGAAATGTGTCAAAGAAGTTTGCTATCTGAAGTGGGATCTGAAGAATGCTGCTGAATAATTGCCAGCACTTCAACTGTGGACGTTGTAGGGAATCCGTTTCTAATTCTTTTTGTTCTCATTTAACCTACATCAAAACACATCTTTATATGTTACAACTTTATCGAGTGCTTGTATATTTTTTCCCTTGAAAGCGTCTCTACTGCACACTCAAAAACTGTCAAGCAAAAGATATATTTGATCCATTTGCGTCTGCGCTGAAGTCATTCACCAACTCTATCTTATATTAAAGAGGAGAAATTAGTGTACGAAATACTACAAGTAGACGCGACATTTGAAAAATGGGGGTACATATGGTAAACAACCCAGAGAGCAGAGCAAACGCCGCAACAGATCGTCCCAATGAAGCGAAATGACGAATAAACTAGGGCATCTCTGATATTACTCGCAAAGCAATTATCCTTAGCTAGACCTCGATTGCCAGAAATAAAGTGGATGATATGAACTGATTATAAAAACACTGAGATTGATGACATTAACAAGTATGGAAATTAGCGAACATCTGCAACCACATCATGCATATGAACGTATACGCTGTACACTTGAATGGTGAGTGTTTAGGGGGCGGTGAAATGTACAGTAGAAGATGAATGGAAGAGGAAATATCCGCCAAAGTTTTCTACGACTTCAAGTTAAGAGTTAGTTTCAGAACGTTGAGAAGAATGGAAGCTTTAAACAATTTAACAGCATTCTCAGAGAAGCGAAGCTCGTTGAAACAAACAGCGTAGGTGAACTGGAATTAGGAAGTGAAAGGAAAATATGGGAATAAAAATGAAGATGTGCTTAGCAACTTTCTACAGCGCGTGAACATCGGAAGATAGTCGAGTGGAAAAGCTGAAGAGCTGCTCGTTTTGTCGCATCCAATCGGTTTCTCTGTTGTATCTGCAAGGGTGTGGTAGCGTTGAATCCAACTTCCACTGAATACGGCATCGGAAATGTCTCCACCATCTTGACCAATTTTAGGTATTGTTGACTCATCTTCTGCATCTAACACAAATTCACCATTACGAAAATTCGCTTGCTTCATCATTTCTCAGCTCCACCAACTCTTCTTCAGCTTCAAATTCTGCATCTCCAACAGTGGGGGTGAAAGGGTCAGTCATCCACGAAATGTGTTCATTTTAATGACGTCATGAAAAGGACCGCTCATGTCTAACTTCAGCTCACTAAGGCAATTTGCAAAGCAATCGATGCCTTTTATCAACAAATGCCTCTCGATGGGTATCATTTCCGGGTCGGAAATGGCCGAAATTCGCCTCTTCGAAAGTTTCAGTAGTGTAGTTCCAGCTTGGTGGAACCGAGTAAGTTCAGCATGTAGTCGACAAGGATGATTCTTTCTACTTTGAGTTCGGTGTTCGTCTCGTTGAACTTTTCATGGTTCCTGGTCAAGTCATGTGCATCCTTTTAAGCTCTTTGCATTCCTTGCATAGTTTAGCGCTGTCCTTCACCAGAAATTCTAGAGCACTCGTAATGACCAGTGGATCGAAATAACCAGTCAAGAGCTGGTCTTAGCTTGCTCGTCGCTTTCACTGCAACGAAAACGGGACATGCGGTTGTTTCCTTGCGTTGGATTTTATGCGACTTCTGACGTGAGTCACAGTTGGTAATAGTGGATGAAGCGTGCCTATGAGGTGTTTTGAAACAAGACGTTGTCTGTTGTCTAGGCAGTGCACTGCAGGCAAAGCGGACGCCTTTGTCGACGGAAGAGCTACGAAAACGAAACCTTTGCATCGGTCTCTTGTCATCAAAGGTATGTCGTTTCTCGCATAGCTCATGATGTTCTGGAGAAGTTCATCGTTTTAAAATGTATCTTCCGCAAGTCGAACACAGCTTATCCGGTGGTTTCCGGTTCCAGTTTTCTTGCGAACAGCATTTCTTTACGAAGCCTATAAAGCGTGCACTCGTCGTCAAAGTACTACATAGAAGTCATAAGTGAGGCGGCGATGCCTGACATAGTTGATTCATTCAATTGAATGGGCACGTTTTCAATTCTTCTAGATTCTGCGGCTCTGCATCGTTCGCCTTTTTTTCTGATGTGCCTAATAACTGAGGTTTCATTCAGCGCTAACAATTTCGGCACACCCGTTAAATGCAGATGCATCATAGCCAAGATCACTTCACGTGTCTCGTGCAGCGATTATCGTCTCCCTCCCAAAATATCCGCATTCCCTTCCTCTGCAATAATTTCGGCTATTCAGAAAGATACTAAGAATCCATCTTCTGCTGTTTGTCTTCTATCTTGTAGATTTCGGGAATCGTTCTTAAGCCACGCAGCTGATCGCGCATGTTCTTAGATTGACGCTTCTTCCTGTGATTCTTATCTGGAAGTGCTCGCGAAGTCGGTAGCCTTTTGATTACCCATGTTGAGCTGTTTTCATAGATATGGCACGAGAAAAGCGACTCTCGAATGGAGAGTCATCGGAACCAACAGCGAGGCATTCATGAGAGTGTTGACGATACTTCTTTTTTGACACTCGTCTCAAAGGATTTTGTACAAAAACAACCGAAAACGGGCCGAGAGGCATGACTGCATAGGTAGAGGCAAAAACAAAATTGTTCATCCCTAAGAGGAAGAGCAGACGCCATTTGACGACTTTTGCCTACTGGCAGCACGAGTCGCCGTGCGGGTTACACTTAGCTAGCCAAGTGCGAAGTGACCAAGAACTCACAGTAGAGCCAACTGCATAATTTTTTGCAACCTTTTTTCTATTCTTCCCGGCATTTGTAAAATATTTCGCGATTCTATTCAGTACGTTTTAAAAAATTCTGCGGATGCGATACGGTCCCAGTCCTCTGTGCATCATTATGGTTCATCCTTTAGATGGAAATTTCGAATCCAGACAGAGAGAAGCCCTCAGACATTGAGAACTAAAAACTGGAAATTCAATAAATTCGGAAAGATTGAGACACCTTTCCTATGAAGCTAAATTAGTACTTAAAAGAAGCATATGCAAAAGACGCCAGTTAACAGATGAGTAATGAGTGGAAAGTTATGACCATATAAATAATTGCAAAAATTTGTTCTTCGACCTTATAACCTATCGCCTCTTGGTCGTGCGTTGTATTGACATTTGGTTGCAGCTAGTAAAAATGTTTATCGTAGCATGGCTGCAGAAATGAACAGAACACTAACAACTCTCGAGAGGAATTTCTTACATCTAACTCTCTTATGTCGATCACCGTTTTGCCGTCTTGATGGGCGCAGCCTTAGTCCACTGAGGTGTCACCTCGGCCGCTCTTAGACAGCGTCGAGGCCTTTTCCTGGTTCGGAATACCGCTGTCAAGTTCTGGGTCAAGCAGTGCACCCAATATGCAACTACACGTTTCAGTGTTATTCACTCTGTCGTCTGTTGCATCTGCCACAACTGCTGTGGGCACTCATCGATGAAACACTTCAGATTCGTGTAATTAGACCTTTTATTCACGCCTGTTCAAACGGAACAGCATCTGATGATGTCACACACAAAAGAAACACTTGGAACACGAGAGTACGAAAATATGGGATGGAAAGGAAGAGCAGAAATTCTGTCGTGTGCATGAGCACCGCCTCACTCAAGGTATGGACACAGCCTACAATATGTTTGGGGACAAGAGTAGTGAAATATGGGAGAAGGGAGCAGAAGCCCTGGCAAATGTATGCACACTATCTCATACGGGTCACCTAGACATTCAGCCTGCAGTGTTTTGGGGGAGGGAGAGGTTATGTTCTAAATGTTGTAAAATGCAAAGGTGCCTGCAGTACCGAGATTCTACATGGTGACTACTGGACAATCTCTTCTATCTACAGCGTTGGTGGTTCCTACTGTCATTAGCAACACGCGTTCTACTAAGTAAAGGTGCAAAATTGGGGAAAGAGATGCGCAGAAAAAGGGAAATACTCTGCCCAAATAATCTTTTAAAAATGTTCAAGCGGTATTCTTGGGAAATTCGCAGAAGCAGTATTCACGCAAAACACTTTGGAATCACCCTGAAACCTCGCAGTCCATTCATGTTTATAACGCTACTCATTTTGAAGGTTGTTACCCCAAAACAACTGCACAGTAAATGAAGAGATGCACCGATACAACAAAACATCACCCAGTGCATAGATCCGCTTATTTCCTTGAGGTACACTAAGGGCCAAATGACCGCATCGTCAATAGTATTCACTACGAATGACCAACAGGTCTATTAACACTCCCACCACTAATTACCACTGCATCTGTTAACACTATAACCTCGCTTTGCCAGTTATTTTATCGTTTCCTTTAAATAACTGCCTAAGGAGCTGACAACTTGTATGCACCTTTGCTTCTCGCTATTTGCACGATGTGCACCTTTCTGTTGCACGAGTATTATGGGTATTTCTGTGCTAACAGCCTGCAGGCTGAAAAAAACCCAATGTGTCACCGGTCCATTTGGTAAGAAATGAAGTGACACATCGAAAATACGTCAAGGGAATACGAGCTATCAAACATTTCTTTGCTTAAGCTGTTCGAAGTTTCACAAAATGAGGGAAAATACAACTTGACAAAGTTCACATCGAAATCTTTCAAGCCTTTACAGGTTGAAAGTAAACAACAACTGAAACAGTAAACGTTGCGCTGTTTCCGCGGTAGTAATACTCATCTTCATGCGTAAGGGTGTTACTTCTTATATAGGCTCAGGTAAACTGAGTGGTTAACGATGCGCTCAGTGCACCATTAGCCTAAAACGATGAAGGTGGTTGAAACTTTTATCGTGTAACATCTGCTGACGTTTATGAGATAACACTGAAGTCTCATTTTAGATTCTGAAGAGAAAATGGCGAAGCGGAGAAGTAAACTGAAGCCTCAAAAAGGCTGTTGAAAATGAAAGCTGACAAGTTTCGCTTGCCCTTTAAACTGGAAAAAAAAAGAAGATTATTTTCAAATACGTGCCAAGAATTTTACCACCTTGAAGTAAAGCCTGAGAATTTTGCAAAGGTTTGCCACATTGAAATGTGTCAAAGAAGTTTGCTATCTGAAGTGGGATCTGAAGAATGCTGCTGAATAATTGCCAGCACTTCAACTGTGGACGTTGTAGGGAATCCGTTTCTAATTCTTTTTGTTCTCATTTAACCTACATCAAAACACATCTTTATATGTTACAACTTTATCGAGTGCTTGTATATTTTTTCCCTTGAAAGCGTCTCTACTGCACACTCAAAAACTGTCAAGCAAAAGATATATTTGATCCATTTGCGTCTGCGCTGAAGTCATTCACCAACTCTATCTTATATTAAAGAGGAGAAATTAGTGTACGAAATACTACAAGTAGACGCGACATTTGAAAAATGGGGGTACATATGGTAAACAACCCAGAGAGCAGAGCAAACGCCGCAACAGATCGTCCCAATGAAGCGAAATGACGAATAAACTAGGGCATCTCTGATATTACTCGCAAAGCAATTATCCTTAGCTAGACCTCGATTGCCAGAAATAAAGTGGATGATATGAACTGATTATAAAAACACTGAGATTGATGACATTAACAAGTATGGAAATTAGCGAACATCTGCAACCACATCATGCATATGAACGTATACGCTGTACACTTGAATGGTGAGTGTTTAGGGGGCGGTGAAATGTACAGTAGAAGATGAATGGAAGAGGAAATATCCGCCAAAGTTTTCTACGACTTCAAGTTAAGAGTTAGTTTCAGAACGTTGAGAAGAATGGAAGCTTTAAACAATTTAACAGCATTCTCAGAGAAGCGAAGCTCGTTGAAACAAACAGCGTAGGTGAACTGGAATTAGGAAGTGAAAGGAAAATATGGGAATAAAAATGAAGATGTGCTTAGCAACTTTCTACAGCGCGTGAACATCGGAAGATAGTCGAGTGGAAAAGCTGAAGAGCTGCTCGTTTTGTCGCATCCAATCGGTTTCTCTGTTGTATCTGCAAGGGTGTGGTAGCGTTGAATCCAACTTCCACTGAATACGGCATCGGAAATGTCTCCACCATCTTGACCAATTTTAGGTATTGTTGACTCATCTTCTGCATCTAACACAAATTCACCATTACGAAAATTCGCTTGCTTCATCATTTCTCAGCTCCACCAACTCTTCTTCAGCTTCAAATTCTGCATCTCCAACAGTGGGGGTGAAAGGGTCAGTCATCCACGAAATGTGTTCATTTTAATGACGTCATGAAAAGGACCGCTCATGTCTAACTTCAGCTCACTAAGGCAATTTGCAAAGCAATCGATGCCTTTTATCAACAAATGCCTCTCGATGGGTATCATTTCCGGGTCGGAAATGGCCGAAATTCGCCTCTTCGAAAGTTTCAGTAGTGTAGTTCCAGCTTGGTGGAACCGAGTAAGTTCAGCATGTAGTCGACAAGGATGATTCTTTCTACTTTGAGTTCGGTGTTCGTCTCGTTGAACTTTTCATGGTTCCTGGTCAAGTCATGTGCATCCTTTTAAGCTCTTTGCATTCCTTGCATAGTTTAGCGCTGTCCTTCACCAGAAATTCTAGAGCACTCGTAATGACCAGTGGATCGAAATAACCAGTCAAGAGCTGGTCTTAGCTTGCTCGTCGCTTTCACTGCAACGAAAACGGGACATGCGGTTGTTTCCTTGCGTTGGATTTTATGCGACTTCTGACGTGAGTCACAGTTGGTAATAGTGGATGAAGCGTGCCTATGAGGTGTTTTGAAACAAGACGTTGTCTGTTGTCTAGGCAGTGCACTGCAGGCAAAGCGGACGCCTTTGTCGACGGAAGAGCTACGAAAACGAAACCTTTGCATCGGTCTCTTGTCATCAAAGGTATGTCGTTTCTCGCATAGCTCATGATGTTCTGGAGAAGTTCATCGTTTTAAAATGTATCTTCCGCAAGTCGAACACAGCTTATCCGGTGGTTTCCGGTTCCAGTTTTCTTGCGAACAGCATTTCTTTACGAAGCCTATAAAGCGTGCACTCGTCGTCAAAGTACTACATAGAAGTCATAAGTGAGGCGGCGATGCCTGACATAGTTGATTCATTCAATTGAATGGGCACGTTTTCAATTCTTCTAGATTCTGCGGCTCTGCATCGTTCGCCTTTTTTTCTGATGTGCCTAATAACTGAGGTTTCATTCAGCGCTAACAATTTCGGCACACCCGTTAAATGCAGATGCATCATAGCCAAGATCACTTCACGTGTCTCGTGCAGCGATTATCGTCTCCCTCCCAAAATATCCGCATTCCCTTCCTCTGCAATAATTTCGGCTATTCAGAAAGATACTAAGAATCCATCTTCTGCTGTTTGTCTTCTATCTTGTAGATTTCGGGAATCGTTCTTAAGCCACGCAGCTGATCGCGCATGTTCTTAGATTGACGCTTCTTCCTGTGATTCTTATCTGGAAGTGCTCGCGAAGTCGGTAGCCTTTTGATTACCCATGTTGAGCTGTTTTCATAGATATGGCACGAGAAAAGCGACTCTCGAATGGAGAGTCATCGGAACCAACAGCGAGGCATTCATGAGAGTGTTGACGATACTTCTTTTTTGACACTCGTCTCAAAGGATTTTGTACAAAAACAACCGAAAACGGGCCGAGAGGCATGACTGCATAGGTAGAGGCAAAAACAAAATTGTTCATCCCTAAGAGGAAGAGCAGACGCCATTTGACGACTTTTGCCTACTGGCAGCACGAGTCGCCGTGCGGGTTACACTTAGCTAGCCAAGTGCGAAGTGACCAAGAACTCACAGTAGAGCCAACTGCATAATTTTTTGCAACCTTTTTTCTATTCTTCCCGGCATTTGTAAAATATTTCGCGATTCTATTCAGTACGTTTTAAAAAATTCTGCGGATGCGATACGGTCCCAGTCCTCTGTGCATCATTATGGTTCATCCTTTAGATGGAAATTTCGAATCCAGACAGAGAGAAGCCCTCAGACATTGAGAACTAAAAACTGGAAATTCAATAAATTCGGAAAGATTGAGACACCTTTCCTATGAAGCTAAATTAGTACTTAAAAGAAGCATATGCAAAAGACGCCAGTTAACAGATGAGTAATGAGTGGAAAGTTATGACCATATAAATAATTGCAAAAATTTGTTCTTCGACCTTATAACCTATCGCCTCTTGGTCGTGCGTTGTATTGACATTTGGTTGCAGCTAGTAAAAATGTTTATCGTAGCATGGCTGCAGAAATGAACAGAACACTAACAACTCTCGAGAGGAATTTCTTACATCTAACTCTCTTATGTCGATCACCGTTTTGCCGTCTTGATGGGCGCAGCCTTAGTCCACTGAGGTGTCACCTCGGCCGCTCTTAGACAGCGTCGAGGCCTTTTCCTGGTTCGGAATACCGCTGTCAAGTTCTGGGTCAAGCAGTGCACCCAATATGCAACTACACGTTTCAGTGTTATTCACTCTGTCGTCTGTTGCATCTGCCACAACTGCTGTGGGCACTCATCGATGAAACACTTCAGATTCGTGTAATTAGACCTTTTATTCACGCCTGTTCAAACGGAACAGCATCTGATGATGTCACACACAAAAGAAACACTTGGAACACGAGAGTACGAAAATATGGGATGGAAAGGAAGAGCAGAAATTCTGTCGTGTGCATGAGCACCGCCTCACTCAAGGTATGGACACAGCCTACAATATGTTTGGGGACAAGAGTAGTGAAATATGGGAGAAGGGAGCAGAAGCCCTGGCAAATGTATGCACACTATCTCATACGGGTCACCTAGACATTCAGCCTGCAGTGTTTTGGGGGAGGGAGAGGTTATGTTCTAAATGTTGTAAAATGCAAAGGTGCCTGCAGTACCGAGATTCTACATGGTGACTACTGGACAATCTCTTCTATCTACAGCGTTGGTGGTTCCTACTGTCATTAGCAACACGCGTTCTACTAAGTAAAGGTGCAAAATTGGGGAAAGAGATGCGCAGAAAAAGGGAAATACTCTGCCCAAATAATCTTTTAAAAATGTTCAAGCGGTATTCTTGGGAAATTCGCAGAAGCAGTATTCACGCAAAACACTTTGGAATCACCCTGAAACCTCGCAGTCCATTCATGTTTATAACGCTACTCATTTTGAAGGTTGTTACCCCAAAACAACTGCACAGTAAATGAAGAGATGCACCGATACAACAAAACATCACCCAGTGCATAGATCCGCTTATTTCCTTGAGGTACACTAAGGGCCAAATGACCGCATCGTCAATAGTATTCGCTACGAATGACCAACAGGTCTATTAACACTCCTACCACTAATTACCACTGCATCTGTTAACACTATAACCTCGCTTTGCCAGTTATTTTATCGTTTCCTTTAAATAACTGCCTAAGGAGCTGACAACTTGTATGCACCTTTGCTTCTCGCTATTTGCACGATGTGCACCTTTCTGTTGCACGAGTATTATGGGTATTTCTGTGCTAACAGCCTGCAGGCTGAAAAAAACCCAATGTGTCACCGGTCCATTTGGTAAGAAATGAAGTGACACATCGAAAATACGTCAAGGGAATACGAGCTATCAAACATTTCTTTGCTTAAGCTGTTCGAAGTTTCACAAAATGAGGGAAAATACAACTTGACAAAGTTCACATCGAAATCTTTCAAGCCTTTACAGGTTGAAAGTAAACAACAACTGAAACAGTAAACGTTGCGCTGTTTCCGCGGTAGTAATACTCATCTTCATGCGTAAGGGTGTTACTTCTTATATAGGCTCAGGTAAACTGAGTGGTTAACGATGCGCTCAGTGCCTTGAAGCGGTTTACCCACTCTGCCCATCTTTTTGACGGTTTTTTTTTTCACCTCAGAAGTAGCTTGATGCATTTATTAATGCTCACGACATTGTCGCTTGCATCGTTCCTACTCACCTGATTTTTTCTAGCTACTTTTTTCCCTTTTTTAGTTAGCGCTGGTCCCTAGTTGACGTTCAGACACCTTGTTAATCAGTTTCCGAGTTATCCCAACGTATCCTCTTTTTGGCTATTTGGCGATCGGTTATTTGTTTTTCTATCTATTTTCTTAAAATTCCTTTCATTTGCTGCAACCACTCGTGACATCTGCTCCTCGCGTTCAGCGGCACCTTTTCGATTCTGATGCCTCCTCCCTGAAAATTGCAAGTCAATTCTTTTCATACAAATTAGAAGGGGCAAAAAAACTAGTTTTTAGGTCGAAGGGGATGTATTCAGAGGAGAGAGAACAGAGAATGAGTACTTGTGGATAGAACCATTTCCGAGGACGTGGATAATATGCAAAGAGGGGAGAGTGCTGAAAGTTGAGGAAGAAAACAACAGTACAGCAGAAAAAGTTGTGCAGGAGATGACCGCTTATAACAGGAGTCCCATTTTTCCGAAAGAAGTTTTTTGATCGCATCTCTAGGCTGAGCATTCATACAAATTGACGTTATACTGCATAAATAATCGCTTCATTATTCGTATATATCCGATTGAGTCGTTGTTTCAATGAATTGAAATATAGGCGCACACGATTCAAACATCACTGATGGTTCGGCTGAGGAGGCACAGTATAAGTGATATCCTATGGTGAATTTCAGATATTTGACAAAGACGGTAAATTTCTGATGAAGTTTGGCTCACCTGGTGTGCGCTCTGGACAATTCGATCGCCCGGCTGGCATCGCTGTTAATTCTATGGTAATTCTTCAGCACTCTTGTTTCGTATGGCAAATCAGCTAAGTATACCTAGCAGATTTACTTTATCGTCGTAGTGGTTATCGTACTGCAGTGGGAACGTGAACCTTACTTAGCGAGGTCAATCTTTTCTCTCTTTTTCTTCCTTAACGGCTATACGCGATATCACTTATGGCTGTTGTCTGCACATGAGGTATTATGACTTGAAGAAGAAGGAATCAGCAAGTTTTTTTTCCGGCTGTTTCTCGAGAACGACGCATCTCGAAGCGAAAATACACCCATTTTTGAGTTCTTTGGGATAAGCCGTCTCAATTAGGCGTACGCTAATAAGGAAACTTAGGAAAGATATGCAAGTATGGGAGTGGGCTGAATATGACATCGACGGGTTCTTTCAGAGAGGAGAAATGTTCGAAAAAAAGATTAATAACAAAAAAATTGAAGAAGTTGTGGTAGTGGCATGGCAAGAAGTCAAGAATTTTTGGAAATGAGCTAAATTGGTGTTGCAATGCTTCGAAAAGTTCTTCAAAAAGGCAACAGAAACTCGAAAAACTCGCTCCTAGTCAAAGTTTGAGGAGTGATCCGACCCTTCCCCTACTAGAATTTAGGTTTCAAGAGGATTCCCTCTCCTCTTTTTGGCTACAATCTGCGCCTTTCTAGATGATATCTAAAGAGATTCGCACAAGAAAATCGCGAACGATCATCAACCAAGATAGTTATAGTTGGCACAGCCAAGGGCTCAATGCTTTTTTAAAGGCAAGTTTTCACTAGAAAAAGTTAAAAGGTTGGAATTTACCTGGGATGGAAAGATGCTTTTGTATAACGTCGCATCAGTTCACCATTCTGAAAGTACCGGTTGTCGCCTAGAGGAAACGAGTTTGTTTGATTTGCAGAATGAAATCGTAGTAGCTGATAAGGACAACCATCGCATTCAAGTCTTCAACGAGAAGGGTGAATTTTTGTTGAAATTCGGGGAGCGAGGGCGCACGCCAGGCATGTTCAATTATCCATGGGGTGTCGCTGTCAACGCCTATAACCAAATCGCTGTCTCCGACACTCGGAACCACCGTGTCCAGGTTCTTTCTTTCACCTTCGAACTTGATGTTTTACATTTTCGTCGGCATTATTATGCCATCCATCAAAAGAGTGGCTAAAAAAGACTGTGGGGATGCGACAAGTGCTGGGAATGCTTTAACATATTTAGGAACATTGAGAGGTCCAATACTTCGCCCATTTGAAACATTAGTGGAGGGGGACGCGTCGGTATCCAACACTTAAATTTGAAATTAGAGAAGCGCAATAACGTTACTAATTCTGCATTCAGGTGAGGTAATAAAACACATTTTGGGTGTAAATACATTCGGGCGGAGTGCTTATGCATTCCTCAAAAATTATGCTTCACTTGCACCATCCCACAAAGATCAGGCTACACACTGGAACTGTACTTACGGCTTCAGATTTGTGCAGTCCTGTACCGCATTCGTACAAGTGCTCGTACAGGTAGAATGGCATCACTGGCTGAACAAGGCTATACTCGAAAGATGTTGTTCATTTAGCATCTCTTCATATTTTGTGCTTCCTCGCAAACTGCTGTATAAACTTGGGGTGATGGTATGAATTTCGCTTAAGTTTCCTCTGAATTTATAATATTGATTTGATGGTTTTTTTTTTCAGATATTTTCTCCGCAGGGTCATTACATCCGTAAGTGTGGATTTGATTCGTCACTCTATTACAAAAACTTGGATTCTCCGCGTGGCGTATGCTTCTTACCAGATGGACTGCTCGTCATTACGTGCGTTTCTTTGCTTTGCTCTACTTTATCCTTAACACATCTGTTTGCACATTTTGTCTGTTATAAGACTATTTTATGAGTAGTGCAGTTGATTCAGCGTAGATGAGATCGTCGACTATGATGAGCTCTGCAGTTAATTTTTTTTCAAAATTAAAGTTGTATTGCTCTTGGCACTGGTGACCTCTTCAAAGCATGGGAAACCTCCAGCTGAGCTTAGTACTGCCGGAATTTTGAGATCTCATGAGATGAATTCGAAATCAGGAGTGGAACATGTTCGAACTGCAGTTTTTATTTTCCGGAGGAGGTCTCAGATTCTTCGAATCTTCGAACACCTTTAACGTTACACCAGGAGAAGAAAATATGTTCAGCTTGATTACTGTTATCTCCCTAATTCGTTGCACTCTTGTAGTTTATGAAGGCTTGCTGATTTCATAATGAGTAACCTCGTCGTTGATTATATAGATTGCAAACGACAGTAAATGCGCTAGCGCTTTCTCCATCTCTTCTATTTTATCTTGCTATCTTACTTTAGACATCGTTTCAAGTCTGAATAGGATACATGCAAGGAAAGCATCCGATGGGATTGAGGGACACGGTGTAGGAGCGTTGGATGCGCTTATATATAGGATTCCTTGTCGGGAGAGAGGAATCGTTTTTTGAATGGTCGACATCTCGTAGGGAGGATATAGGAGTAATCTGACATTTTTAGCCTTTGATCGAATGTTTGGAAGTGCGAAAAAGTGTGGTATAAGTAGTCGGTTTGACATTGTAACTGAAAGTCCAATCCTTAATTCTGCTTTGCTCCACCACTTTTTCAACAGCTCCTGCTGTATATTTGCGGCACAGTGAATGATGGCCATTTGGGAACACGTGTCGTTTTTTTAAAATGTTGTTAACCAAGAGCAGTGTTTTGCATCGTTATTGAAAAGTGATGTTGAAGAAGTTTCCTGCTGATGTTTCGGCCCATACACCCACTTTGGAAGAAACTCCTTTTTTTAAACATGTGATCAACAACAATTGAGCGCTGAATGGAGCGACTTTCATTAAGTATTTACTGACTATTCTAGTAGATAACGGCTTTGAATGTGGCATTATGGGCCGAACTAGCGCTAAATTTCTGAAGCGCGTACTTCGCAACAAAAATATATTTCATTAGTTATAACCGCATATTTTTCACTCGCTACCAGTTTGTGTAATCCAGCAGTCGTTGGTCATATAAGGTATTGCTTTTGTAAGGATGTACTATTTTTTGCAGAGACTTCAACAATCATCGTCTAGCGGTTGTATCGTCGCGAGGGCCAACGGAAATGAAATGTTTCGGTAGTGAAGGAGAAGGTGATGGTTGCTTCTGCCGCCCTCAAGGCGTTACAACGGACAGCGAAGGACACATCCTCGTCTGCGATTCGCGAAACAATCGTGTACAGGTATTGTTTCTTTATCAGCCTTTGGAACTCAGACCTACTCGAAGGAGCAAGGAAGGAGTACCATCTTTAGTGGGATAACCTTTCTTCTTAGTGCCATTTTCTGCTTTATTCTGCATCTATGCGTTCAGTATCATTGTTACTTGCATTGTAAATACATCTTTTATTACCTGTATTCTTCTTTCTTCCCTCCACTTTCCACCATCTGCCTGACAATTTCCAGAGTAGTCTCCAAAGCTGTGTTCATGTGAAACGTTCGCCGGATGTTTATAGTGCAGTTTGCGGAGTTGAGTATCCATGCCAAAGATTTATTTGCACTTAAGTCGGTCGTTTCGCAAGTGAAACATTGCAATAAGTTTAACATCATAGATTTTGTAATGAATTTGCTATATTTTATACTCTTCCGCACAACGAAACTGTTCTGTGAGCTTCGCTTTGGCACTGTAAGGCTTTATTGTGACAGCGCATAGCTGTGGGGGAAGAATTTGAGACCGAAATTTTTTCCCCCATCCCTCGCTTATTGCTAAGTTGCAACCACAGTTTGATTTGGAGCAATCGTTGCGAACACTGTTCCGCTTTCTTCTCCGCTCCCCCGTTCCTCTTTCTTGCCCCCCAGCTGGAAAATGATGAGAAAGTGTAAGCTCGTTTGAATTCTGCTATTGCCTTCACCTTATAAAAATCCGAGTTACGATTCTTCGTGAATAGATACTAAAGGTACGTTCAGATTAATGAGTGTCTTGGAAGGACTGAACTGTAACAGATCGAGTTGGTGTTGCCAGCGAGCAGGAGATGCGCCATGGCAAAGGCAGTTCAGGTGTTTAGAACGTGGTCGTGAACAGTAAGTATACATCACCTTCGTAAGGGAAGTGATAGCTTGTTTATGCTGTCTGCGAATATATGTTCTGTCATGAAGATATAAAGAGGACTCTTTCTATCAGTTACAAGATTGCATCAAGAACTGCATCGAACTCTGCTCCCCACTAATCCAAATCGTTTTCGTTGCAATTTTATGCATGCCTTGTTTGCAGGTGCTGAGCGCTGAAGATATGCATTGTGTGGCGACGTTTGGCGGTTCGGTGCCAAGCGTGTCATGTGGAGGCAAGATGGGAATTGCTGCGTCGGGTACTCGATCGTCACCACAGTCTAGCGGTAATGATGCGGTCACTCTCGATCGTCCAACTGATATATGCGTCTCACCAGAGGGAACGATCTATGTTGTCGATTTTGGCAGTAACTGCATTCGAGTTTACTAAATCTAATTTGATTTTACTCCTCAATACTTTGGTAATTGTAGTATGTGGTTCTTGACTAAGCGGTCAGATCGATTATCACTTCTTTTGGTATGGGAACCGCCGCGTGGTATCGTGGGAGGTGTATGCTGCACTGATCAACAATTTTATTTGCTTTGTTCTTGGGTAAAAAAAGTGCTGTCGTTTTTTGTTTGATCGGTACTGATACTGCGTGCGAAATTCGTACTTAAAATGTTGGGTTCCTGCAAAGATTAAAAATTTTGTGAGGAAAATTTTTCGGTTTTTTTCATCATACGTTTGGAAATGATGAAAACCCCTCAGTGGTGAAAAGGGTCGTTGCAACCTGCGTCCGCGAAAAAGGAAAATTATGGAGCTAAAGTTCCATTCGGGAAATTGAAAAGTCACCTGTCTATGAGCCACTGAAAGGTGTGCATGCCGTAATAATCTTGGGATAAGCAAGTTGGTAAATCATATGTCGATGTGTATATAGAAGTGGTGAAATTTAACAGCTAAAAGACTGCAGGTAAATCGAGGATAAAATTGTATAAACCGACCAGCTATATAATTTTCGGTGGAAATTGGATAAGTCCTGGAATTTTGCATTTGTTCATGTTTCTTCCATGAGCCATTGATTTAGAAACTGAGTCTGATATACTTATGCACGAGTTTTAAACCATCAACGTGGATGGATGCTTGGGTGGGAGGGTAGAGAAGAGGATTCAGATAAACTAATTTGATCAGAGATAGGTGAGTGTACGTTGTATCGAACACGAGAAACAAGAGTGCAGTATATTTTTAATGAATCATCAAATTGTAGAGTGACGAACTGGGGCATAAGTTTCGTGTGGTGGTTTAATAATAAAAAGCCATTGTAGAGAGGTTATAGACAATGGACGGCGTGAAGGTGACAAGGCGTAGTAGGAAACAAGGCAAATAGGCGATACACTAATTCGTGCAGCCTACTATTAGCTATCAGACGTCTCTAACCGTTAAGCCACAGATATCTTGCAAGCTGTCAAACAACCACTGGAAATAGTGTCCCAGAATTCAGTGTAACGATATGATAGTGGAATGTAGCATTTCAGCTGAAGTGAGGTTTTATGCAAGCAATGAACACTAATAGAATAAGCCGGGATCGGGATTCATGTTCATCATGTCGATTTTGATTGCAGAGCTAAAGGGTTCAGGGTTGTACAATCTGCAGCATAGGTGATATATTGCAAGCAAGTCGTTTACATTGCGAATGTTATTAGGATTTCAGTCACAGTTAATTTGAAGCTGAGCACGTTTGTGGTATATGTTTTATGCTCTAGTCTTCCTTTCACTATCGAACTATGAAACGTGCATTTGTCTAGCGTATCAGCTATTTCTTCTTCGTATACATGACATCCATAATATCATCGAAAAATCATTCACACATTTACCTAAGAATTTGAAGTTATATGCAATGAACGGCAGTTAAAAGCAACACACACACCACTTTTGAGGTAATTAGGACGACACTCTGACACATGTTACTTCTTATTAAGTCGATCGAAGTTAACCAAATTTGGCATTTCATCTGTTGACCTCATCGGATTTACTGCCCGTTTCTTTACTCAATGCAACACTTTCTAGCAAAATTAGAGTCCGTTGGAGTGTAATCTATCTGATCGTATTTGTTGTTTGTTCTGTCTTTGGTTCCCCCCAAACCAGTATTGTCTTCGGTATTTTGTTTCTCCACCCACGTTATCATAACAACCTTCTCATTTGTCCAACGTTGTTTATTTCTGAAGTCCTGCTTCTGTCTACCTCGCCTGCAGTTCGTTGAATTGGTCTGAATGTCTAGATTGATGAATTTATTTGCGAATATGTCTACTCTCCTGTGCGAATAGCAGATGTTTAGAATTCGCTGATGAAACCTCTTTTGCAGCTTACCTCATGTTGGTTCGGCCTGTTGCTGGCCCATGCAACTCTTCCTCACTCTCCGATGTGTTATGCTTTTTCTACCTCATCGTCAACTCGAGATGGTATTTTCCTCCTTCCTCACATGGATGCGGTTGTTTATTTGTCTCGCCGCTTTCCTGTCCGTCTCTCCTCTTTATATTTCCTTCATCTGTTGGATTGTTGGGGCGTTATCGTCTAGTGTTTTTCTGGAGTTTCACCTCTCCTATTGTTCTCTATTCTTCGGTGTTTTTCTCTGCTGCCATTTCATCCAGGCTCTTATTCTCAATGTGCGCGTTTATTGCGACGTTCCTACATTGACTGAAATTGTTATTTAACCCGGATTTCTAATAGTTGTCTTTAACTGGCGCTCTCTCGCTTCGTGGGGAAGTTGTTAGCCACGATGCGGCAGCTGCTCCAGTCGTCGTGGTGCATTCAGCGTCCACGTATCCGCCTCGCAGGGGTGTCACTTAGGACGACTGTATTGAGTATTGTTGTGTGCACTTTGGTTCGATATGAACGTTAAAATGTGTTACGCTGGTGTTGGTGCATATATTTGTCGGCGTCTTCGTTTACTCTTATTTGCCGACTTCCTGCATCATCAGGAGACACGTTGTCATGTGCTTGTTGTTGCTATTCTTTATTGGAAGTGTTTTGCTACCGGTGGTTGTTCGCCTATCTCAAAGAGCGCTTTTGTTGTTTTGTGATGCGTTGTTAATCCTATAATAAAAGCTTAACCTATTTGCCGAGAGAGTATTTTACGTGTTGCTTTGGCTGCAATGTGCATTCCGTTACTTGGGCATTCAGCTATTAGGGCTAGAGTTTGCGGGTTTCCTGCTCAATAGAGACGGCTGATGTCGCGTGTCAAGTGTTCGTATCGGTGCTCGGAAGCGGAGAATTCGTATCTATGGTTTCGCGCCTACGTGAGGACGTGAGTTTTCTTGTGGATATGTTGTTAGGGAAGTCAGAAATGACGGAAACTGATTTTGAGGTGAGGGATAGGGTGAGAAATGCAACCCATTTTTCCTTCACGTATCGGCTGTCTCTGGGTGTTATATAGGCGCCATTTAGACTCATTTTGCTCTTAAGAGATTGACCTTAGATAAGGATTTTCAGTGGGTTTTGGAAGCTCAATATGCACGTCCGGTGGGGATTCTTGTCTGTTAGACCTGGTATTGGAACTGGCTATCCCACTCTCACAACTGGTCGCGTGAGTGAACTAAAATATGTAGGAAACAAAGAGAAATGAATGGATGCTAGCTGATTAGTCGAAAATGAGATGGGATTTATATAATAGTACAAGTGCTAAACAAAAACTTGGAGCTATCGATGGCTGGAAAAGTGCAAAAAGGGCAGTAAAGAATCGGGTGACCGGCAGGAGCAGAAAAAATAACGCGGTGATTCGCGGTCCTGGTATGCAAGAAACTATGAGAAAATGAGCGCCAGGTAGGCTGATGAAGCGAAGCGTTCAAAAAGGCGCTGAACATGACACTGATCATTTCCTTCATCCAAAATGCCCACCTTAATGCAGCAATGAACGATGTCTTCTCAAGTTATTGTATGGATATGACAGCAAATGTAAGAAAAGATTCCCGAATAAACTTTCTGGTACTCGAGATAAGATTCTTGAGCTTGCCGTACTCTGAGGCCTTAGAAGTGCTGAGCCTACTTGTACGTTGTCCGCTTCCATGCAATGTATTGTTAAATCGCTGTGCTTCGATGTTATGGATGCCATTCATTTCGGAACACTTGTTTTAAACAATTTCCATGATTGGTAGCATTTTCGTAAGCGATTCGAGCATGTAAAGGTGAAGATAGGTTCAGAAGAGAGATGAAGACATCATTGATTTGCATCTTTTTGGAGGTGTGTCGCTGCTGGGATAAAGGTGAAACCTGCACATATGTGAAATATCGTAATTCATTCCTTCCTGCTCATGATCCTTTAAATTTTAATTGAGTCATATTAACCTGTATGGAGATAGAAAGCGTATTTCATGGGGCTCAGTTTTTGTTTGCATCGAAGGGGTAAGAGGAGTAAGGAAGAAACTGATTTATTGTGCATGTTTATGCTTAACGCGTACAAACAAATGGAACGAAGTAATTAATTGTGCTGTTTAAATTAGTTGTTTGCTATAAAACGCAATTCTGATGGAACCATGCTACAAATAATAGAGCTCATTATTTAACTATTATCGTTGTTGCTTGTGATGTCCCACTGTTGGCAGTTTTATTTACGATAAGTTCAATCTTTAACCGGTGAACTGACGCAGTTTCATTCATTAAATGGTTTACATTATTCCGCGTTGTTGTTTCGAGCTGCGATTAGTTATAGGTGTGAACACACGCTTCATTAATCAATGTACGAAGCGTCAAAGTCACAAGTGAACGCACAAAGCGATAGTGATAGAGGCAGAAGGTGGCGCAAGAATCAATATTGCAACGGGTGGGGTGCCAGGAGCAGAAGTCAGCAGCAATATTTCCAAACACGAGAGTACTCCCACGGCAAAAAGCTGATCGAGGTAGCGCACCACCGAATTAGAATCATGACATGGCGGTAACCAGCAGTGTCTGGGGCAACTTATCATTGGATCAGTGTCAGGCTCGTGCCAATGGATCAGTATCACGACAGTATGACAAGGATCGACATCTAGTCAACATTGTGTTAAGGGGCATTTTCTGAACAGTTGTTTTTGCTGCTGTATTTTTATTGGTCTCCTCATGAGCCAATAAATTCACATATCTGTATATTTCGTACCGAATGAGACTCTCAGACATGTTTAAGATTCGAACCGGACAGGACGGCTTTCATGGATTGAGCGGTGTTAATGAAGCAACGCGTTGCAATTGCAATTCTATTTGAATTATAGCTGGAGCCAACGCAACGCATGCGTCGTTCCGTAGCGTTGCAATTTTTTATTATCTCCATGGAATTTAGTGAAATTTGGTGGAGGATTTTCATGTGCGCGTTGATCCGGAAAAATTCGGAACACGCAAATTGATTTGTGAAGTGCACATTTTGCTGAATTAATGAATCTGTTTATCAACAAATGATGCAGTACACTAGCTTTTACAGTAAAATTTTGCATATAGAAGTTGCCACAGGCTCACAGCTGTATAGCTCTGGGCGGAAGTTCTTTCAAACATGGGCTAGAAAATAGTATTAGGCTTTCGGAAATTACTAAGTTAAATGACAGTCATCATTGGAGGGTGGAAATAGTTGCTATCGTATTTTTTATGAAATAAGAGGAGTTAAAATAAACCTTTGTATTCACTGCATCGAACGCAGATTCAGTTACAACTTTAACCGTATATAGTCGACCGGTCATTCTCACAGGAAATAAAACATACAGAATCCCTCGTCATCTTGCTTCAATGTACAGGCAGGAAGAAATCTGCAAAAAGATTCCACGTGATTGAATGTTTCATCACTTAACCTAGGTAAACGCCTTTGAAAACGCCGATGTCTTGCTGAAATTCACGGTAAACAACTGTGGAAATTACCTCAGTTTAAGCGTGCAGCTATGCCACAATGACCAGTCTCATGCCAATACAAATCGTTGCTCCTCGTTTTACTAGCAATTCTTGCATCACTGGAATTTCGCCTAAGTTTATTTGTAGTTTTGCGGCTGTTTACTTGAGTGGCACAATACTCTTACAATTTCTATCGGATTTTTCATTGCTTCTCACATAACAAATACTTTAGGCATTGTTTTCCAAATTATTCCACAACCGACGAGAATTACGTTCACGGCTTTAATATAATTCACAATGGTAATGGATCGTTAAATAAGCGACCAAAAAAAAAATCTATATTAATATTTACCAATTACTCATCTCTCTATGTTTTCATGAACATATCTTATATGCTAAGTCTATGCATATTTATTTGCATATTAAGTTGGAATTAACCCGGTTAGTCTCTTACTTCTTCACTCGTTGAATCAATCGATGTCATCCATTTGTTTGTATCCCCCAACCAACGAATGTGAACTCTTATGTCAATCAATTCTCCTACTTCAACTCTAAATTTAGCTCATAATTGCTTAGTTGGTGAAACTAGAAGTCGACCTCAGTACCACGCTCGAGCCCCTCATAATGTCTTTCTTTTTTGTGGACGTTCGTGAGTTGCTAATATTTAAGATAATTAAAAACAGAATTTGAAATGTTTTTCTTGCATTTTTTCATTGAACGTGTGCCCTGGTAAACTGCAAATCCTTTCACTTATTTCCGAACTACGCTGATTTTTCTATTCACTGTAAGACTGTTTAGTTCATATAGTATTCAACATGTTTGTTTCTGTTTTTCTTTGGCGTTGTCTTCATAGACAAACCGTGCAGTTTGTATTTGTAAGTGGCACTTTTAAAATTTTTTCAAAGAGAACTGAATGGGAAAAAATATGATGTCCTCGAGAAATATTGTGTCATTTCAACTTTTATGGTTATTTTTTTATGATTTCTATGAATTTCTTCAAGGGAAAAGTCCAAATTTCCTTAAGGTAAAACAGAATGTGCAAACTTTATTCATGCAAACGTCCGATTTTTTTCTTTGCAGAAATTTCTCCTTTTTTCACGAAAAATGGAAGGATATATAGAATTTGTGCGATAGAAGTGGACATCAAGGAGCCCATTGAACAACAACTGCGGATTACCTAGGTTGTAATGCTCATTTAGGTGGTCTGAGGTGGTGGCAACATTGAAATCTTTTACAATAAAGCATTTATTGTTTCTCAAAATACGAATGCAACTATGTTTATGAAATGTTTGCATCATTTCCTATCGTACATTTTGCAGGTTAGGTTTACCAATAAGTTTTTCATTTGCATTAAGAAATGAAAAATTGGTGAATTCATGCAAAAGGATACTTGATTAGGCAGACTACGTTCGACTGAGACTGTTAAATTAGCGTAGCATTAGTCTAAAGATTTTGCATGTAAATTTGTTGCTGCACAATCTGAAGATGCTCGTGATTTCATCGTTTGTTTTCACTGTGACAAACGACGAAACTACTCAGCAATTTTTAATTTCCTTTCAACCCATAAAACCTCCGACGGACTTTCGCAAAAAAAAATTGCATAATTCATGCGCTTTATTCAACGCTCGGGATTCGACTGTTGTAGTTGAACATATCCATCCGGTCGAATAATAGACGACGTTGTTGGGATCTTTTGGAAAATTATAGCATATTTCCTCATTATTAGATAACGCTGGTTAAGACATATTGTTGGCGATCGGCCAATGTGGCAATTTGAAGGGCGTGGCGTAACAGCGGTGTGTGGTGGTCGTGCATTGTATGTGCCCAGTGATGGGGCACAAACGTTGGAGAAACATGGGAGGCGGTAGGCGAGGGAAATGCGCTGTAAAGATGCGGTGATGCGTGTTTATAAGGTGCGTGAAGCGAGATCACGCAGCCACAGTGCACGATTAGATACGACGAATGTCGATTGCCCTCAAGGCAGCACCGATATCGAAGTGATCGGCTGCTTATATTTGGTCATTGCATTTTATACTGCTTCCACTGTTAACTGTTGCTGACTTGGATATTGCTGCATATTCTGTGCTGTCTTCATAATTTTTCAGCATTAAACTGTATGACTTCGTTGTACTGAGCCATCTTCCGATAACACTGAGTATCATTCCTTTCAGAACCTCCTTCTTTCCCTCTCCATTCCCCCTCTCCTCTCCTCAAGTTCCACCGACAATCATACTGCGGCTATTTGATTATCGTATTAGCTTATAAAGTGTCAGCGGCTTAGAATGGATGCTTGCCATTTCGTTTCACGATCTTTCAACTCTCATTGATTGCGCGTAAGCATAAGCAAGAATTTGATTATGAGAAGAATAGGAATGAGAAAATTTCGTTTCTTAAATCGGCAATCGATGACGAAAGTTGAGGTTTTTTAAAGTTTATTAGAAAGGCTAGGTCAACCAGCCTACGAACTTGGATCTCTGGGTGACGTAGAGATAACATTTATTAATGGATCTTCGCTCAGTGCCGTAGTCTTTTTTACGTTTTTTCTTTTGCGACAAGAGGGAGGGGGGGGGGGGGGGGGGGGG